>CM053509.1:88929255-89085140 GCA_028627145.1 Eidolon dupreanum
ACTGAAGTGCAAGCAGTGGTACTCAGAGTCCTCCAGCAACATGGAGGGCCCATGAGAAAGATCTGTACTTCACAGATGAAGAGATGGGGCCGGTCGCCCAGGGAAGGGTGGGCTGAGGCTGGAACCCTGGTTTTCTCCTGCACTCTGGGCATCTTTGTCCTTTAAAATGCTTTCTCCTTGTAGCATTTATTTTTAATTTTGAAAGTGGCATATTAGTGCACCCTCTTTGCAATTTGTTTCAATGCTGCCAGGAATGCATATACATAAAAACACAGTGAGAAATTAGGACTTCACAGTTTGACTCTTGCGCGGGAAACTTGGTGTTTGCAGGCTTTCCCTGATGAATTGCAAAGACTTGGGCTGAAGCTGGAGGGCATTAGGATGACAGATTCTCAGAGTCTGTAGTCGGGGTGCCTTGGGAAGCTGAGGCACTATACTTGCATTTGTAGGGTGCCAGGCTGGCTTGGGCTGGCCTGCCAGAGCTGCCCATATGGGACCATTGTTATCTTAGCACTTACAGTATATGATATAGCCTGCAGTCCACGCTCCCCATTTATAGAGGGAATGATTATCAACTCTGTGCCTCAGCTTCCTTGGCTGAAAACACAGTGGTAATAGTACCCACTTTACAGGTGTGCAGAGAAGATGAAACAGGTAAGTCTCTGTCAGATTCTCAGCATAGGGCCTTGGGGATCCAATGTGCCCCAGGTATGTGAGTGTCATCATTCCAGAAATTGAAAGATACAGATGAGAGTGAGGGTGAAGTGGGAGTGTGGGAGTGAGCTTGAGTGTGAGAAAGGTTGTGTAATACACACACACACCCTCCATCACACACCCACATCTCAGACACAACCTTTATTATACTCACATACATACTTATACACAAATACCCTCTGTCACACACACACACACACACACACACACACACACACACACACACACACAGAGTCTCTATACAAAAACCTCTTTAAACAGATGCATATTCCCACATGCCTCCCCAGCCATGTAAGCATCCACATACCACAGAAGGAGGTTCATTGTGGTAATGGGGTATTTAAAATGCCCCGCTGCCTCAGGATCTTCTGGATGGGTGGCAGAAGTGTTTAGAACAATGAATAACACCCTCCTAGCCTGCCTGGGCTCCCTCCACAGCCCAGGGCTATAGGGACCTCTGGTTCTGGGTCTCCCCACCCCAGCCTAGGACACTCCCCATCCCCATGCTGCCATGGTGACAGTGGGCATCTCTGAGCTGTGCTTTCCTCTCCCCTCCCGCTGGTTCTGGATGAGCAGGCAGGCTTTGTTAGGGCTCTTGTCTCCCTGCAGCTGCTAGACTAGAAGAAAAGGGGCTGGCTGTAGATGTTGCCGGGGCCCCTTGAGGGCCCAGAACAGGGGCAGGACCACACCAGACCAGCCCTGGGCTGGTGGGGACCCCACTGGCCTCAGCCTGGACTGACCAACTACAGCATGCGCGAGCACAGGAGCCGGGTGCTGTGTCCTGCTGCTTGGTGACTCGCTGTGGTTGCCTCCAGCAAGCGGCTCTGGGCAGGAGTGGCAATGGGGAACCCTTGGCTCTGTGTGTTTGCCTATTTCATGGTTTTTCTCCTCAAGGGACAGTGGTGAGTAGGCTGATGTCTAAAAGGGAGAGGTTTTCCCCTGTTTCAGGTGGTGTTGAAATCCTGGGTGGGCATTGTCCTGCTTGTTCTCCAGGGTGGTGGGGCTGGGAGTCTGCTGTGTGACTTGAGGAGGAGGTTCCTGTTACACCCACCCCTCAACACCAGCATCTAGGCTGAAGACCTGAGCCAGCTTCTCCGATGAGGTCTTGAGATCCCTGGCTCTTAAGCAGAATCGCCTGGGATATTTAAAGAACAAACGTTCGCTCTTGGACCTGTGACGAGACCTGGTTTATCACTGGATTTCCTCACCCTTACTCACCTTCCCATGTCTTTTTAAATGAATGGAAGGTGATAGTGTGCTTCAGAAGTACAGTTGCCTGAGGTTGCGATGATAACAGGGATCCCATTTCAGATGTCAGGATTGTCTTTTAAAAAAAATATATATATATATTATGTTTTAGAGCAGTTTTTGGTTCAGTGCAAAATTGAGGAGAAGTACAGAGATTTCCCACCTCCGCCACCTCTCAGAGTCTTCCATTATCACCCTTCACCATTGTGGTGCATTTGATATAATTCATGACCTGTACTGACACATCAGCATCACCCAAGTCTACAAGGAGCTGCAGAATAGGATCCCCTAAATGACTGCAGGAAGCTCAAATACAGAGCTGCCCCTCCTTGCCCTGGGACACGGGACATGTGCTGGAAAGAGATCTGAGAAGGGACGGGAAGGAACTCAGAATATTACACCTGGACAGAGCAGGACTAGGCTAGCATTTTTTGTTGAATGGACCTTTCATTCAACTTCTAACATGCTAAAATGAACTGCTGTCTCATACAGATGTGGGGTTATTTCTGTCCAATCCTGTGTTCTTAATCCTTGAAACATCTGTACCCCAAGGATCTGCATTGCTACTGCTGTGGCTGCAAACTAGATGAATCCGCTTGCCTCTGAGACGTAGGTTTGGAGCATTCCAGTCAGCAGGCTGTGACTTCTCAGCAGCATGTGTTGCTTCTCCAAAGACTGGGTTCAAGGAGTGCAACTGTTGCTTTCTTGTCCTGGGTGACTGGTCATGACTTCTGGTATGGGTGGCGGCCTGGCCTATGTACTCGTGTGAGTATGTGCATTGTGTTCAGGAGGTTTGTGCATGAAACCAAGGAGGTAGCAACCTTGCCAATGCCAAGAGCTGCTGCAGAGAGGGTCCTGCCTCCCCCTGACCCACACATGTGAGGTCTCAGGCAGGTGCGATTTCAGAGTCTAAGATCTTCAGTGGCAAAGGGGGTATCTGGTCCTCTGATTTTCTCCATGATCTTTTGTCTTAAAGTTCAAAAAAATTTTGTATGCAAAACAAACTACATTGCTTAAGAAATAATCATGTGTGCGTTGATGGGGGCAGCAGCTTCTCCTGACCCTGCTTTCCCCTGGCTTCCTAACTCACATGCACTGGGGGCCAGCCCATCTATGTATATTCTCAATTAGGGAAAGGATGTACATGCACACTGTTGTGAAAATCAAAAATGTAAATTAAACTGAAACCCCATGCTAGAGTTCACTTCAGTATTTTTAATGTTGGATATGTGTACCTTGGACTCTGTGAGAGACACTCAGTTTCCTTCCTCCATCCCCCCTCCTTCCTCCTACCTCCACACTTCTTTCTCTCCCCTCCTACTCCCTCTCTTCCTCCCCCATCCCCTCTTCTCCCTCCTCTCCTTCCCTCCTCAAATGTCTTCCCAGCCCGTGCCAGGGCCTCTGTAATTATCCTGTCTTGTCTGGAAAGCCTTCAAATGACACTTCTAAGGGTTTGAGGCACAATTGCTTTTCCAGTGCAAAACCAAAGGCTCTTTTTGTCTGACATGACTAACATCAGCAAATATTTTTAAAGTGATTCTGTTTTGTTTTGTTTTGCTTTAAATAAGGGAGCAAAGCAAATGATGATTAATCAGCTCCTCACAACTCACACCTTAGCATTGAATGTTCATTTTTCTAGGAAGCCCCATATAGCCTGGTGTTGGGGTAGGCATGGCCTCACAGGCTCCAGGTCCTGGCCTTGCCCACTCTCCTAGCTGCCTGATGGATATTGAAGGCAGATGAAGTTCAAGGCACACTTAGGAAATAGTTTCTGTCTTTGAATAAAATTCGGTTTCAGTTTAAAGCAACCTAGAGAACTTTTTGCAAAAGTGTGTTTTTCAGAAAGCAAAAGGAAGAACTCCATGTCCTTCCTTTCTGGTATTTTTTTTTTGTTTAATTTTTTATATTTTTGAACTTATGTATGCATCACTTATTTAAAAATTAAATAACTATAAAAATAGATTCCAGATTGTTCTATAGCCATCAGAATGACTTCAGAAAGACATTCTTGTTTGTTTATTTTTTGTTTGTTTTTGTATTTTTTTTTTTTTAGTTTCATGTATACAGTACATTGGTTAGATATTTATATATTTTATAAAACTATTCCCCTAATTACTCTTTCTCTCCTCTGGCTCTACACGTAGCCATTACACTAATGCTAACTGCATTCCCTATGCTGAACTCCCCATCCCCATGACCATCTATCAACTACTAATTTGTACTTCTTTAACCCTTGGCCTCTTTTTCCCAGCCTCCAAACTCCCCTCCCTTCTGGTCATCACCAGATTGTCCACGATATTTGTGAGCCTGTTTTTGATTAGTTTGTTCTTTTTTTTCCTTAGATTCTGCATATAAGTGAAATCATATGGTATTTATCTTTCTCTGTCTGACTTATTTCACTCAGCACAATAGCTTCTAGGTCCATCATTTCTTTTAAATGTCTGAGCAATATTTCACTGTACGTATTTTGATATCTTGACCATGTTTTTCTTCAGAGAGATTTAGGACAGCTAAGTAGAAATTAAGTTTTCCATACACAAACAAACGTGGAGACAGCTGGCTCTGACTACAATGGCTGAAAGATTGGAATCTCAAATGAGCAGCAGAAAAGCTTTCATTCTTTTATTTTTAAATAGGTTTGCTTTTCTTTCTATTACAAATATAATAAATGTTTTTTGTAAAAGTTTACTTTACCAAGAAACACAAAGAGGAAAATGAAAATTCCCAGAAGCCCACCACCTAAAGCCGGCAAGGCCAGTGGCTAGTGCCTGTCTGGAAAGGTTTTCCTTTCCTTTTCTGGGTGTTAGATGGAGTGTTCAGTAGAGTTTGTCTTGGAGCCTGAAAATCGATAAAGGTGCCCTCGCATCCAAAGCTAGTTGGATTCCCCACCCTAGCCCCCAGCCCCAGCTAGTTTGGCATTTCTGTGGCTCTCACTGCCTGGTATGATAGCGCTGCACACTTTTCTCATCCTTGGAGTCTGAAGGGCACCCCCAGTGCCCAGAGCCCATATGGCTCCCAGTCATGACCCTGCCAAGTGAGTGGAAGGGGTACAGATGCAGGCGTGACTTGTCCCAGAGGAGCTAGCAGCCCCAAGTGCCCACCCCCTCTTCGGGAGCTGCTTTCAGAGCCTGTCTGTCTTCTGTCAGAGTCTAAGATCTGGTGGCTACTCTGTAAATGGTTGTTGAATGAGTATATCTGACATCTCTGACCCTGTGTGTCCTTGTTGGTAATGGGGTTCTTACTTCTAGGGCTATCAGTCATCCTCGGGCCTCTGAGGTCCCTTGCGCCTCGACTTGGCTGTTCCTGGTGGCCAGCTGTCCTGGCTGCACCCTCTGCTAGGCTCCGAGCAGTGTAGCTTGGCAATTATCTCACCTTCTGAACCACAGTTTCTTCTAGAAATGGAGAAATGGAAGGTGGCTTTGAGGTTGTGCCTTGTTCACTTCATTTATGGGATCTCACGGTCTGGCCAGAGAATTACTGACACCAGGTTTAAATGTTCGTAGGGGAAGGTAATGGAGCCGGATGCCTGAAGGGCAGGAGTGACCAGCCCCTGCACCCTTGAGCTGAGTGTGGGTGGGTGAGACATTGACCAGTGCCCTCGGGCAGAGGGCACAAACCCGAGGGCCAGGCCCATGTGAGGCAGATAATGTGGAAATGCTAGGTGATGGAGTGGTTGGCACTGAGTCAAAGCTCAGAAGGGCCTTGGGTTTTGGCCACCTCCACCTCTGGTAATGCTAAGGATTCCAGGAATTGCTGTGTTTCATTTGATAGCTCACTGTTTCTTCTAAGAGTCAAGGGACTCCATTAGTCCTTTTTTTAAAAAAAAATTAAACTTTTTATTTTGAAATAACTGTAGATTCACATGCAATTGTAAGAAATAATGCAGAGATCCTGAGTACCCTTTACCCAGCCTCCCCCAATGGTGACATCTTGCAGAACTGTAGTCTGCCAGGCCACAGCCAGGATGTCGGCACTGATACAGCCAAGATCAAGAACCGTTCAGTGACCCAAGGACCTCACTTGATGCCCGTTTTTTTTTTTTTTAAGTATCCAAGTCAATGGTTTTTAGTATATTTACAGAGTTTCAAAACTATCATCACAATTTTAGAACGTTTTCATCACCCCCATTCGTAGTCATTTCCCTTCATCCCTTGACAAATCTGCTTTCTAGCTCCATGGATTTGCCTATTTTAGACATTTATACAAACGGAATCATACAATATGTGATCCTTTGTGACTGACTTCTTTCATTTAGCACACTGTTTGCAAGATTCATCCAAGTTGTAGCATGTTTCAGTACTTCTTTTTATTGCTGAATAATATTTCACTATATAGATACACCACATTTCATTTATCCATTAATCAGTTGATGGACATTTGAGTTGTTTCTACCTTTTGGCTACTATGAATAATACTGCTATGAACATTCATGCACAAGAGTTTGTGTGGACATGTTTTCATTTCTTTTGGGGATATACCTAGAAGTGAAATTGTTGGATCATACGGTAACTCTATGTTCAACCTTTTGAGGAACTGCTAGGCTGTTTTCCAAAGCAACTGCACCATTTTACATTGCCATCAGGAGCATGTGAGACTTCCAATTTCTCTACATCTGCAGCAACACTTATTATTTGTCTTTCTGATACAGCCATCCTAGTGAGTGTAAAGTGGTATCTCATTGTGGTTTTGATTTGCATTTCCCCAATGGCTAGTGATATTGAGCATCGTTTCTTTCTTTCTTTTTTTCCCTAGCTTTATTGAAATATAATAGACAATTAGTTGCTTGTGTTTACATTTTTTTAATTGTAGTTGGCATACAATAATATATTTGTTTCAGTTGTACAACATAGTGATTAAAGATCTACATAAGTCACAAAGTGATCACCCCATTAAATCTAGTACCCTTCTTCCTCCTTACATATTTATTACATTATTAACTATTTTTCTAATGCTACACTTTATATCTCTATGCCTATTTTATAACTATCCATTTGTACCCCTTAATCCCTTAGCCTTTTTTTGCCATCCCCTTCAACCCCCACTTCAATCTAGTAGCCCTCTAAATATTATTCATACCTATCAATTTATTTGTTTTGTAGTTGTTGTTGTTGTTGTTTCTTTTGTAATTTAGATTTCACATGTACATGAAATCATGCAATATTTGTCTTTCACTATCTGACTTATTTCATTTGGCACAATACCTTCTAGGTCCTTCAAGGCAATGTCTTTTCCCATCCCTTTCTTTTAGTCTGCATGTGTCTTTTAATCTTAAGTGAGTGTCTTGTAGGCAGCATATATAGGGGTCTTGTTTTCTTATCCATTCAGCCTCTGTATCTTTTGGTTGGAGCACTTAATTCTTTTCCATATGAGGTACTTGTTGATAGGGATGTAGTTATTACCATTCTTTATTCATGTTTTTGATACATGTTTTTTCTTCTTAAAAAAGTCCCTCCAACATTTCCTGTAACATTTCCTGGCTTAATGTTGATAAATTCATTTAGCTTATTTTTGTCTGGAAAGCTCTTTATCTGTCCTCCGACTCTAAATTATAGCTTTGCTGGATAACAGATTCTTGGTTGTAGACCTCCCGATACCCTTTAATAGCTACCCCTAACTCCCTCCTCCTCTGACACCCATTAACTTATTCTCCACTTCTATAATTTTGTCATATCAAGAATGCTCTATAAGTGGAATCATATGGTATGGACACTTTTCACTCAGCATTCACTCTGAAGGTTCATCCAGACTGTTGCATCAGGAGTCCATTCTTTTTTACTGCTGAGTAGTGTCTGTCGTGTGGATATGCTGCAGTCCAATAATGCAGCCCTTGAAGGACATCTGGGTTGTTTGCAGTTTGGAGCTTTTAAGAATAAATCTGCTGTGAAAATTCATGTACTGGTTTCTATGTAAACAGAAGTCTTCATTTCTCTGGGACAAATGTCCTAGAGTGCAATTGCTGTATTGTAGGGTAGTTGCACGTTCCTTTTATAAGAATCTGCTAAACAGTTTTCCAGAGTGGCTGGCCCCTTTTTGTATTTCCACCAGCAGTGTATGAGTGACCTAGTTTTGACACATTCTCAATGGCATTTGGTGTCATCATTATTTTTTTATTTTAACCATTTTTAGTTATATGGTGATATCGCATCATGGCCTTAATTGGCATTTCCCTAATGACTAATATGATGAACTTCCTTTTATGTGCTTCTGTGCCATCCGTGTATCCTCTTTGGTGAAATGTCTCTTAGTGTCTTTTGCTCACTTTCCAATTTTGATTGTTTTGTTTTACTGTTGAGTTTTAAGAGTTCTTTACATATTTTATGAACCAGTCCTTTGATGGATATGTGGTTTGCTAAGATTTTCTCCCAGTCTGCAGTTTGCTGTTTTCTGTGAATTATCTGTTCCTGCCCTTTGCCCAGAATTATCAGTTTTTGTAATATTCTACAGCCCACTTGTTCCCTTGACACTCCCCTTATGCACTAAATGATGGAGGGTGACTCGTGATGAGGTCGTCAGCCATTTTAATCTTAGAAAAATGAAAAACTGAGCCATTTTGCAACAAAACCAAATATGGGTTGAGTCAAATCAACTCATCCTACTCCACACAAATAAACATCAGACAAATTGCTTTATATCTGCCTACCAGCAAATGGATCATGAAGGGGACTGGTGGGGACACTCATGGAAAGCTGTGGCTCTATGTCTGAGGCTGGGCCTTGGTTGACAGCAATTGTTTTGGAGTAATGCAGAGTTGAGCACAGAGCAGGGAGGAATGAGAACAAATTGGAACCCATGCGAGTCTCTCTCATCTAATCACAATGACCTTCAGAGAGAAAGGTACCACTTCACTTCTGTCTCCCAGGTCTCATGCAAACTTCCCCCTCTGACCAGCCCTAATTTAGGCCCTTAGGGAGAAAGGATTCTGGGAGATATGGGTCCAGCTCAACCTGTCAATGGTCTGGGGCCCAATCCCTTCCATTTGGTGGATCCTGGTCTCTCTTCTACACATTTGCCCTGCCGACCAGGAAGATAGAGCTAGAAAGTTTTGTGGGTACTTTTAAAGGGCCAGGCCTGGAGAGAGTTTTATCATATGTTGTCTAGGGCTGAGTCAACATGGCCCCACCCAGCATCAGGGGAGGCCAGGAGTAATAAGACGTGATCACTCCACCCTTCAGAAAAAAGTGGGGGCAGTATTACACTTCTGTGCTCCACACATTCAAGCAAGTCCAGATAAAGATAACCAAGAGGTACTATTTTATGCTGCTTAATATTTTATACTATAAAAATACCCATTTTTGGCAACAAGTGTTGAAATTGTCACTGCATTGTCCTTTTGCAAGGTGGTTTGTCATATACACCAGTCCTCACCTCATTGCCTCTGTCCAAGAAGCTGGGATATGAGGGACCTAATGAGCCATATCTGTGAAAGTGCAGCAGCACTCCCCAAAAGGATATTAAAAATGGTAATGCTGTTTGAGGTTAAAACTTCTCTCAAATGGCCAGTGCGGTAAGAGTATTAAAAGGACTTGAGAGACTTTTCCAGGACCTGGCAGTCAAGTTGTCCTGTGTATCCATCCTTTCGATTTTAGCCAATGGTGCAGAGAAGTTACACTTTATACCCAGAGAGGAGCCAAAAACTAACAGAGTGGCTTATAGTGGTCAAAAACTGGTCTGAGGGTGGGGCAGGGTAGGGCTGAGAAGGGTACTGGTGTCTAAGTGATGGGCCACCTAAAATGTTCCACTGGGGATGGGGAGACAGTGTATCTGATTGGGTGTAGCTGCCATAAACTGGCTATTGAGCTCATATAGGCTAGCTAATCCTGGGTTATTGGCATGAAATTAGAATTGCTAGATAGAATATAGGATGCCTAGTTAAATTAGAATTTCAGATGAACAATGAACAATTTTTTAACAATTTTTTAAGAATGTGCCAAATATGGCATGGAGTATACTTTTACTAAAAAAATTATTCATCATTTATCAAAAATTTAATTTAATAGGGTGTCCTGTGTTTTTATTTGCTAAATCTAGCCACCCCAGCCAAATGGTATTTCAATGGGAACATTTTGTTTTTGAGCATATCTCTGACTGCAAGCTCAGATATATACCTGGAAGGGATAGCAGACGTTGGCCAGTGTAGGTGATGACTTGGACATTCTCATCTCTGCTGCACAAAGCCTCCAGTGGGCCTGATAGCAGGGAGGCTGAATCGGGACTCTCCAAGGGTTTGAGAGAGGCCTGCATGGAGTGGGGACAGAAGGACAGTGGGGAAACTCCCTTCATACTACACACCACTTTGAACCTTTGACATATTTTGTGCCTTGTGTAACATTTCAACTTAAAAAACTAAAACTACCTAAAGACACACTGGATAACATGTGCCCAGGAGGCCTTAGGACCTGGCCCCTAGCCTCTTTGAGACTCACTATTTTTACTTCCCCTCATAATCTGTCCAAGATCAGCCACACAGAGCTCTTTAAATGTTGGGCTGCCTCATGACCCTGAGAATTTGTAAATATGGCACCATCCAGGTATGGCTGGAGCCACTGCAGAGAGAACTCTCAGACCATTGCTGGCTTTTTCCCTTTTTTTAAAATTTTTTTGCCATGTAGACATTCTAAATTTTCATTAATTCTTTTCCTTTATGGTTTATGCTTTAAAAGTTCCGTTACCTGAAGTCATAAGAACATTTCTATATATTTTGTTCTAAAAGTTTTCAGGTTTTCTTGCTTCTCATGTTTAGTCTTTAATTTACTTAGAATTTATTTTCATGAATGGTGAGAGGTAGTGATCCTATTTATATCTCTTTCCATATTCATTGAGTGGCCACCCTTTCCTCACCAATTTATGTTGATGTCTGTGCCATGTTTGCATCTGTACCTGGCACACACATGCACACATCCTTACTTATCTGCAGTCTTGGTGCTGTGGTTGGGTGGCCTATTTGCAGATCTCTCTTCTCCAGGCTCTGAGCAGTCTGAAACCTTCAGAGCTCATTTAGTCTCAGATCTGCCTTAACTTTCTTAATCACTAGTTGTGAGGTTTAGAAGGTTAACTTCACCTGTCTGAGCCTCCATCCTTCATCTGTAATGGGGATAATATGCCAAATTAATGGATTCCTTGTAAGGATTAGACTGAATAATGTCAGAAGGGCTAACATGAAGTATAACATGCAGTGAGCAGTTACTCAGCATCTGTTGTCATGACAACTTCTGTGTCCCCTGAGCAGGCACAGGACAGTGCTGCACCCACTCTCAGAGTGAATGATGAAACAGAGAGTTGAGGGTTGGGCAGGAAACAAATGTACAGACTATAGGGAGACTGTACACACCTCGAACTTTACACATCCATGTGGCTTCTTTGGTCACTCTTTCTACCACCCTTTGTGCAGACTTTCTTGGTTCCTCACTGGCCCGTCCCTTATCTTGATGGAGGGCCCCCATCTGTGAGGCTGAACTGGCAGTTGCCTCCCCTTAGGATGTGGGCTCTGCCTCATTCAGCCTAGCCCAGACTGGTTTTTCTTGCCTAGCCTGGAGCCCTCTCCCTTTGGGTCACTCCTAAGTGAAGTGAGTGGACATTCCCCCTGGTAGAAGGTCTCTGCTCACCCATTCTTCCAGCCTTTGGTTCCACACAATTCTCCCACTGGATGGCTTTCAGGGTTCCTCTGCCTTCTGCACATCAGCTGCCCCAGGTCATTGCCAGCTATTCCTGGGGAGACCTTTCCCCATCAGAGCTGCCTCCTATACAGCAAGCTGCCTGGGGGAGGAGCAAGCAGCCCTCCTCTATGAGGATGGGCAGGGGAATGACGGGAGAGGGGTACACAGTCTTCCCTTGAAGAGTCTCTGACTTATGAAGCAGTTCAGGGTAATTGTGAGTGAAGAGCACAAATGGATCTTCACCATTGTCACCTGAGAAACTTTCAGAGTTGAGGACCCAGTTTGGACCATTGAGTCATTGATGAAGTAATTGGACAGAAAAGTAAGAATATATGCCATTAATTTCCTGTGGATACCTCTCCACTGTGGGCCGATGCCCCCAACCTTAAGTCACATCTTGCCCTTTATTCCAATGACCATATTATATCGCCTATCTATCACTGCATACCAATTACCCAAAACTTAGTGGCTTAAAATGACAATAAACATTTACCAACTCTGTTAGTTTTGGTAGGTCAGGAATTGGGGTGCAGAAATTTGGCTCTGGCTTGGGGTGTCTCTTGAGGTTTCAGTCAGATGTCGACCATATCTGTGGTCTGATCTGAAGGCTTGACCAGGGTCGGGGATCCACTTCCACGTGATTCACTCCCTCATGGCAAGCTGGTGCCGGCTGCTGGATGGGGGCCTCGCTCCTCCCCACACAGTGTTCTCCTTAGTGCTGCTTGGGCATCCTCATGACATGGCAGCTGGCTCCCCAGAGCAAGTGACCCAGGAGAGAAAAGCAGAAGCTGCAGTGTGGTGCATGACCTGATCTCAGAATCACCTATCATTTCTGTACTGTCCTATTGGCTATGTTACTGGGGCAGTCAAGGTGGACATGGCTGCACACCTGCAGGATCACTAGGAGGTGACTGTCACTGGGCCATATTGGGAGCTGGCTGTCACAAGCATGTTTTCTCTCTGTTGGAGACACCCCTCTCAGGATGAGAGGACTCTTGACTTCAGTTCTGCTTTCCAGCCTTGCCTCCCACTCCACTTCACCTTTTGTCTGTCACCTGCTAAGACCCATCACTTTTTGGGTCATAGTGCCTGGTCTGCCCCATGCTACCAGTATTCATCTCTGCTTTCTTAAGCCATTTCTGTATAGCAGAGACCTGAGTCTGGGTCCCTAGGCCCTAATGGGTTCCTGCTGCCAGTCTCCTGGCTCAGGGATGTCAGTGTGGGAAAGGCTGTGCTGGGGGATGGTGGCAGGCACTGTCTTTCCCTGCCTGAGATGGAAATATCTGGATGATCCAACTGCCACAGGCAAGGCCATCATTCCTCACACAAACTCCAACTGTGTGTCCTGTAATCTCTTCATTTTATGGAGTGAGAACTAGGTCTCAAATAAGCTCAGTGAGATGCAAAGTTTACAGCCCGCAAGCCAAGATGTGAACTCAGGTGCCTCTGAGACACCAGCCACCCATCCTCTGTCACCTGCTGGGCAGGATGGCTCTGAGTCCCCAGTGATGGATGGCAGCCAGTGGGGCTAAGATGGACTTGTCCACAGATTCCTAGAGGGAGACACAACTGTGTGAGCTGGGCCTGGGTCAGGGCCACAGCACAGCCAGAGTGCAGCACACAGTGGCTCTTTGTCATGGAGGTGAATGAATACTCATCAGTGCCTTGGTTGTAGAATCCTTCAAATCTGGGATTGAAAGGAAGAATATCTGGAGGTGATACTATATAGCATCTCCCAGCCTGCCCCCTGCAAACAACTGGTAAATATTTGGAAGAACCGAGGGGAGGAGCAAGTACCCCCTCCACATGGTGTGAGCCTCACTTGGGAACACATGGAGAAACAGGGCTGTGCACTCGGAAGATATGTGGGGGAGGTCAGAGAGGGCTGGAGAAATTGGCTCACTATCTAGCCCTTTTGTGAATTTCATTTGTCACACTCTCAGCAGTTCCTGTGTGTTAGGTGCTATCCCTGAGAAGCGTTCTATGGTGACCCCTGTGTAACAATAAGGAACTATCCCTTTTGTGAATTTCATTTGTCACACTCTCAGCAGTTTCTGTGTGTTAGGTGCTATTCCTGAGAAGCATTCTATGGTGACCCCTGTGTGACAATAAGGAAACCAAGGCCCAGGGAAATGGTTTTGTTTTGAAAAAAGCCTGTAGGGTTGGATGGAGAACCCATCATCTAAATTTGGTCAGAATTTGTGGTCTAAGCCTGTAGGACCCCTGTGTCTCTGTGTTTGCTCTCTCTCTAAAAGTCACGGAGCCCTCCCCATGGGTGCTACAGGGTGGACCTGGCTGGAGTAGCTCTCATGGGGCAGGTTTCCCCAGGGGACTGGCTTTATCCCAGGAACACCTTGGAATAACCCATTTTTCAGTGGGGCCTCTCAATTTTCCAACCGCCTATGGCCATTTTCACTGTTCTGCCCAAGACAACTCAGGCAGAAGACTCGTGGTTTATCTCAGCCTGTGCAGCTGCTGCCTATGTGGTTTGTGACCGGCCCTACCACTCAAGTCCACTGGATGCCCCTCTCTGAGGGTCCAGTGAATACCCACAGATTTGCTAAGAAAAGCCCACCCAGACAGCAGTGGAGTGATTGCAGCTTCCAGCCCAGCACCACTCAGGAGCACTAGAGCAGCTTGTTAAACTTTAAGCTACCCCAGGCTGAAGTTAGCCACTATGGCCTGGGTCTTAATGGCATTCCAGCCAATTGGGGCTGTATTTTCACAAATGAGGCAGCTGGAGCACCAGCGAGCTAGGGCATGTGACAAAGCGGAAATGCACATGCATGTCATTTGGTGACCCATGTTGCAAAAACTAGCAAAAGGAAGTGTGTTCTACTGCTTCCTGAAGTCAGCGCCGGAGAGAAGTGTGAGCGTCTGAAAAGGCAGGTAAGTGGTGGTGGCTCCAGGGTCTTGGCAGCCTGGAGAGCCTGAGCTCGTCCTGTAAGGGGCACTTTTGGGGTCAGGGAACATTCAGAGCAGGAGCTGTTGGAGACAGATGTCTTCAAGGCAGGAAGCTGCCGTGGTGGCACTGTGTGGTGTTTTGTTTGCGTACCTTTGTCTTCCTGTGGTGCCTCTGACATTGTTAAAAGTCAGGTTTCTGTGGGCATCACAGAATGGCAAGTGTGCGAATCCTTTGAAAACACCAAGCACTAAGACAGTGTCAGGTGTCACCTGGGGCAGCTCAGTCTGTAGCAAAGATGAAGCTAAGCCTAGCAGGGCCAAGGTCCCAGTGGCCGACCGATTCAGGGTGATCCCCACCTCAGCTTGGCCTATGCACCTGCCCACAGCCTGGCCCTATTCCTGCTGCCCTGGCCCAGGTCCATGTGGGTCTTCCTTGCCTGGGCCAAAGAGGGGTGGATGGTCCCAGATGCAGTCCAAAGGGGGCTAGGCCTTCCCACATAATGTAGCTCCAGAAGGTTCCTCTGTAATTTGCAGTTTACATACTGACAGTTAGGGCTTGTCTATGGGAGCATTACTAGGATAGAGGGCCAAGCCCACCAGGACCTCCTTGGGACTCCACAATGTGCATGAATAACATGAGGGGGTGACCAGGCATGCAGCCCCTGCCCCAACTTCCTGACTATGAGCAGCCGCTCTGACTGCCTTAATCTCCTGTCTGGGAAGTAGGGCCTGAGTGGTGCCAGGCTTCTGACATGAGTGCAGTGCCGTGCTCAGGGCATCCTGCGCTCAGGGCATGGTCCTGATAGCACCCAGGATCACTCGCTTGGCTATTCTTGCAAGAGAGGACATTGAGGCACACAGTACCCTATTTCTAGCCCCAGACCAGAACCTACAGGCTGTCTGGCTGGGCCCAAACCCAAACTTCCGGAGCCTGACAGCTTGCTGGGGCTGGGTGGGGCCGGGTACAGAGGAAGGAAGTGGTTTGTCCCCAGCTGGATGGTTGCAGGAGGCCCAAGGCCCTAGTTCCGCTCCTCAGGGTTGATGTCTATCTGCGCACGAAGACCAGCTCCTCCTGATACTCAGTGGCCCCTGAAGCTGGACAGGTCTGTGTGTCCTGCACTTGCAGAGGCCTGTGGTGCAATTGATCTTTTGAGGTCAGAGATGAGATATGGTGCTCACTGAGGCCCCCAAGGACTGGTGGAGCTTCGCTGCCTTGAACTCCTTGAGAGCCCAGATTAGGAGTGTCCCTGGACTCAGAACAGTGACCACGGAGGAGTCATTGGTCCAGTGGCTAACGGACCTGCCTCGGCGCATTCTCTCTACCTACCCGAGGTAGGTTCTAATGACCCCCACTGACAAATGAGGAAACTGTGGTTCTGTTGTAAAGAGGGTGAGAGTAGGAGTGAAAATGCAACCTTGTGGCAGTACTAACCGTAGGACAGATGTCAAACACGGACTTGAATGGAATGTCACTCATCTGTATGGCCCCCCATTTGCCCATGACTGTAAGATCCATCCTGACTCCAACCCTTAGGTCCCACCTCCTTCCTCTGGGCTCTCCTACCTGAGCACTCTGCCAGCTCTTCAGCTGGCCTGGCTCACTCTTTTGCCTCTGTAATTTTCCCTCTGTTAGGAACACTGTACACTTTGTCTGGGACATGTTCCTTCTGTCTGGGACACTGTTCCTTCTGTCTGTAATGCTGTTTTCTTTGAGCCCCCATGTGTGCTGATGATGACTGGTCGCTGAGGTCTCCAGTGAGGTCAATGGTGATTAACCTTACAAGTCAGCTCTCAGGACTTAGAGACTCATGTGGAGCCCATCAGTGCCCCAGACAAGGAGCTCTTGCTGGTGTAGGCATGTGGCTTTGGGAGGGTGAATCACCCTCTGGGTCTCCCTTTCACTGTAATAATATGACAGGCTGGTAGTGCAATTAATGAGAAGTCCTAGGGGAGCCAGACCTAGTGATGGACTATAGAAGGTAGGTTTGACCTTCTGTAATCTTCATTTGGATTTTTTATTTTCAAAATTTTGACTCAGCCAAAACACATGTATGTTTATGTAAAAATATTAGAAGAAAAATAAAGGTTGTTTGACATGTCGATTCAATTCATCCATTCATTTATTCACCATAATGCTTACTGGGTCCTGTTTGACAGGTGGGTCCATGTGAAGGAGGTGAGGTTTCCACCTGTATAGCCAACATGCTGGTAGGAAATGGAGCAGGAAGGTGTTATCACCCTGGGGAGCAGAGAGTACACGGGTAGCTGGGACAGGCTGTTCCCTGAGATGGTTCCTGGAGAAGCCTAAGCTTGTAAAAGTGTGGAGTGAGTGGCAAAACAACATCTGTTAAGGATTTCAGTGTTGACTGAAGCTATTGAAAGGTTCTTATCTGTTTCTTTTCATTACTTTTTTAAATAAAAAATATCCAACATAATCAAAAGTAAGCAGAATCAGGTGGCGAGCTAGGATGACCAACAGGGGAGATCAACCTGAACTTGTATAAAGCATGGAATGAAGCTTCTCCCTCCTCTACCATGTGAAGCATGGGCCTAGGGGTATTGGGTGCTGCAGGGATAAACTTTTTCCCCAAAACTTTATTATAAAAAATTTCAAATATACATTAACACTCCAGGAACTTTGCACTGCCCAACCTGAAATTCGGCTTTCTTTGTCACACATCTAACTACCTGGACAAGGAAGGATTCGTTTTCTATTTTAAAAGTTGTGATTTTATTTTTACAGTTGCCTTTTATATGTATGGCAATGGACAGTGACTGACATCTTCTTTTAGATGAAAGTAAAATAAAAACAGAAACAAAATAGAAAATAGGAACAAAATAACTATAGAAAAATTTAAAACTAAAAGTAAAATCAGGAAATATAAGAAAAATATTAAGTAAATATATAAATAAAAAATTAAGTAGAAATAGTGTGGTGCTCAGTTTCCCAGGCATACGCAGCCCGGCCTGGCTTTGCCATCCATGAACTTCTGCTGATCTAGCTTTCAGCACAAGTTATCATTACTGTGAGTTCTGCTGGAACATGGGACTGGCAGCTTTAGGCAGCATTGATGGCCATGTTTGTCTGTACATAGGACGTGACTCATAGGGGGTGCAGTGCTATGCACTGCCTCTGGCTTTGGAAATCTTCATAGGAGTATTATGTCCATTTTACAGACAAAGAAACAGACTTGGAGAGGTTGAGCTTGTTTGGCTGCCCAGCCAGTAAATGTTAGAAATCAATCAGTTGGACATATAGCCTTGGGCCACCGCATTGCTGCCTCCCTAGACCATAAAGGAGTGCCTGCAATTCGTTGTGCAGTGTACAGTCTGAGGTGGCTATTGTGCCCCAAGGGACCCAAGAGGACAGCCTGGGGCCAGAGCAGGGAGGAGTCCAGGCCTGGCCTCTACCTGGCTGGAGTTGGCTAACCCTCTGGGACGGGTGCGGGGGGAAGGGTTGCCAGGCCTCCCCTCTTTCTCCCGGAGTGCCACCTGGTGAAGCACCCACAGTCTCAGGAATGCAGCAACCAAGAAATCATTTTGTGTTTTCCTCACAATCATTTATTGAGCCTTAATAATGATACCCAGGCTCTGCACTGACCCCTGAGCTGTCCCTGAGCCTTCCCCCCCGCCCCAAGATGGAGAACCCCAAGGTACTGGCTGGAGGTCGAGGCCAGAGCCACATGGAGCATGGGCTATAGTCCACACACCCCTGGGTCTATGCTTGGACCTCTTGGTGTCTGCGGGTAGTCCCCTAGTCTGTGCATGGACTCACTAGGGCCTGTTTCTTGATGGGCAAGGCAGGCAGTGCAGGGCATCAGCAGTGAGTTGAGAGGTTTACAGGCAGTGCTAGATTTGAGCCAGGGCCATGGAGCTCCTGGATGGGCATGTGGAGGAGAGGCCAGGGGTTGAGGCCCAGGGCAACAGGGGTGCAGGGCAGGGAGTAAGTTTTAGGTGCTTTTGAGTCACTGTCATCTTGGTGCTAATTCACAGAACTTCTGATGAGAACCTTCTTGACATGCAATCTTTTTTTTTTTTCCAAAGCTTTTTAAAATTGTGGTAAAATAAATACACATGACATAAAATTTACTGTCTGAACCACTTTTAAATGTCCAGTTCGATGGCATTAAATTTATATGCTTTGTTGTACAGCCAGCACCACCACCATCAGCAGAACTTTCTTATTTTCCCAAACAGAAACTCTGTCCCCATTAAGCAGTAACTCCCCTCCCTGTCCATTCCCAGCAGCCATCCTTCTACTTTCTGTCTCTATGATTTAACTACTCTAGGGACCTCATATAAATAGAATCATGCAGTGTTTGTCCTTCCATGACTGAATTATTTCACTGAGCATAATGTCTTCAAGGTTTGCCCAGGTGTAGCATGCATCTGAATTTCCTTCCTTTTTAAGGCTGAATAATATTCCATTTTGTGGATACATCACATCTTGTTTATTCATTTTTTGTTGATGGGCCTTTGGGTTGCTTCCACCTCTTGGCTACTGCTAATAGTGCTGCTTTGAGACTCTTCTTTCAATTGGTCTGAGAGAAATGCATTTTTGAGAATACAATGAATTCACGCTGGAATTCAGTGTTGAAACAAATGCAGCTTCTCTAAGAAAAGCTACGGCACACCTAGAAGCATTAGGACCCCCACCGACCTGTTCATCCTCAGGCATCTGTCCATTCACAGGCATGCCAGTGCTAGGGCGACGAGTAACTTTTACTTCCTTTTTATTTATCCGTAATGTCTATGTTTTCTAAAAAGGCTGCATTACTGACGCAGTTTTAAAAGTAACGGTGACTTTTGAATGTGATAGTGTGAGCTGTTTGGGGAGCGTCTAATCAGGGTGTTCCAGCAAGCAGGGATAGTACCATGTTGATTCATCTCCTTTCCTCCCCTCTCAGCTTGCCCTGGTGTCCCCTCCTGACCCGAGTTCCCACTGACCTCCACCGAATCCCGAAGCATGTGGCACCTCATGGCATCTGTGTCTATCTCCATGTTCTCAGCACATAGGATGGACACCCCAGGCCATGCCAGCTGCAATCAGAACACTTCCCAGGCTGAGGTCCCAAGGCAAGTATTGTGCTTCAAGATCCTGGAGGGAAGGCACCTCTGGATCAAAGGGCAGCCTTGCTGACTGGCCACTGGTCATTCCATCTGGCACAGCCAGCAGTTGGGTCTTTATTACTGCTGATATAGCCTCTCAGTTTCTGCAGCCTCGTCTCCCAGTCTGTGACCTGTTTACAGGCATGTGCCACACAGGGGTTCTTGGTATTGCCCTGTGGCACTACAATATTGTTTAATTAACTCCTGTATGTAGCCAACCACCCGAACTTGGTGGAGTAAAGAGCAACTCCAGTGAGCATTGTCATGTCTCACGATTCTGGGGCCGGGCAGGGCACAGCTGGGCGTCTCTTACTCAAGGCTTCTTTGGGGCTGTTGCCAAACAGAGCTGAGACATTTCCGAAGGGACACTGCGCCACATCGATGACCAGACAGGGAGGTCCCTGCCTGCTCAGGACTTCCAGTATGCCAGATGACAGGCAGCAAGTAAGATGGGAGTGCTGGTGGTTTTAGTCGGGGCTCCCGTGCTGTACCTGTGGAAATGTCTGGTGGCAGCTGAAGCTGGGTGGTGGGCAGTCTTATGGCCAGTCTTTGGGATCATCCCACCAAGCAGTGGAGGGGCTCTAGGCAGAGACCACGGGATTCGTGTTGCCCTGTCTACTGGCTACTGCATATGGAGCTACTTAAATGGTCCACGATGCCCTGGAGAGTGGAGCAAATTTAATTTCTCCATACTTCTGCAGCCTTTGTACCTCCCCCAGTCCCAGTGTTGGGCCTCTGATGCTGGGTGATTGCAGCCTTAGGTGTTGGGGGACCTGGGCCCTGGCTGAGTCCTGCAACAGGCAAAGCTCACCTGGGCTGGGCTCACCTGGGGTATGCAGTTGCCTGCCTCACGCAGTTCAGGCTGCTCAGGGCTTCTAAAGGGAAAGCTGAATAGCCAGGTAGAGAAAACTGGCACCCACGTGTGGCAACATTTTCCCAGTTCCGGTAGTGTCATAATGAGCCCAGAGCCTAGTCCAGGGGTTCAGAGAGGCATGTCTGGAAGGCCCAAGTCGTAGGATCCGTTTCCCTCCAGGCCAGCGTGGCCAGGATCAGCCTCGGTGTCCTTGTTTGAAACATGAACATCACCTACTTCAGTGCCTATGACTGAGCGATTGTATGAAATTGCTCATCATGCTTCCTGGAACATGGTTGTGTGTGTGTGTGTGTGTGTGTGTGTGTGTGTGTGTGTGTGTGTGTGTTTAAATGTATATGTGTATGTGTGCATAGGTGTGTGTCATGGAGGCATGTGTGTATGTGTGGGCATATGTGCACATGTGTGTCCCCTCCCCAAAGCCTCCCTCCTCTCCTCTCAGCAGTGAGTTGAGGCCGTATGGGCACATGGAGGGGAGAGTGGAACTGGCCTGGTCTGCTCTGGTGCTTACCTTGGCCTGGGAAAGGCAACTGGGAGACCAATGCTGAGCTGAGTGAGGGCGTGGGTTGCATCCCTCAGCTTCTTGAATCAGATCGGGGGTTGTCTCAGCTATTTCCTATGCAGGACCTCTCCCAGCCCTGTGCTCTCCTCCCTGAGCCGTGGGCTCTCCAGTCTGGCCAAGCATTTTTGGCTTCCCTTACACAAAAGCCCTTGGAAAATAAAACTGTCATAGCTCAAGGGCCTCCAGTGGAAAGGCGCACCCCTCTCCTCTGGACGGGACCATCTGGGTGGGCACTGGCACTGCTAAAGCCTCCCTAGGCTGTGGGCCTACCACAAGCCTCACCATCATCCTCTGCGTGATTCATTGTCCTTTCCATAATAAGAAAAATGACACTGGGGAATGTCAGCCACTCACCAAGTTTGCACAATTCAGAGGTATCGCCTTCTATGAGATATAATTGACACACAATTAACTGCATGTTTAAAGTGTATAATTTGATGTTTCGACATATGTATATACATGTGAAACCAGCACCACAGCCAAGATGATGAGCACCTCTGTCATCCTTCGAAAGCTTTCTGTTTTCCATTGTAAGCCCCACACCTTACCATACCCACCCCTCCTTCCAGGCAACTGGTTTGCTTCCTGACACCACAGATTAGTGTATATTTCCTAAAATCCTATGTAATTGGACAGGCAAGTAGGTACCTTCCCTTTTGTCTCAACATAATTATTTCTAGATTGATCCATGTGGTTGGGAAGCATCCTTTTTTTCCTGAATGTTCTGAAAGGTTTGTGTAGAATTGGCATCGTTTTTTTCTTAAATATTTGATAGAATTAGCCAGTGAAGCCTTCTAAGCTTAGAGTTTTCTCTGTGGAAAATGTTTAAATACAAACATTTCTTGTGCTTGATGTTCACTGAACCTCTTAGATCTGTGGATTTATAATTTTTATCAAATATGGAAAAATTTGGTTATTATTTCCTCAAATATTTTTCCTACTCAACCCTCTTTTGGGACTTCACATGTATTATGCTACTTGATGTTTCCCTACATCTCACTAATATTCTCTCTCTCTCTCTCTCTTTCTCTCTCTCTCTCTCATTTTGGATAGCTCCTATTTGTCCCTCTAAATTTAATCATTTTTCTTCTACAATGTTTAATCTGCCATTGATCCTTTCCAGTGAGTGTTGATCTCACAATTTGTGGGTAACAGAAGTTAGATGTGCATCTTTTTACATCTTCCACATCTCTGTTGACCTTTTAAACATGATGGAATGCAGGCACTGCAGCTACCTTAATGACCTCATCTGCTGACTCCAACCTTGGTGCCAACCATGGGTCATTTTCACCTCGTTGATTTTCCTCCTCACTGTGGGTTGTGTATTCCTGTTCTTTGTGCCTGGTAATTTTTGGTTGTGTGCCAGACACTGTAAATCTCACTTTGCTAGGCACTGGATATGTCTTTGTGCCTATAATTGTTTTTGAGTGTGATTCAGGTATACAGTTAAGTTGCTTGTAGAAAAAAGAATGGGCTTTGTGTTAAAATTTGTCAATATCTGTTAGGTAGGACCCAAGCAGAGATCACTGTGGAAATAGTTGTTCTCCACACTGAGGCAAGACCCTTCTAAGTTCTCTAATGCCCTATGGATCTTGGAGTTTCCAGTCTGGCTGGTGGGGATGGGCAAATGCCCTTCCCTGTGTGAGTGCCAGATGATGTTGCCTCCAGGTGATGTTCCCTCAACCCTCAAAGGAAGTTCTTACTCTAGCCTCATGGTTTCCACACACTTGAGTTGAGCCATACGTAAGTCCCCTCTTCAACTCTCCTCTCTGTGTGCCTCATTTTCCTCCCCAGTGCTCTGTCTTATGACCTCCAGCTGCCTTGGTCTTCCTGAACTCTGCACTCAGGAGTCTACCTAGGGTCCCCTTCCCTGGGCAGGAAGCTGAGTCAGAAGAGGGTGCGCTGTAGTTACCACCTCTCAGAAGCATAGTGCTTTGCTGCCTGGTATAGGGTATCGATATCTTAAGCTATTGTTTCATATATTTTGTCTAGGTTATGGTTGTTTCAGGCAAAAGACTAACCCCAATTTTTTTTATTGCCCCTTGACCAGAAGCAGGAGACCCTGAGGTGGGATTTTAGCAGGCTCCCCTGGTGTCAACCAACTGCATTTGGATACACTGAGGCTGAATGTGCGGCCCGCATTCCATCTGGCATATTTTTACTATTGTGTCATGTCTGATTTCTGGAAACTAAAGTTTCATCTCCTGCGCTATGAGAAGAATGTGGCAAACCATGTATTTTCTATTTAGAAATCTTAATATTTCTCCCTATTAAGATTGTTAGTAATGTGGCAGTGGCTAATGATAAATGCACACCTGGCACTGATTTTGGTTTTGATTAAAGGAAAGTCTGCTCAGAAGTAGTTTGGCCACAGAAGAAGGCAAGGAGGCTGTGGTAGGGTTGATGCTTGGATGCCTGGGCTCATGCTTCACTTCCCACTGCACTCTGCTCTAAGGCATTTTTGCCATGTGAACGAGTGAGCAGCAGGCTCTGGGACACCTTGGTTGTGTGTGTGTGAGATCTGCGTCTCCACTGGTGGTTCTTTATTCTGTTTAATGAATGAAGAGTAGAATGTGTAGAAGCTGCTGGCAGCCTAGCTGAGTGAGAGTGTGAATGCAGGCAGTATATCTGGGAGGGTGTCAGTGAGGTGTTCAGGGTGTGGGCTGGGAGGTGCAGGGTGGTGCCCGCCGGCTCTCCTTGTACTGGATGGGCTCTGCACCCTCAAGGGGACCCTGCCCCCCTGATGTGGGCACCATGTGGCCAGGGACAAGTTTAGTTCTGGCCCAAGAGTTTCAATCTGGGCCCTAGGAGCTGCCCCATACCACGGGGCATTGCCTCAGGGGCTGCTGTGCTGGGGGTGGGGAAGCAGCGAGATCCATCCACCCTGCAAGCCTCTGTGACCTGCCCAGGGTCCACCATGCTGAGCAATGCCACAGAGCTGCTCTTCCACCTTTTCCATTTAGAACTGGGCCTGACACCATTTCTGCTCCAAGTACCAGTGGAAAAGTGGTTTTTATTCTCCTTCTACGTTGTTTTAGAACCTCCTGAACTGCTATGCTTCAAATCTGCTGAGCAAGAAAGATTTTCAGCGAATTCTCCCAGCCCTGAGAGTGGCCTTGGACGGCCAGTTTAGACCCCTGGAACTTGGCCAGCAGGGAGCCAAATCCTTGCCCGCCCACCTCAGTGACCTCAGAAGGACATCCGTGGGCACCAGGTAAGTGGCCTATCCCTTAGAGATAAGTGACTGTCACTCCTGGTTTCTGTCCTCCTCTGCAGCTCCACTGCAGGTTTAAGAGGAAAATTTCAAGGAATGTCAATCTCATCTTGGCCCAGTCCCATCCTTGACCTTCCTCAGCTGATGTCTTGTACATTTTCTGTGCACCTAGAATGACACATGAACTTGCCTCTCCTCAGAGAGGGTGTCCAGGACAGGCATGTTGTGAGAGCCCAAGCTCCAGTGCATGTGGGGAGGAGAATTTGAGGCCCGGTCAGTTTTGGGGTCTCTAGAAGGTGCCTGGTCACCTGGCAGTGATAGTGAGGAAGCATCTTGTTGGGAATCCTGCCTCACCCCAGGGCCACATCATAGCATAAAGAATTGTGGAGGTCAAAGCATATTATAGACCTGATCCACTGTGCTGATGATGCTTCTTGCTAGTATTTTGAGCATATATTTTGAATTCATTGAACAATAGGTAGCTTCATACTACAGGATTCCTCCCTTTCTCTCTCTCTCCCTCCTTCCCTTCCTTTTTTCCTCACTCTCTCCCTTCCTTCCCTCCCTCTTCCATCTTTTTGTTTTAAAATACAATACTTTCCATTTGCCATTGCCCAAAAGCTTGTCTAGATAGGACCAGCTGAAGCTGGCCATTTGTTCACTTTACATGAGGCCCAGCTCACCACCTTCATGTTGACTTCCTCTAGGGAACTACACCTGGAGGCAGCATTAGGGGGCTGGTCCATGGCCCGGCTGGTGTTGACCATGTTCATTTCTCCCACACAGGAAGCCCCTGCAACCTGGCCAGTCCTGCCACCCCCACAGAACTCAGAGGGCTCAGCTTTGAGGATGGAGTCAGAAGGAGGGTCCTCAACGCCCCTTTCCCCTATTGCCACCCTGGGGGACCCAGATGCTGAGCCTGGCTACTCTTCCTTTGAGCTGCCTAACACAGACCCAGGGAAGCTCCGAGAGCTGCCCACTGGGCCTGGAACCCATGGTGAAGACCCTGCCCCTGGGAGACCTAGCAGCCTCGATGCTGTGATGGATGGCCCCCCAGACATGGGCTCTATGGGGAAGCTGAGCTGCAGTGCCAAGATTCCCAATCGGGACAGTGGGATCGACAGCCCATCCTGCAGCATGGCCAGTGAGCCCTTCCCCTCCAAAGAGAGCGGTGAGGTAGGCCTGGGGCCCACTGTCCTGAGGCTGCACCCAGAGATGGCCCCAGACAGCAAGGCTCTCCAGGAAGAGGCTGACAGCGATGTGGGCGAGGGCAGCAGCGAGGAGCCTGAGCCTGAGCCCGAGAACAGCCACCCAAGGGCCAACATGGACTTGGCCAAGGTAGGCTGCCCCCTGCCCCGGGGCAGTGGTACTCCTCCAAGGGGTTTGAGGTTTGCAGTGGCATTGTTTACACCTGCTGCCAGTAGTTGGGAGCCCACTCAAGCACCACACTTGGAGAGGCCCCTTGGACAGGTTGGCGGGCAGTCCTTGGGGAGGACCTCACAAGCTAGGCCCTCCCTTCCCCAATACCTCATTCCTGAGTCTGGTTTCCATGGCCGCACAATGGCACAGGGACCCCCAGGGTGGAAGTGCTCCCAGGGTGGAAGTGCTGCCACCAGACCTTCACCTGTGCTTGAAGAAACCTGATAAGAAAGGCAGAGAGAGTGTCACCTGTTTTTTTAAGGGAGAAAATCCCAAGTTGCCCACAGGGAGGGATAGAGATATGAAGGGAACCCATGCACATACATGGAGCCCTGAGCAGACATCTTGGGAAGAGCTGTGTCCAAGGTATGGTGGGCTGGCTCTAAAAGAAAGCTCCTATGCATCCCTCTAGCATCATAGGCTCTGTGCTCTGTGCTAGGACTCATGGGAACATGGAAATAAAGCAGATAACCCCTGGCTTAGAGAGACCACCTTGCATGAGGAGAACAGCATGGATAAACTGCAAGTGACTGAATCCCAAGAAAAGCCATGTGGCATCTGATGAGTCAGGCCTGCTGGCTCCTGGTGGAGATGGTGCTGGCTAACAAGGCAGCAGGGGGAGACAGGCCTGGAGGTAAAGTGCAGCTGCATGCTTGCACTGTTGTGAGCCAACTTCTTGGGGAACAGGCTGGGCCATGTTTTAATCTAGGTTTATTATTATTTGAATATGGTGAGGCCACCAGATCAGGAGATCATGGCCACTGAAAGATAGTTGGTTACTCACAGTTCCCAAGAGGAGGGGGCATTCCATGTCATAGGGGCCAAATGGGGAAGTACAGAGTCAGTCAAGAGGCAGAGTTGGGGCACCAAGGGCAAGAGCCTTTATTGTGGTTTCTGAGGGAAGGAACAGGTCAGGCAGTAGAGCAAATGTGGGATTGACTGGTTTGAATAATTCAGCAGGCTCTGGGCACAGGGGCTGCCACTGGATGTCTGGTACCTGTCCCTGTGTGTGCACTTGGACAAGCATGGCCATCATCACCCAGAAGGTCTGCTGACTACAGCCTGGCCTGGGCATATCCCCAACCTTTTCACCCATCAAAGGAGTAGGGTGACCTACTGGAAGGGCAAATATAAAGGGGATGGTTGGGGTGTGGTTTCTGGATGGGCTGGCTTGCATATATGAAAGCCATGCTTACAGGCAGGTCTTTTATATCTCTAGGAATCAGCTGTCCCTGGAAAGGGTAGTCCCTTCAGGGTAAGCAAGACCTCAAGTTGTCAAAACATCATAAAATAAAAAAATAATAAATGATGTATCTGCTATACACACCACCACCTGTGGCTCTTAAGGTGTGTTCCAGGGAAGCTGGCTGCCTCTGTCTCCCGGATCCTGGGAGCAAGTGCAAACCCTAGGCCTGTCTACACAGGCAGCTATAAACAGTTCTCAGCATTGCTTTTGCTGTATTCCATAAATTTGGTGTATTGTGTTTTCATTTTCATTTTTCTCAAGGTATTTTCTAATTTCCTTCATGATTTCTTTGACTCCTTTTAAGAGTATGTCGTCTAATTGCCACATATCTGTGGATTTTCCATTTTTCCTTATGCTGTTGATTTCTAGTTTTATTCTATTGTGATTAGCAAAGATGCTTTATAACTTCAGTCCTCTGGAATGTATTAATACTTGTTTTGTGGCCTAACGTGGTCTGTTCTAGAAAATGTCTCACATACACGAGAAGAATGTATATTCTGCTGTGTTCTATATATATTAGGTCCCTTTGGTTTCAGTGTTGTTCAAGTCTGCTGTTTTCTTACTGATATTCTATCTGCATGTTCTTTCTAGAAAATGGAGTATTTAAGTCTCTCACTATTATTTTGTTATTGTCTATTTCTCCCTTTAATTCTGTCAAAGTTTGCTTCATATATTCAGAATTTCTGAGGTTTGGTGCATAAATATTTATACTTGTTATATCTTCTTGGTGAATTGGTCTTCTTATCATTATATAATGTCCTTTGTATATTGTAACAGTTTTTTTATTTAAAGTCCATTCATCTGTTCTCTTTTGTAACCATTTGCATGAAATATCTTTTTCTGTCCTTTCACTTTTAGCCTATGTCTATCCTTCAATCTAACATGCATTTCTTGTAGATAGCATATAGTTGGATACTATTTTTTAATCCATTCAGCCAATTCATGTCTTTTGGTCAATGAAAGTTTAATCCATTTACATTTAAAGTAATTACCAAAAGCAAAGAACTTTACTATTGTCATTTTGTTGATTTCTGTATGTATTGTAGCTTTTTTGTCCCTCTTTTACTGCCTTCCTTTTTTTTTTCACTGAAATTTTGTAATATGCTTTGATTTCCTTCTTATTTCTTTTTGTGTATATTCTATAGATATTTTCTTTGTCATTACTATTGCAATTACATAAACTATCTTAAACATATATCATTTTATTTTGAACTGATAACAAATTAATCTCAATTACAAATAAAAACTCTGCTCCTCTATAGATTCCTCTCCTCACTGTGTTATTGATGTCACAAATTACATGTTTATATATTGTATGCCCGTTAATAAATATTTAAAGTTTTTAAATGTTTTTATCATTTAAATTCTATTTATCAAAATTACAACAGTACACTTACTATATTTGCCTATGCATTTACCTTTACCAGGGAATCTTATTTTTCATACAGCTTATGTTGGTGTCTACCATGTTCACAACCTGAAGAATTTCCTCTAACATTTCTTGAAGAGCAGGTCTAGTGGTAATGAATTCTTCATCTTTAGTTTATTTGGGAAAGTCTTAATTTCTTCATTTTAGGACAGCTTTCCTGGATACAAT
The DNA here is from genome assembly GCA_028627145.1 of Eidolon dupreanum. Taxonomy (NCBI): domain Eukaryota; kingdom Metazoa; phylum Chordata; class Mammalia; order Chiroptera; family Pteropodidae; genus Eidolon; species Eidolon dupreanum. The sequence goes on from CM053509.1 coordinate 88,957,793, forward strand.
ATTTTGGTTGATAGTTTTTTTTTTTAGCATAGTAAATATATTATCCCACTCCTTTTTTATTATTACAATGTGTTTCAGTGTGTTTCTTTTAGATTTTCCTAGTTGAAGTTCCTTTAGCTTCTCGAATTTGTATGTTCATTTGTTTACTCAGATTTGGAAGTTTTCAGCCATTATTTCCTCAAATAAGCTCTCTGCACCTTTCGCTGTCTTCTCCTGCTAGAACTCCCATATACGGGTCTATTTGTTAGTGTCCCACAATCTCTTAGATTCTCTTTGCTTTCATTTATTCTTTTGTCTTTTTGCTTCTCTGACTTGATTTCAAATGACTTATCTTAGGGTTTGCTGACACTTTCTTCTGCCTGATCAAATCTTATTTTTAACCCCTCTAATGAGTCATTTTAGTTCATTTATTGTATTTTTCAGCTTTATAACTTTTATTTCGGTCTTTTTCATAGTTTCTATCTCTTCATTGATATCCTCATGTTGTTCGTGAATAATTTTCCTGATTTAGGGTTGGTTTCTGAAGTTTTATTTTGTTTCTTTGATTGAGTCATGTTTTCCTGTTTCTTTGTAATTTTTTGCTGGAATTTGGCATTTGGAAAACAATGACCTCTTCAGTCTTTGCATCCTGGCTTTGTAAAAGCAAAGACCACCAATCAGCCTGGCTGGAGATCCTAGGACTTCTTAAACGTTTTCTGATTTCTCACTCCCCTGACACCTGTCAGTAGAAAATCTGTTTGATTATGCTAATTGCCTCTGTTTTCAGTGGCTTTCAAAATCTGGCACTGGTCCTGTCAGCATTCCAAGTCAAACAAGACAGAAACTACTCCCTCAGGCAGCCCCCAGACAAGTCAAAACATTGCACACACAACTCACTATTTTCTTTCCATCCTGAGGGAGGAGCCCCTGTGTAGGGGGTTTCCTTTCCCTTGTGCCACACTGTGCTGCATGGGGAGGGACATGAAAGGGCATGTCAAATGCTGCCAGTTTTTCTACCCCATTTGTGGGAATCTCTTCTTGGTTTTATAATGATTTGGGGGCTGTAGTTTCTCAGCTGGTCTTTAGAGTTATCGCAGAGGTATTCTGGTGCATATATTGTTGTTAACTCTGTGTCTCTTTGGGGAAGAAGGACCTGTAGCTATCTAGTCTGCCATCTCGCTGGCATCATTCCACAATATATTTGATGTGGTTGCTAAAGCTGCTCTGTCATCAAAGACCCAGGAAGGTAGAGTTGTCTCTGGGCTGCAGAAGCTTTTGAGGGATTGACAGGGACTGCTGTGCCTTCCTCAGAAACCTCCCTAGAAATCCCATCTGTGAGAACTGGGCCTCATATTCCAATCCCAACAGTCTTGTCTGGCCCCTCCCACCCTTAGTCATCAGATGTACAGCAGATAGCCCTTGTCATACCTGCCTGTTCAAGGCTAATCTTCCCCAGGTGAGTTGTGGCTCTTCTCTCCCCAGTGCTCTGAGCTCCAGAAGCTGCTCCACATTGCCCAGGAGCTCCTGCACACTGAGGAAACCTATGTGAGGCGGCTGCACCTACTAGACCAGGTAGCCCTCATGGCTGGGTCATGCCTTTTTTCACTTCCAGAATTTCAATGGGAAGTTTCACAGGCAAATTCCCTATCTTAGCATTGGCTAGACATTACAGTTGAAAATGAATGACTATACTAAAATTCAGATAAATTTAGTATCCTCTAGAAATTTGTACTTTTTGCTTTCAGAGTTTGTGGCTCTGGGGAAAAGGCCTTGTCCACTCCCCTTGGGGGCCTTTCTTCCTGGCAGTCATGTTATCATGTAAATGGCCTCTGGACATCTTTTTCATAAATATTTGGGGCTGTGGGTTGCACCCTCTTTATCTATATGGCACAATGGGGTTTATGAGAACCAGAAGTAAAACTCCAAAGGGAACTTGGGGTGTTGACACATATTGCTTCTGTTTGTAGCTCACAAAACAGAGAAAGGAAATTAGGACATTCTGTTTCCCATGAGAGATAGATGGAGGAAAAATGGCCTGTCCCTTTCTGGAGGGAACTGTCCTTTCCTCACTCCCAATCTTTAGCCATAAGTAAGTTTGCTTTAAGATAATAAGGTTGTTTGGCCCACTTTGATGAAGTGGGAGGTTTATTAAGGAAAGAGGAAGTGTTCACAGCCTCTCCTGAGTACCCACATCCTCAGCAGAAGCACAATCCCATCAAGGTGACCCATACTCAGTGACCATTGTGTGCCCAGGTTTTCTGCACCCGGCTAACAGAAGCAGGGATCCCACTGGAAGTCACCACAGGTATCTTCTCTAACATCTCCTCCATCTACCGCTTCCATGGGCAGTTTCTCCTTCCAGAGCTGCAGATGCGGATCACAGAGGAGTGGTGAGTGTGGCTCATGGCACCCAAAAAATGGGAGATTGGTGTTTCCCAGAGAATTTGGCACCAACACCATTAACGGTTAAGGGTCCTGGTGATTCTATCATGGTGGTTTTTTCAAATTCTCTGCCAAATGACCTCTAAATCTGGAGTTTGTGTGCCTTAAAATCAGGCAAGTACTTGGGGGGCCTATCTCATGGTGCCCTGGGCTTCTTCTATGCAAGGTCCTGGGCCAACCCTACCCCACTGACCCCACTACTACTTAGTGTCTCCCCGCCTTAGTTTCTTCATCTGTAAATCAAAGGGAATTTAATACCTGCTCTGGGCTTTGTGAGATTTGAATGAGGTTAGACATCTGCAGGCACCAAACAGCTAGCAAACATTGCTAGTTGGTTCATTTTCCCTCTTAGCATTTATTTCACCTTTGCTTTAAAAATTTAAATTAAATTTTCCCACTTCACAGTGCACCTTGGGTCCTCCCACTGTCCCCAGGAGTCTGTCCTTCTGTCTCTATGCCACTTCTGTTCATTTTTAGCAGAAGGACAGCTCAGCTGCAGGTCATGATAATTAAACATCACAGGTGTGTCCCCCGCCTGGCCGTTCTCCACCTTACATGCTTCTTGTCCCATTCTGGGGTCTACTGCAGCTTTGTTTTGTAGTCTCACTATCTCTCCTCTTTGCTGTTCTGGCTTGAGTCAGCATGGCATTCTCCTGCAGCATCAGGAGCATCGGGAGCCTGGGTCCTCCAAGCTGCAGCCAGGCCAAGGACAGGGTGGAGGCTGGGGCTGGATTGGGGTGTGTCCCTTCATCTGCAAGCCTCAGCCAGGCACTAAGTCAATCTGTAAATCTTTAGAGAGACAGGCTCCACATGTGGAGCCAGTTATATTGTGTCCCCAAGGCCATTGGGTTAAAGCTCACGGCTGAACCGGCTTTCTGCTCAACATAGTCCACACCAGCTAGAAATGGGTTTTCTCTTCCAGGACCTGGAGATACAAATAGTGCATTGATGCCCATGTGGCTCCTGGTATAATAATGGTGCAGGAGTCCAGCAGCTTGCCTGCCTGCCGTTGCAGGTGGTGGACCTTTGAGTTAAGTCCCTGAGTACACATTTCTAGTAAGGTTGCAGCAGATGGCTTTGTGCATGTGCCTTTTTTCCTTCTTTTCAGTGATTTATTTAGTATAAATCTCTCCTACAGTTCTAAGGTCAAAGACTATTAATATATTTTTATGCTTCTTGAAACTTGTTTCCAAATCCCTGTCCAAACCATTATCAGTAGTACACAGGGCTGCTTTCCCACAGTGGTGCCAGCCTTAGATCGTCTCATTGTTCCTAATCTTTGAAAGGAGTAAAATAGAGTTTCCTTGCTACTCTTTGATAGCTGTGGCCCATCATCAGAGTGGCACCATGACTAACACTCCTGGTTTTGATCAATGGTTCTGTGCCGGCACTGGTGAAGTGCTTTACGTGGTCCTCGCATTTGCTTCCCAGTATTACACTATTTTCTACACTGTGTGACATAGGGAAGGAAACTAAGGGTAACTGACTTGCTTACTATCACACAGAACTGGGAGTCAGGTCTTCGCCCTGTAGCCCCTGGTGCAGTCCCTGTCCCACCCTGGCTCCTCACCTGAGTTGTTTCTCTTATGATCTCACTCCCCCAATAAGGGACATAAACCCCCGGCTCGGGGACATCCTGCAGAAGCTGGCTCCATTCCTCAAGATGTATGGAGAGTATGTAAAGAACTTTGATCGGGCCATGGAGCTGGTGAGTGCCTGGACCCAGCGCTCGTTGCTGTTCAGAGACATCGTCCATGGCATCCAGGTAGGGCCCTGCCACAGCCTCAGAGACACAGCACCGGGTTTGTGTTTTCACATGGAAAAAATCAATACTATTGTGGGATATGTCTAGATGCTCTATTGATGCTATGAGCCTTAAAATAACTCCCAGAGATAAATTATCATTCTCATTTCATCAGTTGAGAAATAGTGTCTCAAAGAGGTTGTATGATCTGTGTTGTCACAAACTATTATTTAATAAAACCTGAACCCAAATGCCATTCTTCCTCTACAGCGTCCCTCAATGGCTAGTACAGGCATTTAAGGAAATGTTGCATTGATCTTTTCTTTTTTTCTGCAGCCTGTTCACATCTTGTTGCTGTTGTTTTCTGCCAAGTTGCCCTTTTTCTTATTGATTCACAAGGTTTTTATATGTTAAGAATATTAGCTATTATCTGTCATATGTGTTACAAATTATTATTTTTTCTCATTGATCTTTTAACTTTATTTATGATGTTGTTTTCTAAACAAAATTTTTGGCTTTTAATTAACCACATTCATCAATTTTTAATTAATTAATGCTTTAAAAAATCTTTGAAGTAATGCTTATATATGCATTTCTCACCTCTCAAGGTTTCATAAATTACGTTTTCTTCTAATGTATGGCTTCGTTTTTTAAAAAGTTTCCAGATGGATTGTGATATGAGGTAGGAATCTTGTCCTAACATCACTAGTGTATACACACACACAGATGCACACAAGCATGCATAAACTACACACACATGCACACATACATGCATGCACACACACTCCTCAGTGTACTCCGGAGGGTTAATGGGCACTGAGACCTTCTGTGCCAAGTATTTGGAAACTAGGCTTGGATTGGGGGTGGCCTCTCAATAACTTTCTGCATTTTCCCAGATCCACTGCCATCAGGTCAGCCGTAATTTCCTACTGTGGAGTCCTAGATCCCCCTGTGTCCCTCAGCATCCCTGTCCCTCCCCAGAGAGGACAACTCTGACACTGGGTCCTTCCTTCTCCCTTCTGCCTGCACCCTCTGAGCTCTTACCCCTCACTTATATCTGGGCACTCCCACCTCTACCAATGGAACAGTTTCCTTTACCCTTTTCAAGCTGTGCCTGTGGTTGACCCACAGTCCCAAGTGACCAGACGTTGGGAGGTCATGCCGCTCAAGTCTTTGGGGTCTGGTCACCCAGTAACAGAGCTGGCTGGGGTCAGCTTGAGCAGGGCATCCTGAATGTAGAGATTTAGGCCGGTGTGGGTACTATGGTTCTGCACTCTTACAGATGGAGAACTAAGCCCCATGTCCTAGAACAGGGGTCACAGCACGATCTCCTTTTCCAGAAGGTGTTTGCCCTGCGTGGTTTTGTTAGAGTTCACTGTCAGGTTGGCTGCTGCCCTTCAAGTGGCACCATAATTGTCAGAAGGGATTGTGGGCCCACACCCAGCACTTCACAGACCCAAACTCCCCACAGCCCCACTATTCTTCCCAGCCCAGTTGCCTATATTTGTTGTTTTTTTCTAAATTTTTGGAACTTTTGTTTTGAAATAATTTCAACATTTACAGGAGAGTTGCAAAAATAAGGCACTGTTAATGTTTTATCTTGTTTATCACTCCAAACACATGCATGATCATTATTTTTGAATCTTTTGAGATTAAGTTGCAGATGTCATAGCCCTGTGTCACTGAATGTAAACTGGGGATATTCTCCTGCATAACCAAAGCACAGTGATTAAAATCAGGAAGTTTTACATTGGTGCAATAGTACTATCTAATCCCCAGCCCCTATTCAAATATCACCAGTCATCCCAATGCTTTTTTTTTCTGGTCCACAAACCAACCTAGGAGCACACATTGTGTTCATTATCATGTTTGTCTCCTTCTGTCTTTGTCTTCCGTGCCCTCGTCACTTCTGAGGAGGCCATTGTCTCTCTTTCTGGGTTTGTCCATGGTTTCTCCATGACTCAAGTCAAGTTGTACGTCTTTGCAGAAATATCAGAGGACTGAGATTTTGTCCTCCCCTGTCCTGCGTGTGGTAAACAATTTCTGATTGTCTTACTTCTAGGGGAAGCTCATTTGATTCAGGGAATGTCTGCCAGATCTCTCCATGGTGGAGTCACTTTTTCCCCTATTAATAAGTTTCTTGTAGGGAGATGCTTCGAGATGGTGTAAATGTCCTGTTCTTCAATCTCCTTTGATACCTTTCACTTGAAACAACTGTTTTTATGGCAGCTGCAGACCAGTACTCTTCCAGCCCTTCTGTGTCCAAGGCATTCTGAGCTCATTTCAGCTAGAAGCTGTTTTGTTCTTGACCCTGAGCTGGGCAAGGGTGGCTAGTGGGTGGGGGAGGCAGGTTGCCTATGTGACAATCTGGATGACTCCAGCAACTCCCCAGGCAAGTATAGGGGTAGGCAGATTCTGTAAGAGGCAGGAAGGCCTATCAGCCAAGACTTGGGTGCCCAGAAATCCATCAAAAGAAGAGGAGAGGGTGGCACGGGGCACCAGTGGGTGAGCACAGAGGTGGTGGGTGATGGTGTTCAGTATGTGGTCTAGAGTACAGATGCCTGAAAGTGTCTAGATGAGGTGCTGAGGTGCTGGAGAGATGGTTATGTTTTAGAAAGAGGGTTGGAGCCCGGAACTGGTGCTGGGCAGTCTGTGCTGGGAAGGCCTTAGTCCCCCACCCCACACCCCCAACACTTGCTCTTATGTTTATAGGAGAGAAATAGATGGCACTTAGAGCAGTGTCTAGACATGATCCCCTAGAGCTCCCTAGGAAGCATTGGGAAGCTCCTGACTTCCCATTGTGGGGAAGAGGCTCAGTTCAGGTCACTGGGTGAATGTAAGTGGGGAAGTCACTCATACGGGAAGGAGGTGGTCTTTATCCAAGCATTCATTTTCTTCCTCAAAGACATGTGTAAAGAGCCAGCATTGGTTCTACAGCAGGCCCACCTGGGGTCTAGGTTCTTGCTCCATTGTTAGGCCTACCCATGCCTCAGTTTCCCCTGCTGTAATACATAGTCTGCAGTCAACAGATGCAGGTGCTCTGAGCAGCCTTCTGGGGGCTTTGGTGGCTGGAGGTAAGGGTGAGCTCCGGGGTCCACACATGTGTCCATGGGTGCCCCATGCTATCTGTCTTCTTTACAGAAGCAGGAAGTATGTGGGAATCTGACGCTGCAGCACCACATGCTGGAGCCTGTGCAGAGAGTCCCCCGCTACGAGCTGCTGCTCAAGGACTATTTGAAGCAGCTCCCATTGAACGCCCCAGATCGGAAGGATGCAGAAAGTGAGCTGGGCCACCATCAGGCCAATGGACTCCTGGGAAGTGGGAGTGGGGCACTTGCTGAAAATTCATGTCAAGAGAGAGAGAGACTGAAGGACAGAGATGGAGAGAGAGAGACTGAGATGGAGAGGTACAGAAGAATAGAATGACAGAGACAGAAAGAGAGATAGAGGCAGAAAGACACAGAGATACAGACAGAGACAGAGACAGAGATAGAGACAGAAAGAGACAGCGAGAGACAGAGACAGGAGAGACAGAGAAATAGACAGACAGAAAAGAGAAGGAGAGAGGTCCACGTGACCCCTAAATGTGTCTTCAGGAAGTGACCAAGAGTCTTTGAAGCAGAAGACGCCCCTGCTCTCTCTACAGTGTGAGGGGCAGACATTGGTTCTGGGAAGGGGGCTACTAAGTCCTGGCAATGCTTAGGCCCTAGGAAGCACCTTTTTGGGTCCCTGGGGTTGCTCTGGTATGAGATCATTGGTCGGCATGTAGCGCAGTGTAGGGATCTATGCGCGGATCAGGATGCTGGTCCCCTGGCCTCAGTAAATGATGTGTGTCTACAGGGTTGCATGCCCCCACCCCAAGCAGCCAGATCTCTGGAACAGTCCCAGATGTCTATGGCAAACAGCAGAGCAGGGCAGAACCTGTTAGCCTTGCAGGACCAGGACATGTGTGGAGCCACCAGGTGCTCCACAGCCTGACTCTAAATCTTCCTCCTGCAGGGTCCTTGGAGCTCATCTCTACAGCTGCCAACCACTCCAATGCTGCCATCCGGAAAATGGTGAGTTGAGGGGCTCCTGGAGGATGTCTGAGGGACCCACCATGTTGTGCAGGGAGAATGTGGGGCGGACCAGGCACCATTGGTGCGCACACGCACCCACTTGTACCCAAGTGGGCTCCACTGGCATGCACTCACACGTACTTTTCCCAGGTGGGCTCATTTGACATACACACACACCCACCTATTCCCAGATGAGCTCCATTGGCGTGCACGTGCATCCTCCCTTCCCCCGCACACACACACATTTGTCCCTAGGTGGGCTCCACTGATGTGCACATGCACCCACCTCTTCTCCAGTGCAGACAGGATTTCCACTGAGAACTAGACAGGCCTGCCCATACTAGCTCAGTAATTGTAAGTTATTTAGCACTCTGTGCCTGAATTTCTCCATGTGTAAAACATGCTTCATTGGGCTGTTGTGGGGATGAAATCAATCTACATAAAATGCTCAGAACAGGACCTGGAACAATATTATTTCCCAGTGTTCCCATCATTTTTTCCATTCATTCATTTATTCATTCATTCAAGCTCTGTCTCAGTCAACTCAGATGGCTATAATAGAATACCACAGATGAGGCAGCTTAAACAACACACATGTATTCTCACAGTTCTGGAAACCAGAAGTCCCAGGTCAAGGTGCCAGCAGATCTGGCCCTGGCTTGCAGGCAGCTGCCTCTCACTGTGTCCTCATGACACAGAGAGAAACAAAGCTCTCTGGGGTCTCTAATCCCAGACTCTAATCCCATCATAAGGACCCTGCCCTCATGATCATGATCTTATCTAAACTTAATCACCTCCAAAGGCCCACCTCCAGATATAACCCAAAGGTGGAGGCAACATGTTTCCTTGTTGATCTAACACCTACCTGTAATGGGATCTGCAGATCAAAGAGGCCTCCATGAGCCCACACTGATGCCCTGTCCCCTCTTCATCTTGCACATTGTCCCACCCTCCAGGTCACCACAGTCCCCACTCTGCTCTGGTGTCTGCCAATCCTGATACCTATTTACCTTAACACAGGCACTATTGTTTTTTGAGAGGAAAAAGAAAGTGAAATATTTGTTTTAATCCCACATCTCTCAAAAGTAAGAAACGTGAGGTGGGCAGTTTGTTTTGGCATGGCTCTTGCTACATATGGTCCACATCCAGCATCCTCGTTACCCACCTGTCCCCAGATCTGGGTCTGAGGTTGCCAGATCAGATTGGCCTGAGCTCAGGTTCATTGTAGGGCACCATGACAACCCTAAACAGATCACATTTCACTCTAGGTCTTTTTAATCTAATTTCCCCTCCTTTTTTTCTTCCTAAGATTAAATCTAATGAAGGAGGGAAAGCTGCTTTGCAGAATTCCATGGTCATGAATTCTGTGGACATTTGAAGGAGCCCCCATAGGCATACATCTCTGAGGAGTATGGACAAGGCCTAGGACCTCCCATTTGGGTGGACTCCTATTTCATCTATAGCATGCCCACCACGTGGCAGTTCTCTCCAAAATCCAGTGAGGCCTCTACTCACAGGGTGTGACAGGTGGGAGGCTCTGGTGTGAGGGCCCAGGGAGAACTCGGGGGTGGCCCTAGGAAATTATCAGTGTGTGCTCACTGGAACCTCTTCATGCAGCAATCCATCTCCATTCACCCTCAACCTCAGCCTCTACAAGCCTCCCCAAGCCTCCCCAAGCCTCCCCAAGCCACTAGTTTCCCTGGCCTCTGATCCACCCTTCTCCACCTATTTTGTCACTCTGTTCAGAACTCTTCCAGCCTGTAACTGCCTCTCAAGTATAAAAAAGCTCTCCTACACACCAGGTACACACCCAACCCCCCGACACACCATGTGCACGCTCAACCCCCACAATATAGACAAGGTGTACACCCAGCCTTCCAGTATGCACCACGTGCACTCCCCCAAGTACACACCAGGTGCATGCCTAGCCCCCCAGTACACATAAGGTGCATACTCAGCCCCCCAATCCAAATCAGGTGCATGCCCAGATCTCTGATACACACCAGGCACACACCAGCCTCATAGTACACACCAGGTACTCATCAAGACCGCCAGAACATGCAAGGCCCTTCAGCCCTGCCCTCCTGGTCCTCCTTGTTCTCCATGCCATTTCTTCCTCTTGCCCCCACACTGACATCTACCACCTGTTTTTCTACAAGAAGCACAAGGGCTGGCCAAACCAGCCTGCTTCTGGAGTGTGCAGGCTGAGATTGGTCAGGGCCAAGGGCAATGGTTGCTATGGCATGGCAGGTCAATGCTTCATGTCTCTGGGTTGGGGTTCCTGAAGGCTCAGCTCAGCCTCTGCTTCATTCACTCCTTTGCTTCTGGCTCAGGCCCCCAGTAGTGGCAGTGACAGGTCAGAGCTCATGGTCTGTTGACTTAGAGCTGGGGCCACCTTTGCTGACTCTTTCCCATCACACCCCAGGAGCACTGGTTGGTCATGTGACCACCCAACCAGTTGTAAGGCCAGAGAGAGATAAATTGCAGATTGACATAAATCCGGTCTCATATTGGCCCTGGTAGAGTAGGAAGCTGGGCAAGGCAACCAGAGGAGGGGGGCACTATCTAGGGTAAAACCTACAGCTGCCCAACATGTCTACCTGAAGGCTCCCATAAAAGCCCCAGAGAAGAAGCTAGTGTGCAGTGTAGAGGCTGAGAGGGCCAGATGCAGTTATCTAGCTAAAATACCTCCAGTAACTCACTTGACTTCTCTGTGCCTCTGTATCCTTATCTATAAATTGGGGATAATAATGGCACCCATCTGAAAAGGTCAGTGCTAGAATTAAATGAGTTAATACCTACATTGTGTGTGAAACACTGCCTGGCACATAGTATTACTGTTAGCTGTTGTTATTTATTGTTTCTTCATGATAAACTTCCAGTCATCCTTCAGTGTCCGACTTGAGTATCACCCTTGTGTTTTCCTTCCTATCCTTTCTGAGCAGGCTTGTTGCCCCATCTTGGTTCTAGACCGCACTCTCATGGCAGGGATCTGCTCACCTCTGGGTCTCCAGGAGCCCCGTAGACCTCTGGTCCTTGTGGATGTGCAGCTGCCTGAGCCCTGTGTCTCTTGCAGGAGAAAATGCACAAGCTCTTGGAGGTATACGAGCGACTGGGTGGGGAGGAGGACATTGTCAACCCTGCCAATGAGCTGATCAAGGAGGGTCACATCCAGAAGCTGTCAGCCAAGAATGGCACAGCCCAGGACCGCCACCTTATCCTGGTGAGCCTACCCCCCAACCCCCAACCAGGCCACACTCAGGCATGCTCAGCTCAACCCCTGCCAAGTGTCACCTATCTGGCAGCCTCCCTGCCCCTCATCCTGCCTGTCTCTACCACAGTTCAACAGCATGATCCTTTACTGTGTGCCCAAACTGCGTCTCATGGGCCAGAAGTTTAGTGTCCGGGAGAAGATGGACATTTCGGACCTCCAGGTGGGTGAGCTTCTCCCTTTCTCCCCACTCAACTGGGATGTGATGGGGACACAGGCTATGGCCCCTGAAGCACTCACTGTTGTGCACCTGGCCACTGGCCTGCTTCTTTGAGCCTCTGTTCTGTCAATGACCCAGGCATGGCCAAACTGTCTTTGAGAGTGCCTTGGCCTGGCATCCTGGCCAGCTGGACAGGATCCCCTGTCCCTCTACTTGGCCCCTTTACCAGGGCGCTGTCAACCCTGTGCTCACAGGATGAAAAATGGCACCAGTACCTGGGCTGACCCATCCCCTGTGAGGTCAGTGCTTAGGACCCCATTTACAGACCTGAAGGCAAAGCTTGGGGTGAATGCTTAATCCTTGTCTACACTCTCTCCTCTCTCACACCACCTTGGAGCCCAAACATAGGTGCCATGCCTAAGATCCAGATGACCTGTTGTCCTTGCTGTCCCAGTCCTCTGAATCTATCAATATTTCCTGGCATGGGGGCTGCAGAAGCTGGAATCATTCCCCTCTCCTGTGAGAGAAGTCTCTGAATTAATGGGCACTCCAAAAATACTGGCTAAATCAAAGCATTTAATCAGTTCTAAAAAGTGAAGGTTTGCCTTAGTGATACCAAAAAAAAAAAAAAAAATCCCTTCTTACCTTAAAATCCTCTGAATCTAAATTTAAGAGATACCATTAAAAGTAACAATTGAGGAGAGAAACCATTTTTTTGTTTATCTGTAAAAATAAAATCAGTCTGTGTAATTAACTAGTTGTGTTAAAGCAGAGGTTCTTAACCTTGGTGTGTTTCGGAAAGTCTTGCTCTGAGGCGCCACCAGAGATTCTGGGTAGGCCAGGGCCCTATCCCTCTAACTTACAGGTCCTGGTTCTGACAGAGGCTGGCCTGAGGGCCACATCCAGTCAAGGGCTGGGGTGTTGGGGAGATGAGGGACAGCTGCTCATAATAGACACCTGCAGATCCGAGACACCTGCCCACAGGTGCAGAGTGATTGGGATTGGCCTGGCTCTTTGAAGATTCCTATCCCTCTGTCAGACATCATGCCTGTGGATGCCTTGGTGGGAAAATGCTCTGCTTGTCCAGGGGCTGGCAGCCAACCTGACAAGAATCCCAGGGGCAGCCAGATTTGGCAGACAAGAGGTCCTAGATGGATTTGGCAGAACAGTCCCTCCTCCTACACAGACCTGCTCATGCAGCAGCCATCCCTCAACTGTGACCTTGAGCCGGGCACCCTCTCTGTAGACTCGCTGGGTCACCTATGCCCCCTCCTTAGAAAAGACCTCCATGTCTGAGAGTATGAGGCTGAAGCTCGGGCCCTGCTAAGCGATTGGCTGTTTTGTTTTGTTTTGTCCTTGTCATTTGCCTTTAGGTAAAGGATATTGTCAAGCCACATGCAGCCCACACATTCATCATAACGGGAAGGAAAAGGTCCCTGGAGCTGCAAACTCGGTAGGCTCAGCTGCCTCGGTGTCTGCTGCTGTGTGAATTGAATGCCTTTGACATAAAATTTTAGCAGGTGGCTTCTTTTTCCAAACTGGGTAACCTAGTGATGTGTTTTTATTTATTCATTGTATTCACTTATCTGTCACTGAAAATGTAACAGTACTAAGGGGAAGTCAATGAAAATTAAACCTCTGCCCATCTATTCCTTGCCTTAGTGGACAGCCTTAACCATCTTTTAAACACCCTTCCAGAATTTCCGTGCTCAAAATGGTTTGTATAGCTTGTATAGCTTGTTCTGCATTTTGCTTTTTCCACTTAATTTATCAGAAATTATCTTATATCTGAGCACCATTTCCTAAAGCAATGTAATTTTCCCTTATGATCATGGACCAGTTCTCACTGACAGGCACCTAGGCTCCTCCATCATCTTGCTGTTGCAAAAGGTGCTGCAAGCAGCATCCTCACACTAGGTTTTGCGCATATGTGTCATTATATCTGTCAGATGGATTCCTGAAGTAGAATTGATAGCCATAGAGTAGCACATCTGCTTTAGAATTTGGTAGCAATTGTTGCTCTAACCTGCAATGTGGTGCCAGGCTTATGCTCTGACTGGTGGCAGTGTGTGGGAGATTCCTCCTCTCACTTCCACTAACGCCCTTTGTAATGATGCATTGTGGTCCCAGGAGGCATTGATTTATATTAGCTGTAGATATCTTTGCAGAGCAGTTGAGATTGGCCTGGCTCTGCATATCACACCTGCTCACACCTAGCCATACCTGACTACATCTGGTCACACCTGACCCCACCTGACTCTGTGTGACCACACTTAACTCCATTTGGCCACACCTGACCTCATCTGGCTATGCCTCAGCCAATATGGCAACATTTGACTTCACTTGGATACACCAGACACTACTGGCCACACCTGATCCCACCTAGACACACCTGACCCCACCTGGCCACAGTGTTCTGGAGCCCTTGAGGCCAATCTTCCAAGCTCTGAGCTGCACTTGGAGGCAGTGAGCAGCTCAGGCATGGGCTGCAGGGCTAAGAGGAATCAGTATCCAAGACTGAATTAATAAAATACTATTTCTGTTTTTCATAGGACAGAAGAGGAGAAGAAAGAGTGGATTCAGGTGAAGCTCCTAAAGTTTTAAAGTAACCAAATGATCATATTCTTGAGCAATATGGCCTTTCCTGTTGAAGCAAGGGATAGGCTAGCCCAATGACTCTCAGGCATTGCCTATCTGTCTGTCTGCCTTGAAATAATGTAATGACTGCATTTATAAGCACCTTCAGACACCATAAGCCTTTCAACTCATTCGCTTGTTTGGCTCCACAGTAAATAAACAAATGTATAGTTTCTGGAGGTGGGCAGGCAGGGAGATGTTCTTACCCGGGGGGTGGATCTCCACTGTCTGGTGGGTCCAAAGGGAACCCACATTGCCCTCTCTCTACAACAGGTGAGAGCAGCAAGTCAAACAAGAAAAGCAATGTGATTCAGGATAGAGTCTGTACTTCTAGGGACAAGCTGGGGGCGGGGGGGGGAGGCAGACAGCATCTTGGGGCAATCAGAGCAAATTCAGCTCAGGACTGGCCACAGTAGGGATACAGGAGACAGTCGAGCCTGTGTGGGCGAAGGTCAGGAGGGCTACAGGAAAGCCCAACATGGCCACAGCCAGGCCAAACACTGTTAGGGACTATGGCTTTCAAAATTTATAGAACAGATATCTGGGTAAAAAGAGAAAAAGGAAATTCAAACAGAGATGAAATGGAAATGCTCATGCAGTAAATGGAAACATGACCTCGAATCCACATAGAATGTTCCCAGAAAGTGTCCATCCTTGGCCTGGAGAGGGAACCTGACTGCTTGCAGTGTGGTACTGGGACCCCTGGGCCGAGGTGTGGGGACTTGGTTGGTAGTCAGTCATGTTCCTGAGCCTCATTTGTCAGCAGAAAATATGAGGACTACAGGACACTGTCGTCAGGGACAGAGGCACCATGCTCTCCCTCCTACATGTGTGTGCTGAGGGCCTTGTTTTCTGTGTTCTGGTTTCAGGTCATTGAGGCCACCATCGAGAAGCACAAACAGAACAGCCAGACCTTCAAGGCCTTTAGCAGCTCCTTGGGCCAGGATGAGGACCCTTCCCTCACTCCAGATGCCCCTGTGAGCACCAGAGCCCCTGGAGTTTGTGGGAGGGTGTCAGTGCTGAGCTGATTGAGAAGGGAAGTTCGATGGTGAGATGCCCAGTTGGAGGAATGCACAAGAGGCAGACATGAGAATGAAATAGCAGACACCAACTTTATTGTGCTGAGTGTACTTCTGTTCCTTGAAGTGCAGTTCTACTGGGAAGTGCAGTTCTATTGAGGGTAGCATGGTTTTGCACGCACTTCTTCTGCTCTCCTTCTTGTGCTTCCCTTCTGCTCTCCAGGATTCCATACATAGCAGAGTACAATAGTGGCATTCAGCCACACATGTGTGATACAATAAGCTGAGTTATGTTTACATATTTTAGGCACAGGTGTCCTACTACACTAATGTCACATTCTAAATCCAGGGTCCTATTCCTAGCCATGGGCCTGGATCACAGCCAGACCTTGGACCATCCAGGCCTGGGACCCACAGAGGGATCTCCTGCCTGCTCATCTGGAGGGGCTGTGGCTGCAGGGAGCAGGTGTCCATTGCAGGCAGCCCAGGCCTGTTGCACAAGGGCTGGTGTCTGGGAGAAAATTTGCCCCCTACATTCCAAGCTCTCCTCATGCTCAGGACCAGGGGTTTATGGGCAGGTGACGTGCACTCACTGCCCACCCTCTATTGAGTCCCTGCATGGGGACCACTGTGATTCGAGGCTGGGTGGTTAGCACTCAGGCAGATGGGAAGGAAGGATAGGCCTGGATGAAGCTGCCACATGAGATGTGGCATCATTTCACGTGACACTTGGTGCTGTGATCTCACCAGTGGGGCAGCTTGCTTTTCCCCATATGGAGACACCTGGGGCCTGGTGCAGTGGAGGAGTCCAGGCAGCAGCCTTCCCACTGAAGCCTCCTGGGGCCTTGGCTACTTCCCCTGTCTAGGCATCAGAGTGAGGCTCCCTCTCTTTGTGCTTCCCATCAGGGATGTCTCTGAAGCTGAGAGATGTCCAGCCCGGCCTGGCCCAGTAACCCAAGTTCAAGACCCCAGACCTGGTTGGCCTTCCCTGTGGCCTAACTGGGTCTTTGACACACAGGCCACCTCATTGTTCACTTAGTACTTGTATCAAATTTACCTGATTTTTTTCTGCTTTCTGGACTATTTTGGAATAAAAGTATATTACTCCTGGGCAGGGAAAGTACTGTCCCTTGCCTTGAATGGAGGTGACCTGGAAACAAAACACCCCTTTAGTGTGCCATTGAAGTCAGCACGGCACCCTGAAGCCTGCTTATAGAGGGCAGGCACAGAACTTTCCACAAGGACATCTGAGGAAGGAACTAGAACCAGGGATGCCTCACTGCGGATGGTATGATAGTCTTTCCCCACTCTGTGGTCACACAGAGGGCTGGGGTGTTACCAGTATTGCACTGGACTTTAGCATGTGGCCATGCAACCTCCACTCATGCCAGTTATCTCTGTCCCTTTCAGATGGTGAGTGCCAGCTCTGAGGAGCCTGCGGTGGCAGCTGACGGTGGAGGGGGTACTGCAGGGGTGAGTGAACACTATGCAGGGATGGGAGGTAGAGGGTTGGGTCAGACTAAGGTGGTCTGGAAGGTAAGGTCAGATGAGGGTGATGTGTGTGACCCAGGTCCCCATAGTGATGACCTTAAGGCCTGTTAATAGAGGGTTGGGGAGAGCCCACTGGGACACAAATGTCCATAACCTCAGGTGGGTGGAGGTCACAGCTGAGTTTTTCTGGAGACCTGAGCTCTTCACTTCATGTGAAATGTGCTGGATAGAACATGAATCAAGGTGTGGCCCAGCCTTAGGAGGCTCAGTCATCCAGGGAGGGAAGGTCAACCCTGTTGACTGGAGGCTTAGGCAGGCGGGCAGGGGTGCTGCCACAAGAGCCTGCAGGGATGATATTAGGGAAGGCTTTTTGGAGGCAGTATCTGACCAGTCTGTTGGGCCTAGGAGAATGGAAGAGGAGGGCCTCACTGCTGGCATGGGTGGATGGGTCCAGGGGTGTGATTGTACCCCAAACCCCTACCCTGAGCCCACTCTCCCCCTCAGCCTGGGGCCGTGTGGGTGGGGAAGGTACTGCCGGGCTCCTTTTTGGAACAGCTAGAAACGTCATGAAAAGCAGCTTGTACACTCAAGTGTCAGACATGTAACTGCCCTGAACAAATGACAGATGAGGCCTCCATAGTTCACTTGCATGGGCATGAGGTACTCACCAGTATACTCCTCTGTCTCTTGCCAGCGCAGGCATCTCTGACGTTTGTGACAATCCCCCTCATGGAGTGCTGCCTCCCATCCCAGACAGCTTGGCTAGGGAGCCAGGCTGGATTTCATGCAGGGCCCTCTACCATACAGCCCTTGGCCTAGGACAGGCCCTGGGGGGGACATTGAGGGCCAAGTGACCCCATTCTTTGTCAGGTGCACTCTCCCTGGGTCATATTCATAGGTGGCTGGAGATGGGCCTGAGTCCTGGATGCAAGGAAGTGGAACCTGAGGGCTGCATCATTAGAAAGGCTGGGCTGGGGAGGACCTGACACTAAGGCGGGGAGAGAAGAGCAGGATGTAGGGGGGGACCCCCTCAGAGCACGTTCTAGCTGGAAGGAACCTGAAGGCCACTTTTTAAATGTTTCGACCTGTGGAGTGAGGGCCTCCACAAGTCCTCCCCCTCAACTGCACCTTCCCCTAGGCAGGGACACGAGAGAGAAGACATTTAGGTACCTGCTGGTCACACCAGTTCCCCCCCAATAGGTTGCCCAATTCCTCTGATGGATGAGAGGTTGAGTGTCTGCCTGGGCCAGGCTGTAGTCAGCAGACCTGCTGGGCGGCGATGGCCCTGTTTGTCCAAGTGGACACACAGGCTGCCCCACCTTCTCCCGTGCTGGGGCTTAGCCTTCCAAGGGCTTTGTGGCATCCCTGACTTGCTGGATGCTTGGAATCACAATTCAAGTTTCAGGTCTTCTTGTCCCTGTCCTTTTACTCACCCAAAGTCAGGCTGGGCTCCACGACAAACAAACAGCAACAGATGCGCTGCCTGGGCCCTGGCACATGTGGTCTGGCCAGGTTTTCTCATTGGTCTCTTGTGAGCAGAGATTTTGGTGGACCTGGGGCAACTCCGTGTATGTTCAGTTCTGGCCTTGCACAGCAAGACTTAGTCGTGCTAGTGGACATTCGTGAAAGGCACCCAAAAGTGGGTTTTAATTCTGACACCAAAAAGAGTGATCTATGCTACAATATGCCAGATGTAAGATTTTTCTTAGCATATTTGGAGAGGAAAAGTAGATCTGTGGGGTGCTGGTCTGATTTCCTGGTGTCCTCAAATGCACAGTTCCTGTAACCCCCTAAGAGAAGCTAGGTGACACTCAGGAAGTTCTGCAAGGCAGGCTTGCACAATCCATAGCCTTCCCGTTCTGCTAGTCACATCACTCTTAACAGAAGCACAGAAATATCAGAGTGTAACCACCCTTCCTCTCTGGGCCCAGACCCACCATGGCAGTAAGGAGACCCCTCCTTGATTCTGAGCAAACTCCCACTCCAACACCCTACACAACCTGGGTGTGCACAAAGCTGGTGCTGCCCTCCACCCACCCCACCTACTGGAGTTCCTTTACAGAATTGCCTGCAGGGGCAGAGAGCTGGGCCTGAGACCACACCTGTAGAATCTGAGGATAACTGTGTGACTCTATCTTCAGTGCTGGCTGTACCCAATTCTTACCGAACATTCCTCCTATTTCCCTGCTATGTAACCAAATTTGCTGAAGAGAAATTGCTAAGTGAAACAGCCCCTCGCCTAGCAGTGACCTCCTCCCAGGTCTGCCCTGGCATTTTCAGGGTCCTTTAAGAGGACTCACTAGGCCGTGACCATGGAAGCCAGAGCTGCACCTCCCTGGGAAGATGTGGCCCAGGCCTTTCTGTGTCTTGACATTCAAACAGAAAAACTGAGGGTCTCCCTTTAGTTGACCTGTCAGATATCCTCATCCAAAAAGAAACTATGGTTGACCAGGAAAACCTGTGCCTTAAACACATGTGGGCTCCCTGCCCCTCAGCAACCTTGTTACCTGCCATCTGCCAATCCCACTGGAACTTGGTGTCAGGAACTGCCTTCAGGAATTGCCTCAAGGGTCTGCAACAGTGGCCATGGTGCTCAGCACCAAGGAAGCTGGCACCCAGTCAGGACTCCAGTCTGAGCACATGGCTTAGCTCAGCTGCTGCCATTTTCCATGGGAAGACTTGCCAGGCAAAGGAAACTGGGTGGGATGTTCTGCCAAACCCTACTTCCAAGCTGCCCTGCTTTGAGAACTGCCCTCTATCCTTCTGGCCAGATGAGTTCCCCACTGGCTGTCAGAGGCTGTACTCTTGGACACATACCCAGGCTCCACCATCCCATGTGGGTTAGCCCTGTCCCCCATATCTCAGGGACACCCTTTTGGCCCCCACAGCCTCTCTGTGTTCTCAGGAGCCGTGCAACACTGCCCACAGGGGCCTGAGAGCTTCAGTTCTTCTCTTGGGCCAAGGTGCATGTCTGGGATCACAGGCAAGACGGCTGGTCTAGCCACCCTGATGTTGACCACTCCTACCTCCTGGGCTCTCAGAGTCTTCACCTGGATAACAGGAACAGCAGGGGTACCCTGCGGTGGAGAGTGGGGGTTGCCTGGCCATGGCAAATCCCCTGGATGGCCTGTCTCTCCTTAATCTCTCCTTCCTGGGCCCTGCACCCCTCCCCACCTCTCCCCTCTCTGTTCTTGTCTGTCTCCTAGCAGTCCCGAAAGAGAGTCTCCAGGGAGGAGCCCTGAGTGAGACTGTGATGTGGCTGGCGGCTAAGCCCAGAAGTGGCCACAGGGAGGACATATGGCCATGGGGAATATCAGTTTTTCTTATAGGTTCTGTGACATTCATTCTCCCCCTGGCAAGGCCCTATGGTCCTGAGCTCCATGGAATAAACTGAGAGGGGCCCCAGGGCTGTCTTACATCCAATGTCCACGGGGGAGAGGGTCATGAAACGAAGAAGAAGCTGGGGCCTTGGGCAAAGTGAGCATCCCCATCATCCACAGAGGAGCGAGCCTCCGGGCTTCTCATGCCAGGCTGATGCAGGTCTTACAGTGGTGGGGCCCACAGCACAAGTGGGGCAGACAGTCAGTGGAGACTACACAGTTGGGAAGTATAGGCTGGAATTTGTGTCAGGATGTCGGTATTAGTCAGCTCGGGCTGCTGTAACAAAATACCACAGATGAGGGGACTTAGACCATAGACATTTATTCTCTCCTCTTCAGTCCCAGAAGCATGCTCTCACACACGTGAGGTTGAACTGAGTGCATGCCCCTGAGTGTCTGGTGTGGAGCAAGTGCCAAGCTCCAGGACCTAATGAACAGAGCATGGGAGTGAGGGCCTTGCAGCCAGGTGCTCGGAGCAGACAATCCAGTCCCTGACATTAGACCTCAGTGCAGATCAGCCGCTGTCTCCCACGACAGGGACTCTAGCTGCTATCTTCTCAGAGGCACTAAGGTTAAGTCACTGGCCTCAGCACAGAGCCAGTCATCACAGACATGGAGTTCTGGATCCACTTAGAATCTCCCTCCATGTGACAGCAGGGTGGCATCTGAGAAGCAGGGATGGGCAGTCTGTGGCCAACAGGATCCTGCTTCATTCCCTTGAGCACGTCCAGTGTTTTTGCCCTATGTATGCATTGCCTGTGTATGACACGGCCACCCCTCCACACATGCCTGTCGCCATTTGCCTCCTGTAGCTTGAGCCCAGGAGAGGGTCCTCTAAGACCAAGCGTGACAAGGAAAAACAGGGCTGCAGGAGCTGCGGTGACACCTTCAACTCCATCACCAAGAGGAAGCACCACTGCAAGCTGTGTGGGGCGGTGAGTCTGGGCAGGAGGAGGCTTGCCCTGAGCAATCCGTGTTCTTGGTACCTCCTTCCAGTCTTCTTTCTGTCCATGCACAACCCCAGAGCTTGGGCGCCTCCAGCCTCAAGGTCTCTGCCCTCCAGCAAAGTTCCCAGCTCCCATGGCCTGCAGAGAAGCCCTTCCCCTTCACCTGCAGTGTTCTGTCTCTCTGGGCCCTGTGGCCTTTCCAGCCTCTTCCAATACAGTCTTCTGTCCCTGGGAGGTAGAGTCACAGGTCCCCTCTGTCTGGCAGGTCATCTGTGGGAAGTGCTCCGAGTTCAAGGTTGAGCATGGCAGGCAGAGCCGAGTCTGCCGTGAGTGTTTCCCGACACAGCCGGCAGTCCCTGTAAGCTCCAGCCCTGAGGGCCCCTCGGAGCCCAAGCAGAGCATAGAGGTGGGTATCCTCTGAGCCTCCTAGACACGAGCTCTCCACCCGGGCAGCCTCTTCAGACAGTGCTCCTAAAGTTGTCGGCTTTCCTGAAATCAGGACTGATCTGCTCCACAGCGGCCTGTGGACCCCATGGAGGCGATCAGTCCAATGGAATGCCTAATATCAGCTGTGTGTGTGTTGGACTTTTCAGGGTCTGATCACAACTGAGGCCTTGGGAGCCATTTGCACCCAGGAATAGGACAGTCAGCTCAGGCTGTGACAAATACTACAGGCAGAAATTTATTATCTCACAGTCCTGGAGGCTGGAAGTCCAAGATCAAGGTGTGGGCAGTGTTGATTTCTCCTGAGACCTTTCTCCTTGGCTTGCAGATGGTTATCTTCTCCCTGTGTCCACTCATGGTCATCCCTCTATGCATGTGTGTGTCCTGATTTAATAAGGACACGAGTCATACTGGATTAAGATCCACCCTAGTGACCTCATTTTGACTTAGTTACCTCCTTAGAGATCCTATTTCCAAACACAGTCACATGGGGTTAGGGCTGCAATGCATGGACTTGGGGACACATGATTCAGTCCATAGCAGATGGGAACAAGTATCAACTTTACTCATGGTCACTCTGATTGGAGATCTGGAGGGGAGATGTTGCCTGTGCCTCCCAGGAGTTGTCGGGGGTGGAAAATATGAGGAGCAGCCCCCTCCTCACCTCCTTGCCTCCCGAGGATGGCCACCGCTTTCCTGGCCTCCTTCAAGGGCAGTTCCTATTTTATGGAGTGACAAAAAAGTTAGAAAAGAGAAAATGTAGCTTTCCAAAAAAGTGCATTTTTCTGTTATCTCCACATAACACAGCCTATTATTCTAAAGCCAGACACAGCCAGGGCTCTCTTGGAAAGCTGCTTATAATGTCAGCTTCCCTCCCTAAATATTGCAGGGTGATGGCCTAAGTGACCAGGGTTGCAGCCTGAGCCCTGCCTCAGTGTCTATTTTAGAGGTCAAATTCATAAGTATGTTAGAACCAAGTATAGAACCATTCCAACAGAGAAATCCCTCTCACGGCCCTGCACTTTCAATACTGAGTGTCTGGAAGACCCAGGTCTGAGCAGGGACCAGCTCTGCCAGGTGTGTTTGAGGTGCTTCCAAATGGCTCAGAGATTGTGTCTATGTGTCCATCATGATTGCTCTAAACACATCAGAGAGAGGCAAGGATGTGTGGGGTATGTATGTCGTGCATGGTGTGTGTGTACATGTGTGTGTGTATGTGTGTGTGTGTGGTATACTGAGTGTGCATGAACAGCTGAATCACAGCCGTTCCCCGGTGAGCCATACTTTAGCTCCTGCTGTTCCATTTTGCTCTGTTTTATATCTGTCCTCACCCCACTGGTGGCCTCATTCCCTAGGGAATCCAGCCCAATCCAAGTGGCAGTGATACTGGGGAGAGGTCAGCTGGCCCCGGCCCTTGTCCAGTTTGTCTCCCCCTCCCCTTTCATCCCCTGGAGGTGGTCCTGGCCCACCCCATGAGAGTGACATCTGCAGGGAGATTACACCTGACTCAACTACTGTGTTCCCAGAAGCCAGCCTCTGTGGACCCTCTGCCAAGTCTGCTCTGTGGCCCTCTGTGGGTATCAAACAGTGGCTCAAACTGGAGTGAGGTGTGGGCTACCATCCCCATATCAGACAACATGGAACTGGTGCTGCACCAGCAGGCAGGCAGCCAGGTATGTCCCCTGTCCACCAGGCCATGCTGGGGGTCTGCCTGTTCCTGCAGCCCACAGCCTCAGGCCTACGTGCCCAGAGGGGCTGGGCCTTGCCACCTGGGACCAATTCCTTGGGGTGGCTCACATTACCTTGGGGCCTCAGTTTCCCAGCCACCCAGAATCACTCCTCTGTTGCCCACCTGTAGGCAGCAGTATTTAGCAATGCCAGGACTCCAAAGGCTGGAGTGCTGACTCTCTTCTCCTTTGCTGCAGGACAGCAGGTTGCCAAGCACCATCCCCCTTTCCGGCTGCACAGTGAGCGTGCCAGACCTGGCAGAGAGGCTGGACGCTGGGCACGTGTGGCGGCTGCAGCAGGCACAGCAGTCCTTGTACCTGAGTGCCCCATCCGCTGAGCTGCGGCAGCAGTGGCTGGAGGTCCTGAACATGGCTGCCTGCAGGGACCTGACCCAGGCCAGCCCAGGGACCCCAAAGTCCCAGGCTCCAGCAGCCCCATGAGCTGAATCTTGGCCGCATGGCAGGGCCTGTGCTCTCACCTGGGAGGTGGCTGTGGAGGCCACATGTAAATGCAAAGAGTGCCCTGACTATTGAGGGGCCATCATCCCACAGGACACTTGGCCCTGGAAGGTCCCTCTGCTTCAGAGATGAAGAAACAGGTGCAGAAAGTGGCGGCCACCTGTTCAGGGTCGCCTAGCACATCTGAGGCCTCTGCCCTCAGGCTCAGCAGTGTGGCGTGGCATGGGATACAGGGCAACTGCCAAGTAAACCCTGTCTGTATGGCTATGTGGCTGTGTGGGGGCTCTGGAAGACAGAAGGAGTGTCATGGATGGTGCTTAGGGACACCTCATGGATGTCTGCCATTGTGCCGTCCCTCCAGCCACTGTCCTTTTGTCTACACTGTCTACACTGCATGAGCTGAGCCACGACCAGCCCCCCCCAACTCCACCTTCTCCTCTGCCAACTCCTGGCTGCCAGACACCCTACTACCCCCATGTTGCCTTGCAGCCCACCAGACTGTGCAAAGCTACTCACAGGAGAGGGTGAGTGGTGAGCCTGGACCAACCAAGTGGGACTTGATATTCCTGAATAACCTCACTGAGAAACTCCATGGGAGGCCCACACCAAGGTCACATGAGGGCCTGAGAGTTGTTCCTGTCTCCTCTGGTGGGTGGCCGGCAATGTTTCTCTGTGTAAATAAACATTGGTGACCAACAGATGGGCACAGTCTGTGATGGGGCTCCCCTAGATGAGTCGACATGTAGTGGGGTGGGGGATGAGGGTGACAGATGGGCACAGTGACTCTGACCTGTGGAGTGTTAAGTCCAAGCAACTGTGAAGGTCCCAGGATGAAAGGGCATTTGATGGCTGGGCCTTAGACCAGATGCAGCACCCAGAAAACTGCTCTACATCCCTGGTCATGCTAGTGAGATAGACAAGGCCATGTATTCTATAGAAACAGGAGCATAAGGTGCAGGTGTTCACAAAGAAGTTAGGAAGGTCATTTGGTGAGGGTGGGAGGGCTGTGGTGCTATTTGCATCAGAGGCCTCAGGAGAGAAAGGAGGAATTTAGGGATTGATGATCAAAGGGTGTCCAGTCCCTAGAGACCTACCGTTTCTCTAACATTTACGTGGCACCCTAGGGGGATGCCTGTCACTGCCTAACCATGGTCAGAGTCTCAGAACACTTACCTGAGGGATTGAGAGGGCCAGCATAGGAGCTAGAAATGGGCTCCTGGTCATTGGTGAGGTGATGGGGGGGCACAGGTGAGGTAGGGGCCCAGGTAAGGTAGGCAGGTCACAGATGAGGTGAGTAGAGCTTAGGTACGCTTATGCTTGAGCCAGTGCTACCCACCTAGCTATGTCTGGATGCTGTAGCAGCTATCTACCTGCTGTACACTTAAGCCTCAGTCCTGAATCTGTGAGCATTCATCACCCTGCAGTGGGTATTCTGGCCCCAGCTGACATCAGGGACTTGCCCAGCAGGAGGGGGAAAGCCAACCCCTTCCAGCCTGTGTGGGTCTCTGGCCAAGATCCTGCAAATACAGGAAACACAACAAAGCCCTACACAAGTTGGGACAGGGACAGTGGGTGACTGAGGCCCACACTATGCCAATCTCACTGTAACCCCAGGATGTTCCCACTTAAGCTAAGGATACTGAGTCACAGAGAGGCCATGAGAGCTCCACAGCTCCAGAATGGGAAGCCAAAATTAACCCAGTGGGCATGGTAGCACTTGGCTTGGGTTTGGGAGATGACATTACTGAAGGTTCCCATGGCAGGTCTCCCAGCAAGCTCTCGGCACCAGGGCAAGCCTGTTCATCCCCCCCTCCCTCCACCCACCGTGCATGCAATGATCTCAGGGGATTTTTTTCCTCCAGGACATGGGAGGGCAGGTGGGTGAGGTCTCCTACCTCCATAGCTCTGGATCCACCAGAATGTTATATTCCTTCACAATCCATAGAGCCTGTCCCACCTGGGGCCGGCCTTAAGGGGAGAGGGGGGTGGTCAGGAGGCATTCCCATGGGAGATATCCTCAGGGGTTGTGGCTATAGCAGGATGAGGAAAGATGCCTTTCTATCAATTTTGGACAGTACTGGGCCCTCAGCTGCCACAGATCTTGTGGGGAGACACTGAGAAGAAACTGTATAGCCTCAAGAAATAGTACCTGGGTTTGGGAGGAATAGAAGTGAGGAAGGGGAAAGAGGCACAGCAGGGGCCGGAGGTCCCTGGGAGTTCTCCCTCCCCAGGACTCCCCAAGGCAAGTGTCCCAAGAACAGTGCCCAGGCCAGAGCAGGGCCATCAATGTCTGGAAGGATCAGTGGGAGGAGCACTGCAGGCTAGGGGAGGGCAGGGCCTCGAGTGGGGTCTCCACAGGGCCTCTCCTTTGGCTGTTGCTCTGGGAAGCAGGAGCCACAGGGGAAGAAGGGACTGTGAGTATTGGGATAGGCATGGGGCTGCAATGGGGATGGTCAAAGCTGAGATGGAAACAGGGCCCCACATCCCCAGTGGGTGTTGGCACAGATACTTGCAGTGGGCAACCAGAGGCTGACATCAGTTGTTCCCACTCAGGGACCTGTGTGGCTAGAGCTTCCAACTTTTCAAGAGATGAAAGAAATGCAGATATTCTTATGAAATGTCCTGATGAATATTAGCAACTATTTCAGAATATGAAATCTTAGGGTGAGCTGCCAGTACACAGCTAGGAAGTGGAAACAGTCAAGATCTGAACTCATTTTGGCCACAGGCTGTCATCTTCACCTTTTCCAGATGTGGAAGCTGAGGCCCAGAGGGGCAGCAAAGGGCTTCAGCCACACAAATCCCTGTGCTGCACCCTTTGGGGGCTGGCCTTCCTAGTCTGTCTCCAGGGGCCCCTGGCTGAAGGTATCTGCCCAAAAAAGGGCTGTGAGGATCCGGCTGCCCACCAGGGGGCTCCACACACCGTCCACCCCATCAGGGCTCATTTGTGCTGCACTCACAGGAGTCTGGGACCTGAGGCAGGGGTCTTCTGTGCCCCAAGGGGCTGCTGCCTGCCCAGCCTGCAGGCCAGAGTATCCTGGAGCAGACCCAGGAGCTGCGGTTGGAGCATGGTGCACATCTGAGCGGAAGAGTTTCCATAGGAGCTAGAGAAAAAAGAAAGGAGAAAATGGGTCAGTGAGTGAATGGGGGCTTCTTGGCAGAGATTGGTGATTGGAGCCCAGGCCCTTGCCATGAGTTCCAGGGGGGTGCTGAGTGCTCTGCCAGAGGAAAACATATTCTTACTAGGCCCAGAAGGAATGCTAGCCATGATCCTCACAGTCCTGAGAAGAGAAAAGAGCCAGTGTCCACACAGACTTGCTGTGGCCAGGTGCCTGGGCCAGCCACACAGTGAAAAGAATTACAACCCAGAGAGTATCTTAACAGTACTGAAACTGAGGCCCAGAGAGGAATATACACTTGCCCAAGATCATACAATGAGTTAGGGACCCAGCAGAAGTCACTTATCCACTCTTCATTCATTTGTTCATGCAGCAGCCACTGCTAGCACACCTCCTGTGTGCCAGGTACTGGTTGGCAGGCCACTTACATTTCTGGAACTGAGAAGTCGGGGGACGTCCCGTAGCCTCTGGCGCTGCCACACTTCTAGCCTCATTTTCTCCTACACTCCTTCCCCACCCAGGTCACCAGGCTCAGGCCAATAGGCCTTCAGAGCATACCAGCTCCTTTCCACCTCAGGGCCTTTGCACATGCTGTCCCTTCACTCTTCCTGCAGGTCTTTGCAAGACTACTCAGTGCCACCTCCACAGGGAGCCCTCATCCCGGTCTCCTTTGTGTTTGGGTATTTACCCTCTTTTTAAACGTTTCCCCATCTAGAACAGAAGTTCTGAGAGCAGGACGCAACAGTGCCTGGCACATAGAAGGTACTGAGTTCATATCTGCCAACAGATTTGTGCAGCCCCTGAGCACTTTGAGTCTGGAATCTTCATTTTACAGATGGAGAAATTGAAACTTGGAGAGAGACGGTAGCTACCTGGGGTCATAAAGGTCCAGTGCTCTCCTGACTCCCAGGGGTCCCCAGGTCTAAGGGACACAAAGTCAGTTCCTCCTCAAACATCTAGTCTCATTGCAGATATCAGCACAATGAGACCCAGAAGGGCTGCTACACCTTAGAACACCAGCAAAGGGGCATTTGAATCTAGGTTGGTCTGACTTGCCTCTGTGGGCACCAGCATCCTCTGCCCTCTCAGGGAAAAGCAGGCCCCCACTGTGCACATGAAGATCACAGGATCAGCCTCCTAAAGTCCCGGCTTACCCCAGGTCAGAGCCCAAACCTTAGGGGGCTCCACCCCTTGCCCATCCCCCAGCTACTTGAGGGGCCTCTCCCCTCCAGGGATCTGACAGGGCCTGGTAGTCCAAGGCCCTCTGAGCAGCCAGTCCTAGTGCTGGGCATCCAGGGAGAAAGGAGGGCTCGCCTTGCTCCAGAGCTTCTTGGAACATGTTTGCAGACAGGCTTCCACTGGGTAATTCCTCTGAGGGGGCAGCTGTCAACCCTGAGTCCTGAGGGGCTCCAGGTGGTCCCCGGGGGTTCCAGGTGGACCTGAGGGGCTCCAGGTAGTTTCTGAGGGGTTCCAAGTTGTGCTGAGGAAGGCTGATGCTCCCTGTTGACACACTCTCTCCCACCACCACTGATTTCTCATTTACAAGGGGGAAACCTGAAGGCTGGGGGTGGCAGGATATCAAGGAGGGCAGGCTTGGGGACCAGTGCCACCTCGCATTCTGAGAAGCTTGCCTCCCACCCTCCTTGCTGACTGGATGGACTTCTGGGCTCCATGCCCCACTCACAGATGCAAATATTTGATGCAGGCCCTGCAGCCTGGGAAGGCATGGTGATCTCTCAGCACTGGTGCCACCTCTAACTTGCAGGTTCCTTTTCCTAGAAGCCCTGGTATGCTCAGGCCCCT
Source organism: Eidolon dupreanum (assembly GCA_028627145.1). Classification (NCBI taxonomy): domain Eukaryota; kingdom Metazoa; phylum Chordata; class Mammalia; order Chiroptera; family Pteropodidae; genus Eidolon; species Eidolon dupreanum. Next base: position 88,986,473 of record CM053509.1, read on the forward strand.
GCCTGCTGGGCCTCAGTGGCAGTGTCCTGGGGGTCCCTGAGGATGGTGGCACACACATGCTTCTCCCTCAGCTCTGTCCCACATTCCCAATGCCCATATCTTGCCCCCTTCCCATCCCATGCTGGATCCAAGCTGGACTTGGCCCTCTCCAACCAGCAGGGTCATGGACATGAGGCTGTGCCTGGGGAAGTTCCTGCAGAAGAGAAAGGCTGGCAGCTGGGGTGGGTTACCTGGCTCCCAGGATCTTGGAAAGGGAAGATGTGCAGGAAAAGTATCCCACTTCAGCCTCTTGCGTCACAGATCACTGGCCAGCTCTTCAACTCCCTGTGCTGGGACTGCTCTAGGATTCCTGTGTAACCCAAGACAGCCCCCAGACACAAGGAATAGAGGGGGCCAGCATTGCTGTTCTCAGGGAGCCACCCTGGAACCAGATGGAAGAGTCCCCGAGGGGCCCAAGCCAGGACAGGTGAGCAGAGGCAGAAGGAAAACTATCTCTGACTTCACCTGAAGCAGGTGTGTGAGAATAAAGCACATGTGGAGTCAGATTTCCTGTTTACTGCCCACTCCTAGCCAACATTTGCAGGGACCAACCTATATCCTCCAAACCATCCTGCCTTGGTGCTATCTCCCCACTTGAATCCATGCTGGCATTATCTCTGAAAAGAACAAAACCGTTTATCCCCTGCCAGGGCTAGGACTGTCTGGAAGCCCAGTCTTCAGTACTTTGGCTCTGCCCCTGTAAATGTACGCACACCTCCTGTGCATCCATCTTGGACACTGAGCTCTGCTCTCCAGTGCCTTATCAAAACTCAGAGAGCAAATGGCACTCCCCAAATAACGTCTGACCCTAAAGGGGCATCAGAAAACTGCTGAAAATTGAGTGACCCATCCTTCTAGAAAAAACAAAATTGGGCCATTTCCAAGGCCTCCACTTCCCAGAGGCAAGGAGTGGCCATTGGCTGTGTGTGGTCTGAAGTCCAGAGCCCTACAGCCTTCTCTCCTCTGTCCTCCCAAAACCTCAGAAGAAGGGGTATCGTTCTCACTTGACCTAGAGGGAAAAACCATTGCAGCTCAGCACTGAGGGGCTCTGTCTTAGGTGGATCTCTAGTACCTTAGAACAGGGGGCTGTGTCTTAGGTGGGTCCCCAGTAGCTCAGAACAGGGTGTGATGTTTGAGGTGGGTCTGCAGTAGCTAAGAGTAGGGGCTCTTGTCTTAAGTGGGTCCTCAGTAACCCGGAATGGGGGGAAAGTGTGTCTCATGTGGGTCCAGTAGCTCTGAATGGAGGGCAGTTTCTTAGGGGAATTGCCAACGGCTCAGAGTGGGGGGTTTGTGTCTTAGCTGGGTCCCCATTATTATAGAGAAGGTGGTTATATCTTAGGTGGGTCCTCGGTAACTTAGAGAGGGGGTCCTGTGCTTAGGTGGGTCTTTAGTATATCAGTGGTGGGGACTGTTCTTAGGTGGCTCTTCAGTAGCTCAAAGTAGGGGACCTGTGTTTAGTTAGGGTTCTCTCAGTAGCAGATCCTGCTATATATATTGAATGCAAAAAGTTTATTTGAGATGGGACCCAAGTAAAGTAGTAGCATAGTAGTGAGTAAGGTGGAGAAAGGCAGAATGCCAACACAGTTGTCCAGGATTGAATGGTGTCACCCAAACATTCATGTCTACCTGGAACCTCGGAATGTGATGTTTGAAATATTTGTTGGAAATATTTGTTGGAAATAATGTCTTTGCGAATGTAGTTAGTTAAACTGAGGATAGTGTGAGCCCTAAAACCAATGACTGGTATACTTATAAGAGGAGAGGACACATAGGAAAGGCCAAGTGGTGATGGAGACCCTTTGGGTGTATCATCCTCAAATGCAGCCCCAGGTGGTACACCTGCTCAATCCAAAACTGAAGCCGGCCACCAAGTGTGCGGGCCCTAGGGCCTCCTGGGAGGGGCCCCACCATAGGCCAAGTTCAGCTGCATCCTGTGCACTGCTTGGGACCACCTGGCAAGAGCCACCAAGCTATCCTGAGATGGCGCCACCCATGCTAGACTTAGAGATGCTTCGAGCAGCCATACTGCACACCAAAGCTGGCCGCCACTATGGCCTGACTTGGGGCTGGTCAGCGAGAGATACAAGACATGACAAGGGCAGATGCTACTTGTCTGGGTTTTACAAACCTCTGAGAGAGATTTTAGGAAAATCCACAGCATGAGCCAAGACACACCATTTGTATGGAAAAGCCACTGAAAGCGGCTTGGGTGGGTCCTTAAGTTGGGTGGGGCAGGGTCTCAGGGAATCATCACCAGGGCAGGGTGAATGGTGTTAGCCAGATTGATGGAAACTCAGATATGGTGGCTACCTGTGTCTGCATGCCAGATGTGGGGAAGGCTCAACAGAGGAACAAGGGCTTCTGCCAGCACTTCTCTCTGGGAGAAAGCTGCCTCTCCAGCCTTTTCCCTGAAGCCAGACAATTCTGTTCCTCCCCATATGTCCCTGGTGCCTTTCAAGCTGCTGCCCCAGTGCTGGAGCTCAGAGCAAGTGAATCCATCAGCAAGTAAATCTTTTAAAAGGAACACCTGCAACTCCAGCTGCCTTCTCTCTCACTAAGCCACGATCTTTGCCAGTTTTCACAGCCAGAATTGTGGGTACTTCTCTTCTCAGCCCTGGAACCTTAGGCTGAGGAGCCCAGTGTGGGGATGAGACCCCTTGCTCCTCTGGGAGGACCTCTGCAGCTGAATCCCTCCTGATTCTTAACTGCCACACTCCAGCCTGTTCTGCCTCTCTACCCTACTTATCAGTCTCAAAGATGGGCTCTTCTATATGTCCTCAGTTGTAGGACTCTTTTTCAGGTAGACTTCAGGCAACTCACAATGATGGTTGTTCTGTAGCTCAGTTGTAATTTTAATGGGGTTGTGAGAAGAGGTAAGCACAGCATTTACCTAATCTGCCATCTTGACCAGACTTTTTCCTGGTGGAAAAAAATTTTAAAGGTGGGACTGAAGTGACTTTTGAGGGGTCAGAGGGCAGACTAGTGGGTTGACTAGTGTTCCCCCAAAGTTCATGTCCATCTGGAATATCAGAATGTGACATTATTTGGAAATAAGTTCTTTGCGGATATAATTAGTTAAGACGAGGTCATACTGCATTAGGATGGTCCCTAAATCCAGTGACTGGTATCCTTATAAGAAAGAGAGGACATGCAGAGATGTGATGGTTGAGGCAGAGAATGCAGTAGTACAGCTATAAGCCAAGGAGCCCCGAGGAATCGTCTGCTGTTTTAAGCCTCTTGGTTTATGATATTTTATGGCAGTGGCCCCAGGACACAGAATCACAGAATGTGTTGTCAAGCAACTTAGGTTTGAAGGCAACTGGAGCTTGGCTACTCCCATCAGAGCCCCAGGAGCATGCCTGTAGTTGACAATGCTGGATTTTCAACCTGCTGCTGTGAGGTGAAGCACAACCCATGGGAAAGCATTGGCATGTCTGTGCAATAGCATCAGGGAGGACTAGAGGAAGGTTTGAGGAAGCAGGGCTGGGTGGGATGCTATTAAGAAGTGGGTTTCGTTCTATGATTATCGATACATTTTATTAGAAAGCGGAGAGAAAGAAGGTAGAGAGAAGCCATAGTTGGTAATGAAGAAGCAGCCACTCATATTCCCAGGATAGGGGACACTTGATATATTGTCATTCACCCAGTGACTTTGTGCTTTCTGTGCCTAGACAAGATGAAGTGGTGTTTCTTTGTCTCAGAGTAATCTTGTATGATGTTGATGTTCTGTGTTGTTTCTGTTCAATAGGAGAACCTTAAGGCCCAGTTGTCTCACAGTGTAGAACCATCAACTCAGAGGTACCCTACCAGAGGGCATGGGAACTGGGGGCACCATGCAGAGCCACACAGGGAAGCACCAGGTTCAAGCAGGAGGTAGAGGGAGAGGAGAAGTGAGAGGTGAGAGTCTTCTTTGTGGTTTCATGGAAAGTAATGAGCAAGCAGGGTGAGCAAGCCGAGGGCTAGCCAGTTTGAGTAATTCTGGTAGGCTCTGGGGCCTGGTGACTAGTTGTCTGGTACCTGGCCCTATGGTGACTAGAGCAGGTGGACAATGGCCTGGAGTGTGTGGTGGTTGGGGTATGGGCTCTGGATGGGTTGGTTTGCCTATGAAAGGTATGCTAGAAGAAAGTTCTTTAACATCTCTAGTGTTTGGCTAGCCCTGGGAGGCGCCATCCATCCAAGGTAAGCACACCCGTGTCAGAGCATCAGCACACAGAAAATAAAAGACATGACTAATAAGGGATGTCGGAATGAGCCTTGGGCAGCTGGGAGTTGGGCTACAGGCTCTGAGGGGGCTTTGCTGAGATGATATGGTGGGAACAGGCAACATCTGCCACAGATGACCTGCCCAAAGTTGCCAGAGCAGGGCAAGGGTTTGCACTCCAGGTCGTGGATGCTAAATTCCACTATCTGAGTCACAGCTTGATTTGGTGAGTGCTTTTCTTTTGAACAGCAGGAGTTTGCCCAAAGTGTCACCAAAATTACCTACCTGGACCGTCTCTCATTCTCAGAGTTGGCAAACTGTTATCAACACCCACCCTGTGTGTGTCTGACTCATGTTGGGCTCTTGGGTCACAGAGATGAACCACATATGGTTCATGCACTTCAGATACAATCTGTCAACTGGGGGGAGTCAAGTGCAGGGACCACCCCAATCAAGCCTGGGTAGGCAGGGGGTCCTTCCTGGAGGCAGTGGTGCCTGAGCCAAGTGTGGAGCACTAGTAGAGCCACAATGCTGGGTAGAATAAGAGGAAAGTCAGCTTTCCTGAGGGCTTTACTCCTGGGCCCTGTGGGCTTAAGAGATCACAGAGGCCGGCAGTATGGAGCACAGAGCCAGGTGCATGAGCAGCCACAGTCGGTATTTGATGACTGGATGGAATGAAATGGGGAGGCAAGGAAGAGCTGGGCAGAAACCATTTAGCATAATCACCCCTTTGAGTTTGGCTTTGAGAGGTGATAGCTGTCAGCAAGGGAAGTTGGTCTGTGACCACCCTCTGGAGGACCTGCGAGTTCCTAGCCCTCTGAAGGCTACAGCAACACATTCCCCGCCAAGATCGCAGTGTTCAGTTGAGCAGGTTATCTACTGCTCAGATGCCTCAGTGGGTATACAGATACACTGAGATCCAGGCCATGCACTATCATTAGGGCTTTGGCCTTTAGAGAATGGGCAAACCTCAGCCTACCCTGGCCCTGTGTGAGACACTGAGAATGAGATGGTCTCCAGGAGGGCTTGAGACCATGGTGGTGCAGGGCATGGGGGAGAAAAGAGTACAGGGAGATCCTGATTGGCCACAGAAATTTGAACCCGCCTGAGCTGATCCAGGTCTTGAGAAGAAGGAAAACCCACGCGTACCATTGTCAGGATTCCATTTGTGTTCAAGGCGGGCTCCTTAAAAGATGACTGTCTCTGCCATTGCTGTGTCTGCCTGGCACAGATGGCATCATTACAGCCCATGGCTAGACAAATGAAGTGTACCTTCCTCCAAACAGTCCAGAAAATATGGCCAACTGCCAAGTATCAAGAAAAGAGACATTACCTGTATCTTCCCCTAGCACTAACACCATGGACTAGTGGCCCCCTGCCCTCAATCTGCTTGTGCATGTCTGTGTTTTGTTAAAACTCAGTGTACACACACCTACATTTGGGGTGTGAACCTGATCCCAGTTCTCTAATTTGGAGAGGGCTGCTGATGCACAGGAACTTTGCAGATACCCAAGAAGAGGTTTGGGACAATCTGGACTTATGCTCAGTCCCCTGTAGTAGCCTTCAAATTTTCTGACCTTCCTTTTAATGAAAGGTGAGGTCTTCCCCTTCACTCTTTGACCTGAGCTCCATGGCTGCTTGATGAACAGAATACAACATAAATGCCATTCAATCCATTGCCTGGAGAAATGGGCACCTTCCACTTCCTGTCTTCAGGAATGCTTGCTCCCAGAAGCCAGCCATCATGTTGTAAAGAAGCTCAAACAGCCCTGTGGAGAGGCATCTATGCCCTGGGATGAGCCCTCTCCAGTGGAGCTTTGCCTGGACCATAGATTTGTGAGCAGAAGCGACTGTTGCTATTCTAAACAGTGCTGTTGTTAAGCAGCAACATCGAGTGCTCTACCTGGCCATAGCAAATGGTCAGATGAGCACGCAGCCCCTGGTATGAGATATTTGGATGCCAGGAGGGTTGCTCCTCCTGCTCTGGGACTCTGACTCACAAGGACCTCCCTTCAAACTCTGAAGCTGCCAGCAACTACCTCCCCTAGATTGGTATTGGGTTTCTGGCCCTTGCATCTGACTAAGGCAGCCGCTCAACAAACAGGCCCAAGCTTCAGTTTCCCATTGGTAAAATGAGGATAACAGAGGGCTCGTGATTATTAGAAAAGCGCAGTTGTCAGTCTGAGGGGGCCAGAGCAGGTGTGCAGCCAGATACTCAGAGTAGCCCCTTCCTGCTCCATTGTCCTACAGACTCACTCCTCCAGTGATGGCACAAAGTCCTGACTATGAGACTCACATGCTGGACAATCTGTGAGCTACTGTACATTTTGTCCTTCAGCTCTGGTAGGAGCTAGCATACTCATTTTACAGGTGTGAAAACTGAGAGGCACAGAGAGCCAGGCCATCAAGCCCTAGAGCCCAGGCCTTTAGGGTAAGATCTGAGATGAGCTGTGTTGCTAGGGGCAGATCCTTTCCCCAGGCCTTAGTATCCCTATATGTGAAACAGTAGCCTGCCAAGCACCAGCCCCAGGCCAAACCTCTGATCTGTCCATTTGGATGGACTTGGCCAGCATTCCAGGCCTTGTGAGAGACCACCTCCTGTGGCCTCATTAATGCCTCCCCACAAGATGTAAGCCAGTCCCTAAGCCTAAGTTTCTGAGGTGCTCCCTGAGCAGAGAACTTTGACCCTCCATGGGTGTGGCATGGGGCAGGCGAAGAATACACTGTAGCCCAGAGAGGGGTGGGACTTACCCAAGCCCGACCAACAGGGAGGGCAAAGAGGCATCAACCTCCTGAGCCTGAGGTACTGGTGAGGACCTTGTGGGCATGGAGTCTGTGCTGGACAGAGGGGAGGCCAGCAGGGAGCATGAGGAGGCCGAGTTTATAATGGGGCAGGGTGCATGAGGGAGCAGGTTCTCACACTTCTCAAGTGACTCGGGCTCCCACTGTGCTGGCTGGGCAGGTGCGTGGCATCAAAGAAGCTTAACTGGCTCATGAGCACTAAGCCTCTGGAATGTCCTTGACAGGCCTGTGTACTTCTTACTGCTGGCTTACCTGGGAGCAGCTGGGGCTCCCAGGAAACACGCTGTGCCCCCAGCAGGGCTGCCCAAATCCTATCATTACGAGCGAGCCCTCAGACTACAGTAATGAGGCATAATCCTAGGAGGCGAGTGACCTTGGACAGAACAGTGACCTTTCACCGAGTCTGTTTGTCTAGCTGTAAATAAGGGGTCAGTCCACGTCTTTTCTTACAGGTGGAATTCAGAACTGTCCTGTGAATGCGTGCAATCATTTATAGGTACCCTACCCTTAAAATATTTATTATTTTCCTGTTTTCTGATTAGAGAATAGATTCATGCTCACTGTAGAAAATACAGACAGTGAAAAGTCAAGAGGCAGGAAAACTAACCCATAGCCTGGTTGCCCAGAAGTGGCAGAGGAGCCCTGGGGAGCAGCCAGTCAGGCTTTGTCTCTCTTGGGCCACTATGTCCCAGCTCCTGAGCAGGCCTGGCACACAGGAGGGTCTGGTCAGATCAATTCTATGAATCTGTCACCTGCTTTCACTCCACTGCCTTGCTGCATGTCTCCAAGCCATCACTGCAAACCTGTGGGCAGCGGCTCTATGTCACCTGAGGTGACTCACCTGTCTCCCTCTTGAAAGACAAGGCAAGCCTTGCTTGTGCAGGACCCTGGCCAGGGAGCAGAGCCTCATGGTCAGAGCCTGGGCCCTGATGGGAAGTGGGCTTTGGGCAGGGGCTCCAGGCAGCGGCTTCCTGCATAAGGGGGCCAGCTCTTCCTGTGGAGAGGCTTGAAGGCCTGTATACATTAATGGTGCCAAACAGCCTGGCAGAACACATTTTTAAGAAAATTCTTTTCTCCCCAAATACCCAACTCATTGGAGCTACAAGCTTAGATAACTTTTATTTATGCTTTTAATTTAAAAAAGGTTAAAAAAAGAGGCAAAGCCCATGAGGTTACCTTGCTTACATGACTTATCTTGCAATGGAACTTTCTGGACTCAGTCTATTATGAGAGAGGTTTTTAGGATGAAGATCTAATTTTTCTATTGAGTGGAAGTGAAAATGAATAATACTCAAAGAAAAACAAAAAGCATTTTACAATTCCACTGTTATCTGATTTGAGGGACACACCAGTAACCAGCTATCCAACCAGGCTTAGGCACCATCTGCTGCAGTCTGCCAGGACCTGTGGATGTGGACACTGCATCGGGTGAATTGAGGGTTGAGGAAGCCTCCCTGGGGCAAGCAGTGCCTCAGCTAAGCTCCATGGGAAGAGGAGACTACTAGGCCAGACCCTTACCACTCCCTCAAAATCTCTGGCAGCATGTCTGTAAGCCTGTTTTACAGAGCAGAACACTGAGGCCCAGGGTTTTCAGACTCCTTCCCCTGCATCAGCTTCCCTGGTTCCTTCCCCCATACTGTGTGATCCAAACTGACAACCCAGATGAGAGCACAAGTAGTAGTGTGGGGGCTGGATCCCCAAATGCAGACAGGCCAAAGCTACAGTCAATTCTTTGGGCATCTGGGCCTCCTACCAGGTGCTCAAATGTTGCCTACACCAAGGAAGCCAAATGTCCTCTCTGATTCACAGACATGGCACAGACCTTTAGATCACACAGCACAGGACAGGGCTCTTTAGAAGAGGTATCTGAGGCCTGAGAAGAAGGAGACACCGGCCTGGCATAGTCCCGGCACTACTCCTAGTCTGAGGCAGGTGGCAGGTGCCCAAGTTCAAATGCTAACAGGTCCTGCATGGCCCAGCTTCACAATGCTGCTCCATTCTTGATTGTGTCACAGTCTCCCTCTCCTCAGGGTGGGTGGTGGAACCTTCTCTAGCCCTCAGATGAGAACATCAAGGCCCAGACACAGGGACACCTATCAGAGCTATGTTCTCTGCCACAGAAAGGGTAGAGGTGGTGAGTCAAGTGCCTTCCCCTCCCTGGTCTCAGTTTCCCTCCCTAAACGTAGTCAGCATTGCTGGCACTCTCTAGGAGTGTGCCATTCCAAGGAGTCCCAGAATAGGTGGACGGGGCAGCCCAGATGGAGGATCACATAGGCTGAGTCCAGAACCAACCCTGGTGTCTCCTGCTGCTTCTGAAAATGACTTTGGTGGCAAGTGGGTATTCTGAGGTGTGACAAGGAACACGGTTTCTTGTAGCATGTGACAGAGGTCTCGGGCCACCTCCAGCTACCTAATGGTATAAATGGAAGCTGGCACCACATGCTTGAACACCCACAACATGTAACCAAGCCACAGATGGCCAAGAAAACATGCTGATCCCTCCCTGACATTGTTATTAGCTAAACTGTGTTCCCCCCAACCCCCAAATTCAAGTGCTTAAATTCTAACCCCTGGTACCTCAGGACATGACTCTTTTGGAGATAGATACAATTGAGTTAAAGTGAGGTCATTAGGGTAGCCCTAATCCAATAGAACTGGCATCCCATAAAAAGGGGAAATTTGGACAGAGACAGATATATGCTTGAAGGGACAAAACAGCCATGTGAAGACTGCAGTGATGCTGCCAAAAGCCAAGGAATGACCAGAAGATGGAGAGAGGCCTGGACCAGACCCTTCCTAGCACCTTTGGAGGGAGCATGGCCCACTTGACACCTTGATCTCAGACTTCTGGCCTCCACAACCCTGAGACAACACATTTCTGTAGTCCTTAGTCACTCAGTCTGTGGTAGCTTGTCTTGGCAGCCCTAAGAAGCATACCCACTCTAAACAGCTAGGCTTGAATTCAGCATTTGGGGCTCCTGGGAGCCTGGGAGCCTCTCCCTTCCCTTCCTCCCTATCTCTGGGGACCCTTCCTCTCCTCCCTCCCTGTCCTGAGCCTGCTGGCAGCTGCCCTCAGCACAGTGATATGCATAGGGGGCCAGACCCAGTGAGCAGATCAAAATGCCCTGGAGGTGGGTTTGGGGCCATTTGGCAGAGAATTCTGGAATCCCAGGTCCTTGAGTGTGATGTGGAGGGGTCAGGAGTCACTATGGGTCCTAAAGACTCACCTGGCTTCCTGATGTGACAGATGGGCCACACATATTTGGTTTCGTATAAGGGAATTGAAAAAGGTTATCAGGTGTGGACTACAAGTCTGAAGTAGGAACAAGATATTATGGGGTAAAACCAACCCCGACCCAGGAAAGGGGAGGATGTATCATAGTGAACCTCAGCTTCTGCTGGACTTAGGAAGCAGAGGTGGGAGCACTGCTGCGACACTGCTCCGTGTTCGCAGAACCTGCTTCTCTTCTTTGTCTTTAGCCAGAACCCCTCTAGAGCTAGTTATGTCAACTGGGCCTCCTAGGCCAGCCACACTGGTCTGTCCCTCAAAATTCCAAAGTGTTCAGACCTCAGGGCCTTTGCATTGAGCTGTTTTCTGTGCAGGGTCCTCCTCCCTCAGCTCTGCCAGGGGTGAGGGGGTCACTTGCTCAGAAGCCACCCTGCATGGCCCTAGCTTAGGTGTCTGTGGTCTGAGATTCCCTCTGTGATGTTCTGGGCAGGGTGGTGCCCTGGGCAGGGTGTTGTGCCCGGGCTGGGTCTCTGCACAGGGAGCAGGGCAGGAGAGTGGGAGCCAGAAGGAGAGTCCGCGGGTGTGTGCGTGTATGCCCTGTGCCAGACCCCAAGGGTCTGAATCCTGCACGTCAGTTAGGACCTACAATATCTACACCCACCTCTGAGGGCCTAAGACAGATGGGGGTCCACCTGTACTGTTCCCCCAGGATACCTGGTCTGAGAGACCGGGACAGAGAGCACGACCTGCACAGGTCCCTGGAGCAAGACTTCCGGCTTCGGGGGCTTTGCAGACTCCGGGATTTGGGCTCCCGTGGGGCTGGCCCCGCCCCCAGGCTCACCGCGCGGGGCGGGGCTCTGGTAGGGAGTGCCGCGTGCTCTGCTCAGGCAGCGGCTGTCGGGGCAGTCCCTCTGGCTGCGGAGTGTGCAGGGATGCATCGGGTGTCTGCGACCCTCCGCGGAAGGGCAAGGCCCAAGGGCCGCTCGGGGGACAGCACGCCAAGCCCAGGGAACAGTACAGGTGAGAGCCAGGGCCGCGAGCGGGGCTCTGCGCACTTTTCGCGGACCGGGAAGCCGAGGGGAGGCGGGCGGCGCACCACCGGGGAGGCTGGGGATGGGTGTGCACAGCCTGGGGGTGCATTGCCGAGAAGGTGGGGTAGGGAGGCGCACAAACGGGGGGTCGGGATGGGACAGAGGGCGGGGGGGGGGAGGGCGCACAGCGGAAGACTGGCTCGAGGACGAATCTTCCCGAACCTCTTCGTCCAGCGGGCGCCTGGGGGAGGCGAAGCTTGGCCGCAAGCGTCCTGAAAGCAGGCGGCGCGCCGGCCCCAGTGCGCGCTTTTTCCTGGTGGGAGCCGCGGGCTCCGCGGGCGCGCCCCACCTGTGCTCTGGGAGAAGTTGGCGGAGCTGGGGAAACTGTCCTTGAGGGGAGATGCTCTGGTTCCTTGGCAACTCCCCTGCCACACTTCACTGATGGTAAACTGAGGCAGGAAGAGGGGAACGACAGCCAGAGTTCACGCGGCAGTTGGGCCTGGGTCAAGGCTTCGGGGGTTTCTGGAAGAAGGAGAGGGCTGGCTATTTTACTTTGTTTTTGATTTTGAGAATGTTCTAAAGAGGGTTCACCTTCGTGCCTTGGCGTCTGAAGACCCGAGTTCCAATGCTGGCTTTCTTCCACTAAGGCGTCTAAAATTTAATCCTTGTAGAAACAGAACCAAACTCGGACTATGTTCCCTAGGTGTCCTGGAGGCTCACTTTAGTGGACACTTAAGCCCAGAGGGTCTCAGGGCACCTGTGCCTCAGGCCAGGTGTAAGATCGAGCTCTCTGTACAGGTGGAGGCTGGGTCCAGAGAGGTTGACTGGTCCAGTTCACACCCTGGGGTGCAGTCAGTCCTGCTTAGAACAATTATGTCTGCCATCTGGAGGTACTTTGGGGCCAGCTCCCTTTCATGTGGGGAAATTGAGGCCCAGGGAGAGCTGAGACCTGCCCTAGCCTGGTGGGGTGGGTTTATTTTGACACCCCAGGGCAGCCTGATGCCCAATCCTGAACTGGTGCTTTGTTCCATGTGTGTGTGGAGGACAGTGTGTGTGTGCTCGCCCAGGCTGGGGAGGTGGATGCAAACCAGAGTGGAGGGACTTGCCCAAGGTCAGCCAAGCATGGGGGGAGGGGCTCTGGCATGTTTGCCTACAAAAGGCCACTTGCAGAAGATTCTTCTGGAGGAAAGAGGAGCTCAGAGTAAGATCTCTGTCCTCTTGCCTGCCCAGCCTAGCCCCAGCCCTGCTTCTGACTGGCTGCAGCTCAGCCTACCCCCAGACATGACCCCTGGGTCCTGGCCCATGAGCCCTCCCCTGGGATTTGAGTTTGGAAACCCCCTTTGACCTGGGATGCATCTCTGCCTCTGTGCCTCAGTTCCCACATGTGCTAAGTAGTGGGCACTGTCTACCTGCCCCCAGGCTGTTGGACAGGCCAGGCAGAGCCTCCACCCTGGCCATAGTTCTGCTCTGGGGTAATGTGTCCTTTCGACTCCATCATTCCCTTGGCCTGTGGCCCCAGTCTCTCAGGCTGTGAAATGGGCTCCCACCTCTCCCTGTGGGGGTGTGAAGGGATGGATGTAGGGGTCTTTGGGAGACAGTTTGGCACTGTCTAAAACGTAGCAACAGCATGTGTGTCTTTCTTGCAATCTATAAAATAGGTGCATTACTCTGTTCTTCCTGAAAGTCCAGCCAGATGAACATGGCATTCTGGGATCTGTGTCTTCTCATCTTTCATGCATGGCTGGTCAGGGGCAAGTTGGGGGAGAGCAAGATTTTAAATATTTGTTGAATGCCTAACTGGGAGGGCCTGAGTGCCCAGCCTCTCCATGGAGTCCTCCCTCCCACTGCTGTCAGGCCCCTGGCCCTGCTCCCAGGGCAACTCCAGCACTCCTTGATCCAGAAGATTGTCCAGGAACACAGTCAGGCGGGAGGAAGAACTCGAGGTTCCAGTGGCCAGAGGTGACCCCTCCCCCAAACTCTGTACTCTGGAGGGATCACGGAACAAGGGCCCAGAAAGGGAGCATCAAGAGGACCACCAGATGGTGAGGGCATGCTCTGGGTATCCTTGACTTCACTCCTCCAGCCCTGCCACACAGCTAACCTGAGCCCATTTCACAGAGGAGACATCGGAGCTCGGAAGGAGCAATAGGAATCCAGCCAAAGCCTATGTGCCCCCGAGGCCAGCTCTGGCCTCATGCTAGGGTACAGGGAGACCTGCTAGATAAAAGCAGCTGCTAGAGCTTCAGTGTTTTCCCCTGAGCGATTTGGGGGTACACTCTTCCTGGCTTGGAATTAGCCTGGTTTTGTTCTGGAGGAGAACACATATCTGTGGGTTGAGCTGACCTGCCATTAGGGGAGTGCCTGGGACACCTGGGTCTGGGCTGTGACCAAAATCCAGGCCTCCAGCAGCTCTGAATCCATGCCCGTCCTCCATGGGAAGAGGAAATGGTTTAAGAGAGGGCAAGTGTTTTGCCTGAGGACACATAGCCAGGTCTGTGGGCTTCCTGCATGTGGCTGTGCCCACTGCGGTGGTCTTAGAGGTCCTTGCCTTTCTAGACTACCCTTGTGTGTACATGATACTCTTTTGAACTGTCTGAGAAATTCCTCCTGAGGGTACTCTTTTCCATTTGGGGAAACTGAGACTCAGGGGAAGTGACTCTGTGGTCACACAGAGACCAGGCTGGGCACCAAGCCCTGGGTGGGCTGGCCAGCAGCCTGCTCCTCCCTTCTGCCATGGGCAGTTTCAATGGTAACTTATTTACCTGGTCCCCAGCTGGTGAGGTCAAGGTTTGGGGGCTGTGTGGACTTCAGGAAGGAGGATGGGAGGAATAGGCCTGTGGTCCAGGTTGCCAGATAAAAGATTAACAAGCAAGACTCATTCTCACCCCTGATGGCCAGGCTGGCTGGGGGAGGCTGGGCTGGAGAGTGAGATGGGACATTGAGCTTGCCAGAGTGGCCCTGATGGACAGATATGCCCACTTCACTGTCCAATGAGCCCATATGAGTTGTTTTTTGGTTTGTCTCTTGTTTGCATCAAATCTATTCCCTTTTTTTCTATTTCCTCTCATTTGAGGTTTATTTGCAGATAGTAAACAAAAGGGGGGTGTCATAAAGAGTACTGAGGAAAAATATAACCAGGGTTGTGGGGTGTGCTGGTCCAGCCCAGGAATGGCTGAGGGAAATGGAGCATCCAGTGTCCTGCAGTGTGGGCTGCAGGTGGGAGGGCCAGGCTCTGCTGAGGCTGGAATAAAAGGATAGCTTGTGAGGAGAGGGGTTCCAGGAGCTGCTGGGTGTCTGTGAGGGTTTTCAGAAGGGGAGGGAGGAGGAGGGATTTACTTCTTAGGCACCAACTGTAGGCAGGGGCTGTTGGGGGCCAGCAGGGATATATGGGAGTCCAGGGGGCTCTAAGCTGGGGGCGGGGGGGGGGCGTGGACAGCAAAGGGTATCCAGGGAGCCATGGAGCCAGGGTTCATGTGACTAAAGCCCCCTTAGGCTTCTGACACTATGCCACCTCCTTGCCTATCTTGGGATGGATCACGAGTCCTGTGGAAAGGTCTCATGAGGGCATTACCAGGGTACACCTGATACCTTGGACAGGTCTGTGGGCCAGAGTTTCCTCATCTGGAAAATGGACTCAGCCCAAAGGAGTTCTTGCTAGCATTCCAAGCCCAGGGAGGGAATGCAGAGGACCCCATCAGGGCCTAGGGAGGCAGGTGTAGGTCTCCTGGCTGCCAGGGACTGGGAGGTTGGGATGTGGCCTTAAGCCCCATCCTGGGGAGCATTCCTGAGCTCCTAGAACTACTCTAAGGTCTCCATGGGGCGGGGCCACTTCTTCCATGACCCTGGGGGGCCAGGGCCAGGGCAGGAGGTAGTGGAGCAGGGTTGGACCCAGTACAGAGTGGAACTGGGGGCCAGGGGTCATTCTGAGCAGGCCCACTATAAGAGGGGTCTGACCTCTTCCTCCCAGGTAGGGAAGGTTCTAAGTAACAACGCAGGGTGGTCTTGCACAAGGGCTCCTCCCCCTCCCCACCCTTCCGTACAAAAGTCATTTCCTCAGACCTTCCGCTTTCCTTTTTGAGGAAAGACCTGTTCAAACAACACCCTTCTACTAGGAGCAGGGGCTCCCTGCCTTCGATGAAAGTGCAGAGGAGGGGAGATGAGACTGCAGAGGAAACCTCCCTGCACTTCTGTGTCTTGGAGGGACTCCTCCCCAGCTTCACAGAGGCATAGTCCTGGTGTAGCCTTTCATTGGATTTGTGTCCCAAATTCTTTGTGCCTTTACTGCATCACCCTCTCACCTTTATAAGGTTCCAAGATGTAGGACAGGCTCAAGGCATCTTGGGACGGGGTTAATTCTGTCCTTTGAGACGCGTGACCCCCATGGGTGGTGAAACTGCCTGCAGTGCCATCTGGACAGCAAGGCAGTGGAACCAGCAATGAAACCAGCGCAACATAGGATGTGGCTGTTGACAGCTAGTCCTTTCCCCACTGTTCTGCATGCTCTAGGTGCTCTTACAGTGGTGGTTTCCTCACTGGGGCTGGGGCTACAGGTCATCTTGACCAGCCCCTGTCCCACCCTGCCACTACAGTATTTACAGGTGGGCTACTGCACCCAGAGTGGTGCAGTGACCAGGACACCCCAGCAGGCATGCATGGCTGCAGAGCTGGCCTGCTGCCTGGCTTCCTGGAGTCTCTGCTCCTGTCTGTGACTTAGGTAGAAGGGTGGGTGGCATAGGCTCAGCAGAGATTGGAGGCAGCTAAGCCCTCAAGAAAGCAAGAAGGCCTCACCTGGGATCTGGTGGGCACCAGCTTACTAAGTGGTAGGTGGCATGCAGCAGTGACACTCAGGGCTTTCTTCCCACGTTTTTGTAACCACACCCCATAGCTCTGTTGTACCCTTAACATGTCACTAGGCCTGTTTCACCACATCTCTTGCCATGTCTTTGTTCATCCCTCAAGGCTTCTTACTTTTTTGGTAAAGTGCTAGTTGTATCTTTGAAGGATGAACATGAATTCGTCTCTTTCTTTCATTCACTAGGTGCTGGTGTGCGTCCTGAGCAGACAGCTGTAAGCGTCTCTAGAGCTCTCAACCTTGCTGATCTTCTCCCCTATAGAGTCTCCCTTCCCCAAGGGTTACGTGGGATTGGAGAGAAAGAAATAAGGTGCTTAGCCACAAAAAAATGGAGAAGTCACAGCTCTAAATTGAGGACTCGGAAGTGCTGGCTGCCTAGCAATCCTGGGGAAGGGGCCATGTGACCAGCCTGTGGCTGCCCTGCTGTGTCTACCCGGTTTCAAAACCCCATGTCCACCTCCAGCACATGTCCAGGTCCACAGATCCTGGAAAAGAAAGGAGATTCTTCCTGGACTAGTGCTAATCATAGCTCTCATCTATTGTCTTCCATCTATTCATTCATGCATGTAAACATGCATTTATTCACTTCTGCTTTGGTGCCTATGGAGACAGAGCATGCTGGTTAATTAAAAGCTCAGACTTTGAACTCAGAGTTGGGCATCCCACTGCACCACTGACCCAAGGCCAGCTAGGGTAAGCATGGGATTCCGGGAAATGGCCAGATGCAGGCACAGTGTGGGTACTGCATCCTCTCACCCTGCCACCCTGGCTTCAGCCCCCTGGTGTAGAGGGAAGACAGCCTCTCAGGCCTACCCTGCCCTCCATCCCAGGGGTATGTACCTTCCCCCTAAACCCTCACCAACTTGGTGGGCTATTTGTCTTTTTAATCTTCACCAAGCTAAGAGGCCAAAAACAGTATTTTAGGTTTCAAATTTGCGTTTCTTTGATTGACATAAATGTTTCCCCTGAATTTTTCTAAGCTTTATGAAGGTATAATTCACATATCACATGATTCACCCATTTAAATTATATGTGTGCAACTCAATGGCTTTTAGTATATTCATAGATATGGGCAACTATGACCACTATCAATTTTAGGACATTTTTATCACCCCAGAAAGAAGGCCCACACCCCCTCAGCATGTTTACTTCCCATTCCACCTCCCCCCAGCAACTACTAATCCAGTTTCTGATTCTGCAGATTTGTCTTTTCTGGACAGCTGCAGACAGAGGCCCAAACCCCCAGCCACAGGACATGCCAGAACATGCAGCTTCCACAACAGCCATGGCCCAGCAGTTTCACCCCACCACCTTCCCATTTGTGATCCTTGGCATGTCATTCAGCCTTGATGTGCTTTAGTTTCCTCATCTGCAAGGTGGAGATGGCTACCTTCCTCATAGGACTTTAACAACAAAGCACCCATTAGGCACCCAGTGTTTATACTTGTCTAGAAGCACCCCCAGTGCATAAACCACAAGGGTCCCACAGGCTTATCCCCTGCCCCACATTTCAGCCTAGTGAGGTCCCCCTGGGTTCTCAGTGAGGCAGAGATAAAGGGTGGACTAACTGCAGCTTGGCCACATATAGCTAAAGTTTGGCCCTCCCTATTATGACCTACAGTGAGGGGCTTGGGCAGTCTCAGCCTATGGGGCAGCAGAATGCATGGCCGAAGCTGAAGCCCGGCTCTGCCGCTGCCTCTTTAACACCTTCACCCTGAGTTAGGCAGGGCCGCGCAGCCAGGCCAGAGGTGGCTTCGCCTCCCTAAGCATTGGGGCTGGTTTTGTGCCAACACGTGAAACACTGGCACAGTGTGTGTGAATGCATGTGTGTGGCCACTCTAGAGTGACAGACACTGCTTTCGGCAGTCTTGGGTGTGCTCTGTCCCCATACCTGTGCAAAATGGGGTATTTTGCATTCCATAATAGAGCCCCCTATGGCTGCTTCCAGGTGGACCTGGATTTGGGGTATACTCCAGTCCACTACAAATGTCCTGGGCCTATATTTTGAAAGCAGGTTTGCTGATGAGTTGGTTGTGGATTGAGAAAGAGTTCAGGTACATTCTGAGATTTGGGGCTGAAGCAAGTAAAGGATGGAGACAACCATCAAAGTTAAAATTGGGGAGTCCACAGGACAAGCAGGTTGGAAGCACAGGAGCTTGGCTGGGTTGTGGAGGATCGAAGGGAGGGTAGGTAGGACATCTGTGCCTGCTGTGCAGGGTGGGGGGCAGTCCTGGCTGGAGCATCACAAGGAGGACAGGTAAAGAGATGTCTCTGGTTGGTGTGGAATAATGGGGTCCCCAGCCTGGAGGAGTCAGCCTCAGTTTTCCTTCTCCTACCATTGCTTCAGCCTTGGCTGCAGTCTGTGCAGAGGATGTTGGACATAGGCGCCCCATGTCGCGCCCCTGGTTGGTGTATCTGCCAGCATGAGCCAGACAACCAGCACACTCAGTCAATGCTCAAAATCGGAACATTTCAGAAAAGCAGAAGGAAGAGCCTCTTGCATTCGGGCTGGGGAGGCATGCTGGGGAACATCCATAGCAGCTTCATTCCAAATTCTCCAACATGGGAACCCACTCATATGCTCATCTTCAGGGAACAAGAGCAAACATACAGCACAGTGCCTCCCGCATTGTGCCAAACGGGGGAAACCAGACAGAAAAGGCACATGGCGTGTGTGCACATGTGTCTCTGTGTGTTCCTGTGTATGCAAGATATTCCTGTAGCCGCCTTGCCTTGTTCTGAATTCCTGTCCTACAACATATGAGTTGTGCAACATCAGGATGTGACTTAATTGCTTTGTGCCTCAGTTTGCTCACCTGTCAAGTGGGGAGAATGATGGTTCTCTCTCAGAAGTTGCTGTGCAGATCAGTGAGTTAATGTATATAAAACATGCAGAACAGCATCCAGTGACAGTCAAGTCAGTTCTATGTAAGCGTCATTGTTATTATTTTATAAAAATGCTCACGATTACCACTTCTGGAGTGTCTCTCTGTGTCCTTATATAAGAACATTGTTGTAACATGTTAGGCCGACCTTGCTGACATTCGTCATCAGGATGTACCTCGATTTACTATACTGATCTCTACATAAAGAATAGAGCTCAGTATTCCATGTGCTCTGAGGCAAAAACATCCTGGTGTAGAAATCCTGGCAGCAGATTAATGATTATTTCCTTTGCCTAATCCTCAGTTGTCTATACAACAGAAGTCTCTTATATTTTACCAAGCTCTGTCCAGAAGGTTTGGATCTGTTCTTACCAGCAAAGTCCCAGAGGAGTTGCTCCCAGGCCCTTGCTATCTTTGCAAGTGGTTTTTGTTTTGTTTTGTTTTGTTTTGTTTTGTTTTGTTTTGTTTTGTTTGTTTTTGTTTTTACTTTTTGCCAAGTTGAGGAGTGAAAGATTAGCACTCATGTGAATTAGAATTTCTTCAGTTACTGCAAGGGCGAGTTTTCTTTCATGCTTGTTGGTCATTTGTATCTCTTTTGTGAAATGCTCATACATCGGTCCATTTTTTTTATTTGGATGTTCAGTTTGATTGATGTATGAGATCCCTTCATAAATTAAGGGTGGTGCACCTTTGTCCTGTATTCTCTAAATATCTCTTCCTAATATTTGCATTCACATTTATCTTTTTTTTTCAATTATTAGGGAGTAATAAAAGTTTTGCTTTTTACTCTTCATGCAATTACATCTGTCAATTTCTCTCTTCCTCCTTTTCCCCCCATGATTCTGCCTTTGGAGCTATGCTTGGATAATCATTGTGTATTTAATGCATTTATTGTCTTCCTATGCATGTTTTTATTTTTCAAGCTTCACATATGCATTTGATTTTTTATTTTTCCCATAACTATAAAATCAATTCATTATTGACTTGTAGGTTTGAGTTACATTTCTTTCTAAAGAACCCCATGCTCAGAATTCTTTTTTTTCTTTTTTTTTTTTTTTTTTTACATTAATTTGTCTCTCTTTAAAAAAAAATTTTACCCATTCCCTCACCCCCATCCCTTTGGCCACCATCAGCTTGTTCTCTGTGTCTATGGGTCTGTTTTTGTTTTGTTTATTAATTTGTTTTGTTTTTTAGATTCCACTTACAAGTGAAATCATATTTTTCTTTGTCTGACTTACTTCACTTAGCATAATACCCTCTAGGTCCATCGACATTGTTGCAAATGGCAAGATTTCACTCTTTTTTATTGCCGAATATTCCAGCATGTTTCTTTTTTCAACACTGTGCTCTTCAGAACATTGAAAGTTCACTTAATGTAGAGATCAGCTCTGCATTTGTCCCTAGGCCACTGGCTCTGTGGTAGCCACTCTTGGTGGTGTGGGTGGCTGGGTGACCTTCCCAGATAGATATCACATGGTCATTGGGGCAGCGGTGTCCATCCCAGATGGGGGCTCCTGCCCAGCCCCTGCCCTCCAGGGTGGGGTTCTCATGCTTCCTCTCCTCTCTCTCTCCCTAGACACATGTATCCAAGTGTAGCCGCCCTCCGGGGGTACCCTCCAAGTCCTACGTGGTGATGGCACTTCTGTGGGGACTGTCATTGTGTTCCACTGCCCTACACGCCACCAGATGGTCGGATCCGGGCTCCTCACCTGTGCCTGGAAGGGGAGCATTGCTGAATGGTCGTCAGGGATCCCTGTGTGCAAGTGTGAGGCCTGATCCCCACTGAGCTGTCCCCAGATCAGCTGCTGCCCTGGGTGGGAGGGGGCCTGATCTTATTACTTGGACAGCATGAGTATCCACAGAGAAGGTGCCAAGTCATGGCTGGGCCTCTGTGTAGGGTCTTGCTTCTGGTGCTGGTAGCCCCCGGGGGCCTCACATCCACAGTGTGAACTCAAGTACTAGCAGCTGCTGCGAATCCTAGATCTGCCACTGACTTGGCCTGTCATCTCTAAGAGGTTACTTATGCTGTCTGAGCTAACACTTACCTATTCTACATTCATTCATTCATTCATTCATTCATTCTTTTATGTATGCATGTGGCAATCCTTAATAGCATATTCCACATGCCAAGAATTCTAGAACTGGGGATACCAAGAGCCAGTATGCACCTGGCTCGAAGGGTAAAGATGATTTTCTGGTTGTATATGTGTTACAGGGTGTTGATGAATAATACCCCGCACAGCATTTTTCAAAGTGAGGCCATGTGTATTGTGTAATGTGTATTGTGCAATAAAAAGGGCTCTGTAGTCAAAATAGTTTGGAAAAAGTCAGGTGAATAGGCTGCAGGACTTTTCAGAGCCTTTAAAATGTTCATGTGTTGGGTGAATCTCTGAGGAGTATATCTTTTAGGATTAGATTCCAAGAGACACAAAATCCAAGATAATGGGAGTTAACCAAAATAATAGGGACTATAGGAGCTTTCTCTTACCCATAACCCTCAGAATGGGCAGTCTTAGGCGTATATGGCACCCCATGGTAGGACCCAGGCCCCTTCCTTGTTGTGACTCTATTGGTCATTAACTTAATTGTGTGATCCAGGATAGCAGCAACTGTGTTCCAGGTAATTGTTAAAGGATTAGGAGTAGGGCAAGGAAGGCTCTTAGAGCTTGTCCCTCACTGGCCAGAATATGGTCATATGACCACATGCAGCTACAAAGGAGGATGAGAGATGTAGTCGGCAGTCTGGATGGCCACTGTCCTGCTAAGGCATGGGACTGGGGACTAGGTGATGTGAGCAGCGTCCACTATAGCGGAGAGTACATGGTATAGGTCAAATTAGGATCCCGGGCCTTGTTTTCCCAAAACATCCTTTAGAATCTAATATAACTAGTTTTGGGCGCATAACTGAGGTCAAGTAGCTGAGCTCAAACAGCTAATATGTGGTGAAGGCCCCTGAAGTGTTTTGCCAGCTTGGGACATTGCGAAAACAGATTGACGGCTGTCTGCTGCCATCTAGCCTCAGGGACCCAGGCTGCAGTGGGTGAGAGCCAGAGGGGCTTCACTGAACTTCCTGTCAGAGCTTCTCCCAATGTGCCACCATGAACTCCTACACACTCTCCAAAACCCTGCCCAAACACCCCTTTCTTGGGAGGCAGTCTTCCCTGATAGCCCCACCCCTACAACAATTTGCACAGATCTTTAGCTTAGCTACCAGCACCTCCCCACCTCTCCTATAGAACAAGGCTCACTGAGGGTGGGCAGGGCATCTACTTCTGGGTCTGGGTGAACCATGCCTGGGAGCTGGTCTTGTCTCCCTCACAGCTGTGATGCCCCATGAGACCTTCGGCTTTAAGGTGGCTGTAATCGCCTCCATCATCAGCTGTGCCATCATCCTGCTCATGTCCATGGCCTTCCTTACCTGCTGCCTCTTGAAGTGCATGAAGAGGAGCGAGCGGCGGCACTTAGACAGGTATAGTGGCCCAAGTGTCCTCCCGGGAGGCGGTCCTGTGTCTCTGAGCCCTGAGCTGCCCCTGGAGCCAGGAGTATGCCCAGCACTGCCTGAGGGGTACCAGCACCCAAGGCTACTCAGGGCTTCCTAAGGGTGTTCAAGAGGGTGGAGAGAAGGATCACCCTACAAAGAGCTACCAGTCTGGCTGCAGACAGGGTGTGTCAGGGTCACCCCACTGTAGTCAGGGCTCAGTATCCTGGTCATGGAGCATGTTGGCTATGGAAGGCATGTGGGCTGTGGGTCCATGGGGGTGTGTCATCCTGCAGGCTTTGCCTGCGTGATGTGCGCTCTGCAGTGTTGGGCATGCAGGGCTGATGGTTAACTACAGCCTGCAGGCAGAGTCTGGCCTACCACTGGCTGCTTCTTCACTGTAATTTGTCCTTTTGAGGGGTATTTTTTAAAAATGTGGTAAAATATTTACAACGTAAAAGTCACCATTTTAACCATCATTAAGAGCACAATTCACAGGCATTAGTTCCATTCACAGTGTTTTGCTGCCATCAGTATTATCCATCTCTTTCTAGAACTTTTCACTGCCTGTCTGTATAAGTAGAATGTTCTGGCATTTACAAATCATCCATGACCACTTCTGTCCTCCAGAGTCAGAGCCGAGGAGTGGCAACAGGGACTGTATGCCCCTAAAATACTCACTGTAGGTCTTACAGAGGCTTGGAGGTGGTGGTCTGGATACACACACTTGTACATCCTCCTGCATCTTTCCCCAGGATGGCCCAGCTGTGGTTCCAGCTGAGAGGTGAAGATTTGGAGACAGTGCAGGCTGCCTACCTGAGCCTCAAGGGCCTGAATAACAACTCCAGTGGTGGTGGCGAGTCCAGGAGCCAGCCTGGACAATCACATGACAACCACAGCTTCATCACGTGGGCATGGGCCTGGGGAACAGTGGGCCAAGGGGTGAGGGTGGGACCCCTGGCTTGGTTAGGACTAGGCCAGGGAACCAGGACCCCAGGGGTGTTGGCTGCCCCTGCATGCTGCTCAGGCTCACCTGGGCCTCAAATCTTGGCCCAAAGACGGGCTGGTGGTCCTGCTAGCCCTTGGTCCTGAGCTTGCATCCTAGTGCCCAGAGCCACCACCTACCCCATGGCTTTATCTTGAGAATTCAAACCTGTGGAGAAGGTGAAGCTTCTGGATGGTAGTATTCCAGAACTTCACTAGGACCCAATAGCCTCCATGGTATGCATGTGGCCTCATTCTGTCCCCCCATCTTTCTCTCTACTTCTGTCCCGCTTTTGACATGCACATGTGCCCACACACACGGACATTCTCTTATGCACTCCTTTCTGATTCAAGGACTCTAACCCTGGCTGAATATGGACTACAGATACAATGTCTCCCAATTTTGTCACCAGCTTTTAGCTCGTGCCCTCTGACTCAGGATTATGCGTGTTACTGGCTGCCAGGTCTATGGGTTCCTTAAATGGGGATAGGCTTTTTGTCTTTGGTAGCCAGTGGTCCCTTACAGAGACCATGTTCCAGACTGTCCGACGTTGGCACTTGGGCTGCGTTTCTGTCACGGGTGCTGTGGGTGTCGTTGGTGCAGATCACTGACGCAGGTCAGGCTGTGCCCCCTCCAGGCATGTGAATAAGATTCTTAGGCCAGGGCAAGTCCACATCAGGTGATGAAGGGCTCTGCAAGAGGTCACTCTGCTGCCCCCACCCTCACCCTAGCCCCAGCATCCAGGGATGATCCTACTGAAATCAGTTTTCTCCCTGGAGATTACAAAATAGTGACTTTAATTCAGTTGTAATTCTGTCATTTTTTTCCTATGAGTTGTGAAGATGAGTTCTGTTTTTTCTTCTTTTTCTTTTCATTTTGTTTTGTTGTTTTCATATCACCGTGAACTCATGGGTATTCTTTTCTACAGCTTTATTTTGGGGAACTTTTCACGAATACACAGAAGCAGGGAGAATAGTGTAATGGATCTCCTGTCCCTGCCTGCTGTCCTCAGTGGTTGCTGTCCCCTGAGTCTTCTGGATGAAATTTCCTATGGGCTCTAACTCTTCCCTAGTGGAAGCCCTGCCATGCAGGCTGCACCCTGCTCATGCCCCTTGTGCTCTGAGCACCTCCTTTCTCCCTCAGGACTTCCCAGCCTATCTAGTGCTTTCTCTTCCCAGACCCCAACGAGGCCACCTCTCCAAAGACCTGGGTGGAGGGCAGCTCTCAGAAACCGGGCCTGCATCGCAGAGGTAGATGGCCTGTCCCTGCAGGAAACTTCTCAGGGAGCCAAGTGCTTGCCCCAGCTGTATGACAACCACTTCTGCCTCTGTTTCCTCACTTGTACAATGAGGATCTCACAGTGCCCACTAACACTGCCCCCAACCCCCTGTTGAGGTGACTGTTGTAGCATAAGGGCTCAATGAGTACCAGCTGCTGTTGTTAATTCTATTCTTGTCCCTCCTGCACAAATGAAGAAACTGAGAAACAAGAGGTGGTGACTTGTTTGGGTTTGACACGGGCCTATCTAGTCCCATGTCTGCATGCAACATGCTGGGCCCGGCTTGAAGGAAGAATTGGTCCCTGTCTCCCTCCACTGAGCTTCAGACGTTAGGCTTGCAGGGATATGGCAGAAATGCTGCCTCACACCCTTCCCACATGATGTGGCAGGTCACCAAGCTACCCTGGTGGTCCAGGGGCCCCAAAGCTTTGCTCCAAATACTCCAGTGTTTGTGAGACCCTCCCTGACTGCACTCCGATTTGGGTAAATATTGGTGCTTAGAGCTGGTTTTCTTTTTTGAGATGACATTTTGGGGTGATCCTAAGAACTGACTGTTTGGGCCAAATAGTCTGAATATTTTTATTACCAAATTTTTTCTTCAGGGACCCAGCACAAGTTAATGGAACCATTTTTATAGCTGCACATCACTGAGTGTTAAAGCTGTGTTTCCACTTGATGACTGAGCAGTTGTCACGCAGGTAGTTTTCATCAGCATTTCATCGCATTTCTTTGATTAACCGTGAAGAAGAACGTTATCTCCATCCCTTGGCTTACCAGTTGTATTGCTGGTTTTAGTCATTTCTGTTTGGTGAATCGCCTGCTGACGTTTTTCTCACAAATACTAGGAGCTCTGTGTACTGTGAAGAAGCCTTATTCATCACTTGGCTGCAAATACTTTCCTTTTTGTATTAGTTATATTTGGGTGGTCCTGCTCATGTCTCTCTTTTTTATGCAGATTTCTTTGGCAGGTTTCTCCTGCTCTCTGACATCCCCCTCCCCATTGTAAACCCGTGACAGATTGTCCCATGTCTCAGTTGGGAAGAGCACCAGTGGAATGAGGGAAAGAGTTGTTGCCTCTCAAGGCAATATGGTGTCCTGGACGAGGCTGTCCCATAGCTGCTACAGGGGCTTCTTGGCTGAGATGAGGCTGCAGATCTCTCAGGGGGACCGCATGGGACCTGTGCCTGCCCCACAGACACCTGCTGTTAGACCTAAGGGATTTGTTCTTCTTCTGATGACTGGCACAGAGCTGTGTAGCCACCTCCCTTAGGGAATTGGGAGTGGTGCCCTGAGGAACCCCTGACAAGAGGCCAGCTTGGGGGCCATTCTGAATGTCAGGTCTAGTCAGTGTAGCTCAAGGCAGGAAGTAGGTGAGGCTGGGTGAACACTGGGGTGAAAGCCCTTTCTCCCTCAGCTCTCCCTGCCACACCCCCACCCCTGGCTCAGTGGGACTCAGGGAAGGTGGCTCCTCCTGCTCAGGGCTGCACAGCTGAATGGAGGCAAAGTCCCTGGGACCTTCTGGCTCCCAGGCTGGGACACTCTTGACTGTAGCCCAGGGACCTCTGGATGTGCCATGTTAGGCAAGGCCCAGCTGCCTCCGTTCTCCCACTAATTGTTGGTGAAACTGTCATCAGCAAGGCGAGATTTGCCCCTTTACCTTGCTTTTATTTCATAAATGCTTCCTAGGTTACAAAATGTGCCAGGTGCTATTCTAAGCTCTTCCAGATAGTCCCTGTTCTAACCTTAGGGGTGTACACTGTTCTTACCCCATTTTAAGAAACTTATCTAGAATCACACACAACTACTAAACATGAAGCTGGGTCTAATTCAGGCTCTGGCTCCAAGGTCCATGGATTTGTACACTAAGCTGTCTTTTCTTTTCACCAATTCATTAATTGATTCATTTACTTATCCATCAAACCAACAGATAACTTAATTCCTCCTACTTCCTAAATCTTTTCTGAGAATTGAGTGTGTCCTGGAACAGAGATCCAGGAAGTCTTCCTGGAAGAGGTGATGCCTGAATTGAACAGATTGGGAGAGCCTGAATTTCAGGGAAGGAGAGAGACAGCAACTTAAAGGAGGGCTAGAGGTAGAGCAGTCAGGCAGACATTAGGGAGCAGAGGCCAGTGTAAGGGGAAGACAGGGTGGGCCAGGTGATGGTATCGGGCCAAGGTCAGATCAGCCTGGAGAATAGGTTGGTTTGTGGTTCAGGCCATAAGGGAACTGAAGATATGGCCCCACACCACCAGAAGACAACCTGGTAGGAGCAAAGATGTCCTCCTGGACGTTTCTGGGGAGTCCCAGCCTAGGAAGGCAGCCTGATCCCTGCAGTTTATGCACGTTCTAAATAAGCCTCCTTCTTTGAAAAAGCCCTGAGAAGCCCCTCCCCCCCTTCAACCTTGGAAGGTAGCTCAATGGAGGCAAGGTCCCTTAAGTCCTGGGCCTCTCCTTGGATCACCCTCCTCATTTAGGTGAGGGGCCTGAGGCCCAGGGCAGGGTACTGATGGAGTGGACTTCCCAGGCTCAGGGCAGATCCAGCAGGAGAAGTGAGGCTCCCCAACCTTAGAGTAGCCATCTGCCCCAGGTCCACTGAAAGCCGGGCTTTGGGGAGGCCTGGATGCCTGGCACAGGCACAGTATTGGGGTTATATGGGGTCCCTTCTCTTCCCCTAGCTAATACCTCCTCTCCCTGCAGAGACCGTGGCGAGTGCACCAGAGAGCTGGCTGGCGTGGCTACAGCACGGACAATGACCCCTGGACCCTCAGCACCCCCGTCTGCTCACCCTGGGCCCAGATGATGGTGCATACAGATGACCCAAGGCAGACCTTGCCTGCCCCCAGGCCCACCTTGTGAATGCCTAGACAGCCTACGACCTATGTCCCAAGGTGACTGAGGCGCAGGCCAGAGCCACCCTCCACATGAGAAGGACTGGGCCAACCCCACCAGCCGGCCTACATCTCGACATGATTCCAGCTCAAGATTAGTCAGTGAAGTCAGCTTCTGGATTTAGGGATCACTTAGGGCACTATCCTGATTTCAAAGTCTAGGGAGGAACCCCAATGAGGAGTGTCCTGTCCGGGGGGAGCCCAGCTGTAGCAGTTTTTATAGATAGCTTTCCTTGCAACCACTGCTGAGGTTCATAGGCCCAGCTGCAGCACCACTCTGGCTGAGTGCCTTTAAAGAGACCATAGACATTTTAAGCACATCTAGTTTTGCGTAGCAGAGGAAGAGAGCACCAACTTCTCAGCAATCACAGCAATGCTTCTTCCTCCACAGGGAGGGCTGCCTGTAAGCAGGGACCCAGCTGGATGCTACATTATCTGTAATGCTGTGTGAGGGGTGTGAAATACTTCTAATACTGAAAAATGAAGATAAAAATCACTGGCTCAATTTTCAATCCCTGTATAACAAAACCTCAAGCGCAATGGCCTATAACTACAGTCTCTTTTTATTACCACTAGGGGCTCTGGGCAGCCAGGGCTCAGCTGGGCAGGTCTCAAGAGGAGTGTCGCATGGTGGCTGCAGTCAGCTGGTGGAATACGGAAAGCTGGCTGGCTCACATGTGGGGTTGCTGCTGGCTGCTGGCAGAGCATGGGGTAATGGTACTTCAGTGGCCTGGGCCTCCTCACACCATGGTGGTTGGTTTCCATGGTGAGAGTCCTGATTGCAAGCCTTGCTTTTCAGGGCCTGGGAAGTCATGCTGGGTCACTCCTGCTCAACATGGGAGCAGTTGGACTCCACTTTTAGGGAGAGGGAGTACCAGGCAGGTGGGCACCTTTAGAGCCATCACAATCCTCTAACCTGTCACTTGTCAAAGCAATTAGATGAAAAAGTGTCATGTCTCTTGCCCCTAGCCCCACTTCTCAAGGGGATAGTTGGTGGGAGCCCATACGATGTACCTGTGTATAACACACCTTAGGTGTGACTATAGACCTTTACTCCATCTAAGATCATCTTAGGACTCATTACACATCCCTTTCCTCTGAATGGCCTATCCTCTGTGTCTCTCCCAAGCAGAGCCCATGTCTTATCCTGGTCCAGTTAAAATCTGACCTCCAGTCTGCTACGATTCAGGGTGGCTACTGAGAGAACTCCAGACCTTCCCTAACTCTTGCCTGGAGCTGCACTGATTAGAGCTGACTCTCAGAGTGGCCCCCAAAAGGCTACTGCCTGGAGGCCCTGCTGCCATGTTGGGGCTACGAGGAGAGGATCCTGATGACCTGAAGCCACTCTTGTGTTTTCCATCACTTAAAACACATTCTAATACAGGCTACACAGAACAGTCTGTCTGTCCTGTGATCTGTTGGGAAGCCCCCAGCAAGGGTTGCTGGGCATTTTCACATTTTAGCTGTTATACTTGGTGCTAATTTCCTTTTTGTTTGGGGATGCTGTTCCATCAGGTGGGTTCCAGAGTAGGATCCTGAGGCCAGAGAGTGGGCGCAGTACTCCCTTAAACATGTTGGCCTTCACTCAAGCTCCTCAGGAGACCCAGTAGGGACTCCAGGTGAGCAAGCTCAGATCCTACCCTCAGCCAGAACAGCGTACTGTTCACATTACGGGGGGTGGGTGGGCTGGCAGACTCTGCTCTCCCAGCTTGTCCAGGAGTGGCAAGCAAGGCCCTTCAGTCATAACGCCTGTGGGCTCAGCTGTGTGGGCTAGGCAAGGGTGGACAGCTGCCCTGCTGCCTTGGGGTTACATGGATGTGCATCATTGCTCCCAGGAACTGCTTGGCTCCTTACAGGGCTCAGCAATTCCTCTAAGGGTCAGTGCCAATGAGAAAAGGCTCTGAGTTACTCATAGTCGCAGGATGAACAAGCCCCATCATACCCTCTCCACACCCCAGCCCTTGTTAGGAGGAGGTGGTGGGAGGGTGAGGGGCAAGAGGCCTACCATGAGGATTTGAGGGTGCCTGCAAAAGGATGGCAGGTGTTTTGTCCCCAGGTGCCTGACCCTGGGCTACTGGGTCAGAGGACAGGAGGATTGGGGTGAAGTGGCAAAAGGAGGCGGCCCCATTCTGCTCTAGTTCCCAGGAGCTGAGAGTTACAGAGGTGGGTGTCCAGATGGCCACCAGGGGACTACAGGAGGGAGGGAAAAGATGTGGCACCTAGCTGGAGAGGGTACAGCCTGGACAGCAGAGCCATTACCTAGGAGCGCTAGAGGCAAGAGACCTTGGCAGTGCAGCACGCTGGCCCCTGTCTGTGCTGCGGCCTAGCGGGTCTCAGCTGGATTGGGGGATATCCCTACCAAGGAGCAGGGAGGGAACTGCATCTTCCCACAGGCATTTCAGAGCAGAGAGGCTTCACCTAGCTGCAGATGAGAAGGGGAAGGGGAAGCCACCCCAGAGTCCAACTAAAACCAATTCTAGCTTGTACTGGGAAGAGAGAAACACCTTGCTGTTTTTTGAAACCCCAACCTCACTCTCACCAAGAGGCCTTAACACCTGCTGTTCCTCCTGCCTGTAACATTGCCCTTGCAGACCACATGGCTCACTTCCACACTTTCCTTTTCAGCTTGAGAAACATGTAGTTATGGAATTCAGAATTGGCAAAGTTCTACTGCTGAAATAAACAACCCCTATCCCAGATAGCTTGGGCTACTGTAACAAATGCCACAGCCATTTCTATCTCCCTGTTCTGGAGGCTGGAAGTCCGAAATCAAGTGCTAGCCAATTTGGTTTCTGTGAAGGCCCTCTTACTGGTTTGCAGATGGCCTCCCTCTCCCTATGTCCTCATGGTTTTTTCTTTGTTCTTGTCCCAAGAGGGAAAGGGTAAGACGAAAGTGATATCTGATGTCTCTTATGAGGACACTAATCCTACGGGATCAGGGCCCCACCCTTAGGACCTCAACCCCTAGTTACTTCCTTAGAGGCCCATCTCCAAATACAGCCACATGGAGGTTAGGGCTGCAATTATACGGATTTTGGAGAAACACAAACATTCAGCCCATGACAACCGCCCAGCCTCAGATGCTCAAAACAACCTTGTTTATCCTTTGCTCTCACTGCATGCCCAATGGAGGCTGGTGGAGCAGCCCATTGCAATGCATGCCTCCAAGATCTCTTGGAGGGGAAGGGAAGCCCAGGAACTTGCACCAGCAACACCATGATCTGGTCTAGAGGGGATACATCTTCCTTGTGTGTGCAATATTGACCACACTGACCTCATGGGCCAGGAGGGTGACTCCCCAGGGTGGGGAGGAAGAGGGAACAGCTAGGCAAGAGTGACACCACTGCAACTGACTTTGTCATCCTAGTTACACCACATCTTCTGTGGCCTGTTTCAGCTCTTTCACATGGTGCTGATGAGACCCGTTTTCAGTGGCTGTGACAGCTAAGTTATCAGAGAAACACCAATCAGCTTTAAATACTGAAGTGTCATTCTTGTTACCAAAAGAAGCTGAGCAAAATTGGTCTAAGAAGTCACAGAGGAGACCTCATCACTAGATGGAACATCTCCCAGTTGGGGGACAGTGTTTGGGAAAGATCATGCCTCATGAGTCGACTGTCTATCAGTTGGTTACCTAAGTGTCCTATTTATCCACTACCAGATAGCAAGTCACCCTGACTCACTGGCTTAAAACCACAGCTCCCTTGTTATCTCTCCTGTTTCTGTTGATTCTTGCTAGTGCATCTCCTACAAAAATGCAGTTAGCAGAGGCCAGAGCTAAAATCTTTCAGAAGTGTCTCCATTCACTCACCTGGTAGTTGACACTAGCTGTCTGGGACCTCAGCAGGGGCTTTCAGTGGAAACACCATATGTGGATTAAGCATTCTTCCTGCATGGTGGCTGGGATTCAGGGTAAGTATCCGAAGAAACAGGAAGTCAGGGCTGTTGGCTATCTAAGCCTGGGTAATCAGAGATGTGGATGTGTTCAGACTTCTGAACCCATCATGTCAGAGAAAAATTAGGGATTCTACTTCCATCCCCCAGGCCAAAATCCCTGACTGCTTTCTCTTAGACCTTACATCCAGTCCTGCAGGCCTGATCTGCATGACCCTGCATATCCTGCTCATCACAACCTGATCTCATCCCCCTGCTCACTTTATTCCAGCCACACAGGCTGGTCCTCAAGCACAGAAAGGTCACCCAGGTCACCCATGCCTGGGGCTCCCGCATGCACTGTTTCCTCTGGAATACTTTCCCCAACTATTGTGTGGCTTGTTCTCTCACTGTTCAGATGTCTGTCTAGTGCATTAGTTATGTACTTCCATGTAACCAATTACTCCCAAATGTAGTGGCTCAAAAACAATAATCATCATTTTCTCTCACAGTTTTGGGTGAGGCTTGGCAGAGTGGCTTTGGCTTGGGTTCCCTCTTGAGGCTGCAGTCAAATGTCATCTGGGTCTCACCTGAAGGTTTGACTGGGGGCCAGGAGTCCGCTTCTGCATGGTTTACTCCCTCATGGCAAGCCGGTGCCAGCTGCTGGCTGGGGGCCTCAGTTCCCATATGGGGCCTCTTCTCAGAGCTGCTTGAGCATCTTCATGATGTAGTAGCCGGCTCCCCAGAACGAGTGATCCAGGAGAGAAAAGCAGAAGCCACAATGCCCTTTATAACCTAACCTCAGAATCTTCATACCATCACCTCTGCCACATTTCACCAGTCCCACAGACCAGCCTGATTTGCCATGAGTGGAGGAGATTACAGAATGGCATAACCTGGGATGTGAGAATCGTGGGACCATCTTGGAGGCTGATATGGCCTCTGTCCTAGGGAGCTGATATTCCAGTGGGGAAAGGGGTAGCAGGGAGTGCCTGGAGGACAGAACTGGGAGCCTGGGGAGGTGCCCCTCTTCCCCAGGGCCAGACCCACAGAGGGTCTGATCAGGCCTTTGGATTTGTGCTAGATGGATCCATGAAATATGAACATCTTATGAATAGAATTGAGCAGCTTGGTATGGCATGTTTCCTCTTTCTCTGAAAATAGGAGTGTTGGCCTCTTTCTGATTTATAGGAGCTCTTTATTAATTAGGGAGATGAGCTGCCAACCTTTCTCTGGTTTCTTGTTTGCTGTTTCACCTTACTGACCTGTTGGAGGGGAGACTGAGAAGAGGCCTGAATAAGGAAGGGAACCTTGAATAAATCAGGGGAATAGCAAGTGCAGACACCATGCTGTGTGAGCTTTCCCTGATGATTTAAAATTATATTTACTTTCTGATCAGATAAAGCATGGTTACAAAATTTGAAAGAAGCAAAAGACAGATGGAAGCTCTCAGGCTGGGGCTGGGGGTCAGGGCCAGTACATCCATGACACCCAAGGACAGGTGGGGAGCAACCTCAGTTTGCGTGGTGCACAGGGTGATTAGGTCCCCTCCGTGTGTGAGACTCACAGTGCTCAGTGGAGTGGGTGAGGGTCCCGAGGATCCCTGCCCTCTCACTGTGAATGGGCAGGCCTCCACACCTAAGTGCTCACTTACATGATAGCCTGGGGGAGGAAGTGAGGACTCTGCACTGCTCCCAGCCAGGGGACACCTTTTGTTCCTGAGGGTGCTGTGCCCACCTGTCGCCTGGGGTAGGGATCTAGGCTTGTAGCCCCTTGCCAGTGCTGCAGGCTTCCACCCCCAGTGGCCTGGAGTGCACATCCGAGGGGCACTCCATCTGTGAGCTCTGGGGCGGGGCCCTTGGAGAGAGTCCTGCATGTGGGAGGCCCAATCCTGGCTTCTGGACCTGGATGTGAAGGTGGAATGCTGGCAATGTAGAAAGCAGTTGGGGCTCCCTGGAGGTGGGATACCCCACTGTCTCCACTGTGTCCCCTGTCCATCCAGACCCTGCCCTTGTAGCACTGACATTACTTCTAGAGGGAGAAATGAACTGAGAAGTAAATGACACAGGGTGAAGGATGTGGGGTAACAGAGTTCAAGCTGGGTTTTGCTGGGCTCAAGAGGTCCTCTCCTAGAGGCCCCTGGGGGTCCCTCTGTGGGGCTCCCCAAAAAGGGAGGCCCTGGAGTCTGGAGCCAGCCCTCTCTTCTGGGGGGTCCTTGCCCATGTAGTCTCCTGGGCTGGGGGAGGCTCAGCTGGGTCTTCTAGCGAAGCCAGGCCAGATGCATCCCCAGTGTTTGTGGAGGGGTTGGCTCTCAGGTAGCGACCACCGCAACTCAGCCCAATGGTTTTGTGGTTTCCAGGAGACAACTGCATCCATTCTTTGGATGGCCCCGACTGCACACAACATTGACGATAGGTCCTAAGCCTGTTTTACAGGGGACAGCTGAGACACAGACCTGAGGGTGCATGGACTTGGGGAGCACAGCATCCCTGTGCTGTCTAAGAAGATAATGCTAAACTTGGGCTCCCACTCCCGGTCCAGCTTCAGCATCTCAAATTAGAGCATGTTAATAGGGGAACAGCTGGCACAGGTAAAGAAGGAATCAGGTAAAATCAAAACCCAGTCCGCAATGGCTGCTGTGAAGTTCCTGCTTTCCTTTTCTACTACAGCTCTCCATTTTGTGGTGGGAGCCCTGCATATTGGCAGATTGTAGGGCTAGGAGCTTCCTGGGGTGGGTGCCACAGCTGGAATGGCCAGGTCTGTGACAGAGAGGGAGTGGGCTCCGAGGAAGGAGAGATTTGCCCTAGGTCACCCATTTTACAGACTAGGTAACTAAGGTTCAAGCAAGTTAAATGACAGGGTCATACTGACAGGCTGGTGTTCCACTTTTACACGTGGAGGCCCCAAGACGAGAGTGCCCCTGCAAGTCACACCGTTGAGTCCGACTTCTCCCCTAGTTTAGGGAGAGTCACTGTGCCGGCACTGCCCTCTTTGGCTGATTTCCTTAGGGTACTGGAAACTTACTGGCCTTTCGCTCCAGGCCTGGCCCTGTACCGCGCACGACCTGACCTCCTACAAGACTTTGGGTAAGTCACTTCCTTCAGAGCCTCAGTTTTCTCATTCTGGGAGTGAGGCGCTGCGGTGCCAGGCGGGACAGCGGACTGTGCCAGGTAGATTTAGCCACCTGAACCTCAGCTAGGAGGGCTGTGGCCAGGGGCGGGGCACGCACGGAGGTGGGGCTCGGACAAGGCAGGGCCAGGAAGGTGTGCGTCGTCTGCAGAGGAGGCTACGTCGAAGCTGGGGACTGGACTCGTGTGAGGGCGGGGCTCAGAGCTTCGGAGGACCAGGAGGCGGGAGCGAGGCTCTGGGCTCCTGGAAGCCCCGTAGGCGGCGCGGGCGGGGCTCAGTGAAAGGCGTGGTTCAGGGCCGTGGATAGGGCGTAGCAGACCTCGGTGAGGGTGGGGCTCTGTCAGGGCGGGTTTCAGGGCTCTGACAGCGACGTCCCAGACGTCGGGGGTGAGGCCTAGCGGGAAGGGCGAGCTTCGAAGAAGAGCGAGACTTGGAGATCCTAAGGGATGTGGCCCAGGAGCGGGGGCTGGTGTTCAGCTAGGGGGCGGGGCTAACGTCTTCTGGCAGCGGCGCAGTGGACGGCGGAGGAAGACCTGCTCAGTGAGGGGCGGGATTCAGTGAGGGGCGGGGCTCAGGGAAGCGACGTCGCTGACGCTGGGGGCGGGGCCTTCCGGGAAGGGCAGGCCCAGCCAGACGGGTGGGCGGTGGTCACTCCCAGCCCGCTGGCGGCAGCCGGACTGACGGACTGAGTGGCGGACGGCGGCAGGGCTACGGGCCGGTGCCGGCCGGGTGCACGCCGTGCCGACGCCATGACAGGTGAGCGCGGCCGGGCCAGGGTCGTGCCCAATGTCCCTGGATAGGCATGTGACCCCGGTGGTCCCCAGAACCCGGTTATACCGACTTCAGCCCGGGAACCGCTTCTCGCTGTGTTGGCCCAGTGACCTTGCCCGTGACTGCGTGTCCATGACAGCCTCCCCTGTGCGCGGAGTTCGGTGGACCCGGAGCGTGGTCAGGCGCCGTAGGTTTCGGTAGGGCAAGGTCAGGTCCTGGAGGGTTCTGGGGTGGGAGGTATGGTCTGGACCTGGAAGGTTCTGAGGAACGAAGGCCGGTGTGCATCTGTGGGTGGGGAGGTACTGGGGTGAGGAGACCACTTGACAGAGTAGGACGCAAAAGTAGAAATGGTGCCAGGAATACTCTCTCTGGTCCTACTGTGCTCCTGGTAGGAGATAGACACTCCATCCTCACAGCCACGTGACCAAGAGGCCCTACAGCCGCTGCGCTTTGCGGCAATGTGTGGTACCGTGGGGACTCTCTCTGTTCCCTCCCCAG
Organism: Eidolon dupreanum; assembly: GCA_028627145.1. NCBI lineage: Eukaryota > Metazoa > Chordata > Mammalia > Chiroptera > Pteropodidae > Eidolon > Eidolon dupreanum. The sequence continues at coordinate 89,022,413 of CM053509.1, forward strand.
CTGCACCGCTCCCTCTGTTCCCTCCCCAGCTGCACCGCTCCGTTAAGGACAGGTCCAGGGGAATCCAGGACACGGACTCAGCCCCTCCAAAGCTTTGTGCTCTACACTGGATGGCCCCAGACCCTCCAACTTCTTTTTTTTTTTTCAGAATGGAATCACCAGCCCAAACATCCCCAAGGGCCTTTATGAACTGAGGGCCTCACCTTCCTCCTGCCCAGGCCAAGTGGGGTCACACTGCTCTGTGGACCTTCCTCTGTTGGAGAAGCCCTGAGGGTGATGGGCCTGTGACAGAACAATGGCAGAGTGATCAGGGAATGTGGGGGCTCCCCGAAGCCACACCTCATCCCTGAGGGGCCCACTCTTCTGCCTCATGGGGCAGAAGTCATCTAGAGGAGGCCTAGGGGGTCAGGAAGGCCCCGGAAGTCCCTGTCTTTTCTCCCCAGAACTCACTGGAGTCCCAACCTGGATCCTGCACACTGGTGACTTCAGGGACACCACTGTCCCAGCCTAGGCCAGAAGAGACCCCAGCTGCTCCCTGCTCCCGTCATCCCTCTGAACGCTTTTTATTTGTAGCTGCTCTTTCTGAGCACCTAACCTGTTCTTGGCCCTGCAGCAGGCACTTCCCACCTGGCAGCACTATGTGGGAACATGCGGAATATCATCTTTAGTTGTGGATGAGGAAACAAAGGTTCATGTTGGGCAGGTGCTGAACACCAGGCACCTCAGGTGATCAGTGGCAGAGCTAGGACTAGACCTGTGTCCTTCCCAGGCCCCCTGATTCCCTCTCTTCCTGCCATCTCTGTGTACTGGGCCTCTAGAGACCCTTCTCACAGCCCTTCATTTTTGGGACAGTAGACCAAGGCCCAGAGAGCACAGGCCTGGAAGCATCAAATGAGCAGCCCTGCAAGGCTGCAGGCATAGGTCACTGCTCTGTGCACTGACAGGGGCCTGCTGCATGCTGGTTCTGTGGTTTCTGTGACAGCCTGTGGAGTATGTGTGGGGCCTACTGTGTCTACACAGGGCAGGCACTGGCCAAATGTTACTGCAGCTGTTACTATTCCTGCAGAACCAGTCCCTGCCCGTGGCATGCTGGGGAGTGAGCAGTCTCAGCTCCTCCATGCCCAAGGCCAGGTCAGGCTCTGGGTTAGGAGGGGATTCTAGGAAAGTCCATTCAGGAAGGGAGACTGAGGCCCAAGCATCTGGACTGTGGTGGGGCAGGAGCCAGGGGAACTCAAGAGAGCCTCTCGGGAGGATAGTGAGCTAAGCACAAGTTAGCCAGGTGGAAACCACAGGGACAGGTGTTTTTGGCCTGGGGTAGGGGTCCTGGGCAGTGTGATATAGTTGGGGGTTGCCATGTGGGAAGGCTCAGGGGTCTGGGGGGCTAGGTGAGTGCAGGCGGGGGGGCAGCTCTCACCCAGCCATAAGTGTTAGGAAGGGGCAAGTAACCAGTTAGGAGTTTGTGGTCCTGGTACCAGCTAGGCAAAAAGGTAGGGGAAGTGGGGCTTGGCAAAGTTAGCTGGCAAAGTCTTGGTGGGTTTTGTGCCAGAGCATTCTTTCTTTATTCTGTAAAAACTGTCCGGGAACGTTTATCAGGACCTGGGACCAAATTAGTTTCCTTTCCTATACCTTTTTGTGTCCTGAGTGGCCGCCTGGGTGTGGTTTGTATGTACAGTTTACAGCAACCACAGGAAACGCAGGGTGAGGCAGGACCCAGAACCTCGATCCCCGGGCTGTACCACTGTGCCAGATGAGTCACAGCTGGCAGCAGCAGAGGCTCCGCCTGGCTATTGGTTCACAGGGCTGGAGGATCCGATGCTGGGTGTGGGCCAAGGTCCACCAATAGCTCTCGCGCTTGGGTCTCAGACCTGCATCTAGTCATTCTAGAACTCTTCAGTGAGTGCCTACTGTGTGCTAGCCCCATGCACAGCTGCATATACTGGACAGGACAGCCTTGGGCCTGTCTTAGTGAGCCTGGCTGAGAGCAGACATGATGCAGCTAAGTGCATCGTTAATTAGTATATCAGTTAGTGGACCGGAAAGTCTGGATGTCGAGAGGTGGCCCCTACACTGTGCTTCGGTCCCAACCTTGATTCATCACTCCCCAGCTGGCTGAAGTCTTGGGCAGGTACTTTATCTACTCACTGTGCCTCAGTTTCCCCATCTGATAATGGGGGTGGCAGTTGTTTTCACCCTGATTGAAGAATGAAGATAATCTGTATGCACAGAGTGCCTGGCCATGGGGCACACTCTGGGAACTCTGGCTGATATTCTTAACTTTAGTCAGAGTGCTGAAGCCAGATGGCCAAGAGGGTCCTGCTCATGTGGCTGTGGCAGGTCTCTCAGTGTCCTTGTGTGCAGCTTCTCACTGTGATGGGGCTGCTGATGAGTTTGTCTTCCAGGCGGGGAGAATTTAGAAGTTAGAAATTTGTGTTCTGGGACAAAAAGACTAGCCAGAAGGAGTTGACAGTGAGAGAGAGACGAGGAAGACAAATGGTATATTAAGTTGACTCCACAGAGGAAATCGGGGAGGAGACCCATTTGTTCCAACATGATGACTCTATTTAAAAAAAAAAAAAAAAAACTTTATTGGAGTATATTTTACTTACAATCAAGTGCACTCATTTTTAGTGAATACTTTGATAAGTTTGGACAAGTGTATACCAGCCCAGACCCAGTCAGGTCAGAACATTTCCATTGCTCCTTCCCAGGTAACCCCACCTGACCCAGGGACTCATTTCCTTTCTTTGACCCCCATTTTTTCTTCAGAATTCAACACTGGAATTTCCAAATAGGATTTCTTTTTAATTACTAGATTTTGTTTTAAAGCGATTTTACTGTATAATATATTGAGCAGATAGTACAGAGGATCCATCCCCACCCCCTCCATTTTCTCCTGTTATTGACATCTTGCATTGGTGATGGTAACGTTTGTTACACTTGATAAACCAATATTGATACATTAGTACTAACTATAATTTACATTATGGTTCACTCCTTGTATGTTCTGTTGAGTTTTGAAAAATGCATAATGTCTTGTATTCACCATTACAGTGTCATACAGAGTAGTTTCATTGCTGTAAAAATCCTTTGCTCCACCTGTTCACCCCTCCCTTTTCCCTAATCCCTGGTAACCCTTCCCTCCTCCCTGGCATGAGTAGTATTGTCATCTTCACAATGTTACTGTCTCCATAGTTCTCCATTTTCTGTTGGAATCATGCAATATATAGCCTTTTCAGATTAGCTTCTTTCACTTTTAGCAATATGCATTTAAGTTTCCTCCATGTCTTTTTGTGACTCCATAGGTCTTTTTGTCACTGAATTATATTTCGTCATACAGGTGAACCACCGTTTAATTATCCATTTATTTTACGTGTGTATGTGGTACCATTTTAACTATTTCGATGACATTAAATACATTCACAACATTGTAAAACCATAACCACTACTCATTTCTAGAACTTTTTTTATCATCCCAGACAGAAACTCTATTCCCATTAAACAATAACTTACCTTTCTTTTATGCCTACAGTTCCTGGTAACTACCATTCTACTATCTGTCTCTAGAATTTGCCTATTCTAGGTATATAAGTGAAGACATAACAATACTTGCCCATTTGTGTCTGACTTATTTAAACAGCATAATGTTTTCAAGGTCCACCCATGTTGTAGCATGTGTCAGAATTTCCTTTTTAAGGTTGAATAATATTTTGTTATGTGTATAGACCACATTTTGTTTATTCATTCATTCATTCATTCATTCATCCATCCATCGGTCGTTTCTACATTTCAGCTACTGTGAATAATGCTACTCTGAACACTGCTGTGCAAGTATCTGTTTGAGTCCCTGCATTTAGTTCTTTTTGGTATATACCTAGGAATAGAATTGCTCATTCATATGACAACTCAGTGTTCAGCTTTTTGAGGAACTGCCATACTATTTTTCCTTAGTGGTTGCACCGTATTATATGCTCACCAGCAATGCTTGAGAGTTCCAATTTCATATATATATATATATATATATATATATATATATATATATATATAGATAGATGTGTGTGTGTGTGTGTGTGTGTGTGTATAAAATCCCTAATGAGAATGAAGTAATATCTCATTATGGTTTGATTTGTATGTATCTGATGATTAATGATACTGAGTATCTTTTCTTATGCTTAGTAGCTATTTTTGTATTTTCTTTGGAGAAATGCATAGTCAAGTCCTTTTTTTAATTGAGTCATTTGTGAATTTGTTGTTGTTGAGTTATAGGAGTTCTTTATATATTCTGGATAGTAACCCTGAAGCATCAGAAAAAGAAATGGAAAAAATAATTCCTTTTGCAATTGCAACAGAAAGAATAAAATAATAAAATGCCCAGGAATAAATTTAATGAAACATGTAAAGGACCTATATAATGAAAACTACAAGACCCTATTAAAAGAAATTGAAGAAGATACAAAGAAGTGGAAAGATATTCCGTGTTCTTGGATTGGAAGAATCAACATAGTTAAAATGACCATATTACCTAAAGCATTATACAGATTTAATGCAATCCCCATCAAAATCCCATTGGCCTTTTTTACAGAAATAGAACAAAAAATCATGAGATTTGTATGGAAGCACGAAAGACCCCTACTTGCCAAAGGCATCCTGAGGAAAAAAAAAAACGAGATTGGAGGCATCGCTCTGCCCAACTTCAAATTATACTACAAAGTGACAGTCATCAAAACGGCATGGTATTGGCAGCAAAATAGACACACAGACCAGTGGAACAGAATCGAGAGTCCAGAAGTAAACCCATATGTATATGGGCAAATTTTCAAGAAAAAAAGCCAAAACATACAGTGGAGAAAGGAAAACCTCTTCAATAAATGATGCTGGGAAAACTAGAAAGTCACCTGCAAAAGAATGAAACTAGACTGTTGTCTATCACCACACACCAAAATTAACTCAAAATGGATTAAGGACCTGAATATAAGACTGAAATCAATAAAATACATAGAAGAAAACATAGGATCAAACTAAAGAACCTTGGACTTAAAGAGGATTTTATGAATTTGACCTCAAAGGCAAGGGAAGTAAAAGAAAAAATAAATGAATGGGACTACATCAAACTGGATAGTAATCCCTTATCGGATATATGCTTTGCAGGCATTCTGTCCCATTCTGTGGGCTGTCTTTTCACTCTGTTTTTTTCCACTTAAAATATTTTTTTTTTATTTCTGGACTTTTTATTCTAGTTCATTTTTTGTATGTTTGTCCTTATGCCACTACTACACTGTTTTGATTCCTGTAGCTTTGCAGTATTGGAATTGAGAAGTGTGAATCTTCCAACTTTGTTCTTTTTCAGGATTGTTTTTGCAATGAAGGTTCCTCAATATATGAATTTTAGGTTGGCCTTCTCTATTTCTGCAAAAATCATCATTGGGATTTGGATACAGAGTATATTGAATTTGCAGATTGCTTTGAGTAGTATTGTCATCTTCACAATAATAAGTTTCCCAGTCCATGAACATGGGGTATCTTTCCATTTATTTGTGTTTTCTTTCTTTCAGAATTTTTTTTTTTGTGGTTTTCAGTATACAAATCTTTCACTCCATTGGTTAAACTTATTCCTAAGTATTTTATTATTTTTAAAGCTACTGTAGATGGAATTGTGTTATTTTTTTTGAATTGTGTAATGTTAGTGTATAGAGATGCAACTGATTTTTGTGTCTTGCAACTTTGTTGAATATATTAGTCCTAACAGTTTTAAGTTTGAGTTTTTTTGTATATAAGATTATGTCATTGTGAACAGAGATCATTTTACTTTTTCCCTTCTAATGTCTTTATTTCCTTTTCTTGCCAACTTGCTCTGAATAGGACTTCTAGTACTATGTTGAATAGAAATGGTGAGAGTGGGCATCCTTGTCTTATTCTTGATCTCAGGGCAAAAGCTTCCATCTTTTAGCATTGAATATGATGTTTAGTGTAGATTTATGTATGACCTTTATCATGTCGAGGAAGTTTTCTTCTATTTCTGATTTACTGATTTTAAATCAAGAGAGAGTATTACATTTTGTCAAATGCTTTTCCTGTATCACTTGAGATGATCATATTTTTTTCTTTATGCTATTAATGCGATTTATTATATTGATGGATTTTTGTATGTTGAACCATCCTTACATTCTGGGAATAAATCTTTTACTGTGCTGCTGATATTAGTTCTTTAAATGTTGGTAGAAGTCACCAATGAAGCCATCTGATCCTGAACTTTTATTTGCTGGGACAATTTTGATTACTGATTTATTCTCCCTACTAGTTACACATCTATTCAGATTTTCTATTTCTTTATGATTCAGCTTTGCTAAATTGTATTTTTAGGAATTTGTTCATTTCATCTAGGTTGTCCAATTTATTGGCATTCAAATGTTCATAGTACCCTCTTATAATCCTTTTTATTTCTGTAAAATTGGTAGTAACATCTTCACTTTAATTTGAGTCTCTTTTTCTTTGTCAGTCTATGTAAAGGTCTGTCAGTTTTTGATCTTTTCAATGAACCAACTTTTGATTTTGTTGATTTTTTTTCCTACTATTTTTTGGTCTTTCATTTACTTTCATTCTAATCTTTATCATTTCTTTCCTTCTGCTGCTTTAGGTTTAGTTTACTCTTTTTCTGATTCCTTGAAGTATAACATTAGGTTATTGATTTAAGATCCTTCTTCTGTTTTATTGCATTGACAGCTATAAATTTCCTTCTCAGCACTGCTTTCACTGCATCCCTTGTAATATATGGTATTTCTATTTTCATTTGTCTCAAAGTATTTTCTAATTTTCCTTGTGATTTCTTCTTTGATCCATTGGTTGTTTCATTTCAACATATTTGTGAAATTTTCAGTGTTCCTTCTATTATTGATTTATAGCTTTATTCTATGTATGAGAAAAAGTTCTCTGTATAATTTCAACCTTTTTTTCTCTCGATTTTGTTTATGATGTTTTTTTAAAATTTCTTATTTTAATTAGTTTCAAATATACAGTACATTGGTTAGACATCTATATAGTTTGTAAAATGATCTCCCGAATTGCTCCCTCCCTCCCCTCACCCTCCACCTAGCCAATGTATTAATGCTAATTGCATTCCCTATGCCATGCTCCCTATCCCCATGGCCATTCATCACCTACTAATTTGTACTTTTTTAACCTTTCACCCCTTTCTCCCAGCCCCCTAAAACCACCTCCCCTCTGTTTGTCACCAAATTGTCCACTATATTTCTGAGTCTGTTTTTCATTAGTTCATTTTATTCCTTAGATTCCGCATATAACTGAAATCATATAGTGTTTATCTTTCTCTCTCTGACTTAAATACCTTCTAGGTCCATCAAAGCAATATCTGTTTCCATCCTCTTCCTTTTAGTCTGTGTGTGTCTTTTAATCTGAAGTGAGTCTCTTATAGGCAACATGTAGGGGTCTTGTTTTCCTTTCCATTCATCCATTCTATCTTTTAGTTGGAGCACTTAATTCTTTTTCATTTGAGGTACTTATTGATAGGAATGTAGTTGTTACCATTCTTGATTCCCATTTTTGATAAATGTTTTTTCTTCTTAAAGAAGTCCCTCCAACATTTCCTGTAATATTGGCTTGGTGGTGATAAATTCCTTTAGCTTATTTTTGTCTGGGAAGCTCTTTATCTGTCCTTCAACCCTAAATGATAGCTTTGCTGGATAAATTATTCTTGGTTTTAGATCTTGGGTCTTCATCCTGTCAAATACTTTTCACCAAGCCCTTCTGTCCTGCATAGTTTATTTTGAGAAATCAGCAGCCAGTCTTATGGGTTTTCCCTTATAAGTAACTGTTTTTCTCTTGCTGCTTTTAATATTCTTTCTTTATATTTAACATTTGGTATTTTAATTATGATGTGCCTTGGTGTGGGCCCATATGCTCCTTAAATTATTTTTATAGTCTTGGCATCTTTTCTCTTGCCATTCTGATTGAGTGTCCTGATTGGCTTTCCTGTCCTCTAGATAGGGCATTTGATCCTTTTCTTTATTCACTCTGTCTATTCCTTTGTTTATTCCATTTAATATACTTCTCATCTCAGATAATGTGTTCTTCATTTCAGACCATTTCCCTTTTATACGTGCCATTTCCATTTTTATGTTTTTTATGAAGTTCTTGCTGAATTTATCTACACTTCCCAAAAGTCCCTTGAGCATCTTTATAGCCAGTGTTTTGAACTCTGCATCTGTTAGATTACTTGACTCCATTATATCTGGATCTCTGTTCTGTTCTCTCATATGGCTTCTGCTTCTTTGTCTTCCCATTTTGGCCGCCTTTTTGTGTCTGTGTTTATGTATTAAGCAAAGTTCCTAAGCCTCCCGGTCTTATTAGTGTGTATTTGTGAAGTAGGTGTCTAGTGGCACAGTCCTGAGAGGGGTTCAACTGCGGGCCAAATTTAGCCCAAGCCTCTACCCTTCCGGGGCCACCTGTTAAGATTCAGCAAGCATTCCACAGATACTGTGCTTATAGTTGCCTCAAAAAGCCACACCAGAAACTGAGGCCAGCTGCCTCTAGTGTGAATCTAGGGACTGCTCAGCAAGGAGCATCTGACTTGCTGAGAATACACCTGGATGTGGTTGGGTGGGGCTGCGAGTTGGGGGAGAAGGGGTTTCAGGGAATCCTCTAGGTGAAGCGACTTCTGTATCCAGTTTGATGACATCACGGCTATGGCGGCACTGTGTTGGGGGCACTGGAAAGCAGGAGTGGGGATTGGGGTTGGGAGCTCAACAGGGAATAATGGATACTGCTGGCACTTCTGTACAAAGTGAGTTTTGCCTTGGTCCTCACTCTGACAATGTCTCCCTGTAAGTCCCTGGTGCCCCCTGTGCACAGCTGAATTGGCTCTAGTGCTCAGAGCGAGCAGGTCCGACACGTCACCATGAAAATCTGCTCTCAGACTCGGCTCTTTTAAGAGGCTTCTGCTGCTGCAACCTCCATCTCACTCAGCCGCTGGACTCTGGGCAGCCCTGCATCTTCACCCTGTCCTACCTTCTGCCATTGCAGGGTGATTTCTTGGACTTCTCCCTAGTTGTATGGCTTGTTCCTCTAAATCCCAGGTGATTTTTCCTTGCTGCTGTTCCTTGTTTCTGTCACAACTTTGACTTGGTTGCCAAAGGGATGAACAGAGCCTCTATCATCTATGCCATTTTTTTTCCTTTCCTAATTTCAATCTTTTAAAATCTATTAAGCCTTATTTTGTAGCCAAACTTGTTTTGAGGTCTATTCTGGAAAGTATCCTATGTGCACTTGAGAAGAATGTATAATCTGCTATTGTGGGTGGAGTATTGTGTATATGTCTGTTAGCTATAATTGGTTTATAGAGCTGTTCACATCCTCTGTTTCCTTATTGATCTGTCTGATTGTGTCTTTTATTAAAAGTTGTGTATTGAAGTCTCAAACTATTATTATAAAGCTTTCTCCCTTCAATTCTACCAATGTTTGCTTCATATATTTTGGTGCTTTTATATTTTGTGCATATATGTTTGTTATATCTTCTTGGTGGATATCCCTTTTCTTAATATATAATGTACTTTTTGGTCTCATGTAACAATTTTTGACTTAAAGTCTTTTTTACTCATATTAGTATAGCCACCTAAGCTCTCTTGGTTACTATTTGCATGGAATATCTTTTTCCATTATTTCCTTCTCACCCTATTTGTGTCTTTAGATCTAAAATGAACCTTTTGAAGACAGCATATAGTTGAGTCATACATTATTTTAATCCTGAGAGAAGAACACCGTTTCTCCTCTACTCATACACAAAACCCTCAACTTCTCAATACTTCTGATAGTTATGGTCACCAAATGTGTCGGGTTTGTCTCTCTCCCTCAAGCAATTATCCAGTTCTCTGGTGGACACTTACTGGGTGTCCTACAATTTAACTCAGTTCTCATACCATCTACTTGGAGATAGCATCAGATCCCACAAGTTAAGGGCTCAGTCCTACAATACTGCTTCCACTTCAGATGCCAGTCACAAGTTCAGGTTGTCACCTAGGCTTCTGACCAACTGGCTATAAATTGGATTTCCCATAACTCCCTCCCTGAGTTAGATCATTTGCTAGAGTGGCTCACAGAACTTGGGGGAAACACTTTACTTACTGCTGCTGATTTATTACAAAGGTTATTTCAAAGGGTACAAATGAACAGCCCTATGGAAGAGAAACATAAAGCAAGGCATGTGAGAAGGGGTGCAGAGCTTCCATGCCCCTGCTGGATGGGCCATCCTCCCAGCACCTCAGAGCTCTCTAAACCCTGTCCTTTTGGGTTTTCATAGAGGTTTAATTACATAGGCATGATTGATTAAATCATTGGCCATTGGTGATTTTTCAACCTATAGCCCCCTCTCCCCTCCCCAGAGGTTGGAGCTGAAAGTTCCAACCCTCTAATCATTTGGTTGGTTCCCCTGGCAACTAGGTCCCACCCACCCTGTAGTTACTGAGGGACTTTCCAAAAGTCAGCTCATTAACACAAACTCGGGTGAGGTTAAGAGGGTCTTGTTATGAGTAGCAAAAGATTCCCACATTCATGGCTCATTGCTTAAGAAATTCCAGGGTTTTAAGAGCTGTTTGCCAGGAAGTGGGACAAAAACCAAACATATATTTCTTATAAATCACAGCACTACAGACCACAGATCTATTTTGTCAATCTCTGCCTTTTGATTGGAGAGTTTAGTCCATTTACATTTAAAGTAATTACTGATAGGAATAACTTGTTTTTGTCTTTGCTGTTTCTTTTCTATATGTCTTGTAGCTTTTTTGTCCTTCATTTCTTTCATTACTGCCTTTTTTTGTTTAGTTGATTTTTTTTGTAGCAACACATTTTTATTTCATTTTGTGTATAATTGTGTGGCTATTTTCTTTGTGGTTACCATGAGGATTACACATAACCTACTAAAGTTATAACAATCTGATTTGAATTGGTACCAACTTAACTCCAATCACATACAAAAACTCTCCTCCTATACAGCCCTGCCCACTCCCCAGCCGCTATGTCCACCAGGGAATGGGACAAATTTCCACAGGTAGGTAAGTAAGGTGGTGTACCTGTTCAGGAAGCTGGTGCCACAGGACTCAGGACCCTCCCTTGGAGACTCTGTGTCTCCTGCCTGCCAACCCCTACCCCACCCCTTGTCTTTAAAAGCTTGTCATTCTAAGGAAAGTTCTTAATGGAGAAGAAGGTGCAACAGTGGTTCTTTAATGGTGTTTCTGGAAGAAGAAAAAGCCTTTCCCAGTTCCCTGGGCAGGCCTCCTGGTCTGCTGTTGGTGGCAGCTTCTTAAAGCCTTATAGGCAGACTGGGGATGATCCTGTCCACCTTCTCACATGATCCTGTGCCATGCCAGCATGGGCTACCCTGAGCCCTGTGCTCCTGTCCCCATGACATTGGAGGCTGTGGGAGCTGTGGGTTGGGCGTTTTCCAGGTTGCCCATGTCCTTCCCCAGGCCTAAGTATGTCCAGAGGGCCCTGTGAGGGCCTGTGGACAGCATACTCTTAGTTCCTCAGAGTTTATTTTCATAGAAGAGAGTGGGCAGAAACTCTGTTCTGCTTTTGAGTACTCTAGACTGTTCTCGCTGCACCCACTCACCCCATATTCTGGCCAGGGGGTTGGCAAGGCCTGGGGGGCTCTGGGCTGTTAAGACCCATGCTGACTGAGATGTCACCAGTTGTCTAGGTGCTTATAGCTGGCAGGCCTCCTGTGGGCATGGGGGCCTTGATGCAAAGGGTTTGTACCAACACTGCGTCGTGGTGGGGCCTGCTGCCCCCTCCTCAGGCTGTGCTGGCTCATGCCTTCTGCACTCTCTACCTCTGTTTCAGAGCAGACCTACTGTGACCGCCTGGTTCAGGACACGCCTTTTCTGATGGGCCATGGGCGTCTGAGTGAGCAGCAGGTGGACAGGATCATCCTCCAGCTGAATCGCTACTATCCCCAAATCCTCAGCAACAAGGATGCAGAAAAGGTGCTGAGGGGTGGGTCGGATGCAACTCTCCTATTCCTTCCTGTCTGGGTTGGGAGAAAGTAGAAGGCAGGAGAGCTCAGAGGTGAAAACCTGTCTCTTTGGGGTGACCTTGGGCCCAGAACATTAACTCTCTCAGTCTCAGTCTCTGTATGTCATTGTGTCTGCTGGCCCCTTCCAGAGATGCTGGGAGTATCACAGGAAACATGTGATAACATACAACAAACCTGGGAGTGGGGGTGATGGAAGTAAAGGTACTGGCACATGCAACAAACCTGGGGAGGGGATGGAAGTAATGGTACTAGCCAGGCCATACCCTGGTGCCACATGGCTCTTCACTCTTCTGAAAGTTCAAAATGGACAAACATTTTGGGATAATATGGCCCATCCTGTTAATGGACACTGCTTGAGAATGGGTGACCTTGCCTGCCACACCCATTTTTCTGGCTCCCCTGTGGGAGCTGAGAGTGGGTGCCAGCCAGGACCTTGGGATACAGGGCCCATGTCCCAACTTGGTCACTGAGTGAACCCTTTTCCTGGAACTGCAGCTTCCTAGCTTGGCACAGGTTAATGGTGCCACATGCATGGCTGTCGAGAGGGTTGGGACCTCTCCTGGAGACAGGTGAGGTTGATCCCCGATAGCACTGGAATGCACATGGATGCTACTTGCTCAGACACTTCTTTTTTTCTTTTTTCCCTCTTTAATTCTCCCCACCCCCCCACTTCCACCCTTGACCTATGGATGTTGCCATTTCCCCTTAAGAACTGGATCTCTGAAGGTGGGACATCTTCTCCCCCACGCTCGTGGCATGCACCCTGGGCCTGGTGCACTTAGTGGATCTGGCACATCCAGGGCCTGGTGCACCCAGGGGGCCTGGTGTACCCACGGTATGGTCTGTGGCTCCACCTGGGGCACGAACCCAGGACCTTCTACATGTAAAGCAGACATACTAACCACTACACTATAGAGCCACCCCTCAGATACTTCTTAAGTGATGAAAGTAGTACAAGAAGTTTAAAAATAGCTCAAATTTATATCTTACTATTGTGATTAAAAGTCTAATACATGTTCATTGTAAAATTTTTAAACGATTTCTGGCATTTGCACAAGAAAAATCTCTGCACATGTGCTTACACCTACATAGTCTCTTTCCTGGAGAATACTTATGGCTCCTGCTCTGCACATTTGTGGTTCAATTCCAGTTCCATGTAGAATGGTATGCTGCCACCAGATGGCAGCACCAGGTCACAGCCTCCTGATTCTGGTGGTCAATTCCAATCAAGTGTTCCATCCACTGACTTTTAAAACCACACATTTCTCCATCAAACACATCGAAAGATCCAATTCTTTTCTCCTTACCTCAATTTATTTTTTAAATGCTTGAATCACATTTCTGTAGACTGTAAACTATTAGAAGTTATCTCACTGTTACCTCACTGATTCCCTGTAACAACCCTACCACATGGGTTTATTATTCCCGTTTTACAATGAGCAAACTGAATCTTCAGAGGTGAAGCGACTTGCTGAAGTCACACAGCAAGCCACAGGATAATGTCACCTTTGTCGGTGACCTCTCTCTGCCCTCACTGGGAGTGTGAGGATTAGCATCCATTCTGGGACCCCAGCACAGCCTCAGGTATCATGAGGTCATGGGTCATAGTCACTACCTCCCCAGAGGTGTTTGGAGCACCCAGGGGGGTCATCCCTCCATGATGAAGGTGGGGCCAGAAGGAGTTGGGAGGTTGACCCCAGGGCTCCTCTAACCCCATCCCACAGCCACCTTTGGCCCAGTCTCCTCCAGCCTGATCTTCCTTTGCGCTTCTTAAACCACCAGTTCCGAAACCCAAAAGCATCCCTGCGTGTGCGGCTCTGTGACCTCCTGGGCCATCTGCAACGGAGCAATGAGCGGGATTGCCAGGAGTTCTACCGTGCCTTGTATATCCATGCCCAGCCACTGCACAGCCGCCTGCCTAGCCGGCACACCCTGCGTAAGTGTGTGTCTCAGTCCCCAGGCCTCAGCATCTCCATGCTCAGTGCCTCTCCAGAGGACCACCTCTGGCCAAGTCTTTTCTCATGTGGCCTCCAGAGGACAGATAGTATTTCCAGCAACACAGATATCTCTGTCTCCCTACCTGTCTCTGTGTCTCTCTCTGTCTCTCTGTCTTTGATTTCTTTTGTGCCAGTTTTTATACAAAATATAGCATCTGCCCCTTCTTGCTATAACCTAGTGTACTGGGAGAATCCTTCCCCTTCTGATGGAAATGGCGCACAGCTATGGGCTGTACCAGCCTTGAGTGAACTGGCTCCCATAGTGGGCATGAGGTTGTGTCCACTCTTCACCCAGGTAGATTCCAGTATGGGTTTTCTCTAGAACAGTCTCAGGCCCAGATAGCAGGTCCAGGGCATGTGTGTTTTGTTTAAGAGGGTTCCCCCTGTGGGCCTAGGAGGCGTGTGAGGGTCCTTTTGAACTTCTGGGACCAGGACGGGGAAGGTGCAGGTAGGGTTGCCCTGGTCCCCAGGAGGAATGGCTACTGTCCCTTGATTCTCAGAAGAAGCTACAGGCCCTGAAGGGTGGCGTGGTTCCACTCAGCCGATACCCAGGGCTGATGTCTTACCCGAAGGACAGGCTGGCAGGACTGGCTCTGAGCTCTGGCACTGGACTGTTTTGTCACACCAGCCACCAGGGCTCCACAGCCTTGCTGGGAGTCAAGTACCTTCCAGGTTCCCGGGTGCTCTCAGGGCCATCTGGCAGGTGGCTGGTTGGGGGGCCTGGGGAGAGAGCACCCTGCTGATATATGAACATCAGACCTTCAGTGGGCAGGTGTTCCTGCTGCACGTGGTACCTCCTGGCCATCAGGGAATGATGGCCCCCCACCCCACCCCATGGCCCTCAACGTCCTAGAAAGTGCAAGCTCTCCTCCCTGGCACTGACTCCCCAAGTGGGGCCTGAGGGCTCAGTGCCAGTACAGCATGGTCTAGCACAGCTTGGCTTGGGGCTGGATGGTCCCAAAACCAAGGGACCTTGGCAGCCCCCTTGGTTTCCTGAGGGTGGGTGAGCACTTTCCTCTCTGGCCCACCCATGACTAACCACACCCTGTGATTTTGTTTCCAGAGAACTCAGATTGCACAGAGCTAGACTCAGGCACCGCAAGCCAAGAGCTCAGTGACAGGGGTAACCACCTCCTGCTTCCTACCTTTGGCCTCCCCTGACCCAGGCCTCTTTCTCTACCTGGGGGCTTCTCCACTCTAAGTTGGGCTCTGCCCCTTACTTTTCATGGACATAACCCCCAAGGTGCTCACTGGGGGTGTCCCTGCCTGGCTGACCCCACGTGGGGAACAAGCCTGTCCCTCTCAGCCTCAGAACTCCTCCCTGCCTTCCAAGGTGCAGGCAGCCCCTGATGCTCATTTCTCTCCCAGGACCTGTGGCCTTCCTGGCCTGTCTTGGCCTGGCCGCAGGGCTGGCCCTCCTCGTCTACTGCTGCCCTCCAGGTGGGTGCTGCCTGGCCAGGCCTCAGCCCAGCCCCCATGAGACCCCAGGGCAGAAGGGTTCCCACATTTGTTGGGCACACTGTCCACACAGTTCTGTAGGGAGGCACTAGTCCCCAGCATCTTTGCACCCCAGTTTCCTCACCTGCAGTGGGACAACAACTGGGCTCAGGGGAAATAGAAAGTTTGGGGCCCAAGCCCACTAGGCCCAGCAGTGGTGAGTCCTGATTCCCATACCCGGCCCTTGGTGGCCCACTACCCCCAGGGGTCAGAAAATGATGACCCCTTGTGGAGGAGGGGCATAGCTGGAGCTCAGAGGTTAGAAAGCCCTGCCCTACATAGGGCCTGGAGTAGGGTACCCCCCACAGTCTGGGGTCCCCTCCAGTGTCATATCCCTGACAGATGGATGGGAGGCCCTTGGCTGAGGCCCCCTCTTGGCTAGCATGGCAGCCCAACAGTCCGTTTTTGGCCATGTAGAGATTGTTGAGGTTTTGTGGGGTCAGCGCCTGACAGGCCACTTGGCTATGGAGGGGACCCCACATTACTTGGGTATAAGACTGGCAGGGCTGTGAGGCTAGGAGAAGACATCTTCAGCCAATTCTGAGACACCCTTGTGTTCTAGACCCCAAGGTGCTGCCAGGGGCCCGGCGTGTCCTGGGCTTCTCTCCGGTCATCGTGGACAGGCACGTCAGCCGCTTCCTGCTGGCCTTTCTGACAGACGACCTGGGGGGCCTCTGACAGACCAGCCACTGCCGCCCATCATGCACCAAAGAGCCCCCACCTGCCCAGGGGCCAGCTTCTTTTCTAAATGCTATTTTACTATTTATAATTACTGTAAAGAAGTGCTACACCTTTTTACAAAGGTGCTTAATGATATTAAATGTGCGAGTCTCCTCTCTCTGCTTAGGAGTTTTTTTTAGATGATTCCGACTTGAGACTCCACATGCCTCTAGCAGGAGCTGACTCAGGGTTCTTGGACTCCCTCATCTAGCTTGGGCTCAGGTCCTATTCAGGCCATGCTCCCCATCACTGTGGGCCTGAGCCTCAGCCCTCCATCTGGGCTACCTGCTCCAGCCCCTGTCCCAAGACATTCCCCCACTGTCCTCCAAGATGTCCACCACCCCACTGGCCCCAGAAATTCTCCCATCCCACTGTCCCCTGAGACATCCCTCCACCCCACTGCCCATGCCATCCCCTTTGCTACATGTCTTCTCTCCATGGCCACCTCCCACTGTTTCTCTCCAGAGTGCGTCCACCTCCTACACTAATTCCTGCCCATCACCTCTCCCTCTCCCTCCCCAGCCCCAGATAGGTAGGATATGCAGTCACCACCAAATCACTCTGTCACCCAAGCCCTGGGCCTTGTGGGGTACCAGCCAATGACCTGTGCTGCCTCACATGAGTTTACTTGATTCCTCTTGGCTACCCCAGCAGGTGTGGGTTGCTGTTCCTGTTTTCCTGATGAGGAAACTGAGGCCAAGGTGGGAGATCATTCAGCCAAAAAAAGGGAACCCTGCACTTAAGGAGTTGTAAGCTCAACCATATTCTCATTCCCATCCCATGACGTTCTTGAGGAGACATCCCCCTCTGGGGCTTCTGCCTGGCCCCATAGACCATCCTTCTCAGGAAAGAGCTTCATCTTCCCCACTACCCGCCCCCCCTCCCCGGCACCTCCACATGGGAGGCAGTGGCAGATTTCTTAGTAGTTCAGAGCCTGGAAACAAACACAAAGTCTTGTCCAGGATCCCAGGAGAGGGAATCCAGACTCTGAAAACAAAACAGTCCAAGGGACATTCTAGAAAATTTAGAGGTGAAATACATCATTGTGCCCTCCCAGGTCCTGAGCTCTGGTTCCTCACGCCTGCCATCTGCTACCTGTGGTTTGGCCACACACATCCCTCCTCAGTGCTGAGCCTCACTTGACCAGGTATTTGTATGCCCTGTCTTCCTCATTGCTGGTCGCATGGATCAGGGTGTCTGCACCCCCACTCTCAGTGCTAGGCTTCCCTCAATTAGGGTGTTTATACTCCTGTCCTTCTCAATGTCAGACCCCCCTTGACCAGAACATCTATGCCTCCATCCTCCTCCATGCCAGGCCCTCCTCAACTAGGGCGTCTGTGTCCCCTGTCCTCAGTGGTCAGCCTCCCTTGGCTGGGGTGTCCATGCCCCTATCCTCCTCAGTTTTGGGCCCCCTTGACCATGTCTCTACCCTTCTCTCTTGCCATGGCTCAGGATCCTGCAGTGGAAATATGAAATACAAGTCCTAGAGAGCCTGATGTTACCCTCGATGGGCACTTTCAGGCCCCTCGGGGCCCTGTGAGCTGACCAAGTTCCTCATGCTTGCCCATGGATGCCTTCTGCCCTCCTGCAGGCATGATTGTAAAGCACACTTTCTCTTTTCTGTGCCCTGTCACCACCCTCATTACAGGTGAGGAATCTGAGGAAGCTCCAAGCCCAAGACCACACAGCAAGTGAGAATGGGGTTCCACCCCCCCATATGTGCACAGGCACGTGCACAGGTAACTATACACATAGGTAAAGCTGCAAACATATATGTACACATGTGCACAGCACTCCTGTATGCACATGCAAATGTACACACGTGCACAACACTTGCACATATACACAGCACTCCCATACATATGTCCACACACGAGGACCGTGCTTCTGGGGCCTCAGCCTGGCCCCCCAATGAGTCCCTCTTTTGATTTCCTCCTTCTGTCAGCTTTTCCCCCACCAGCCTCATTTTGGGGAAACAGAAGCATATTTGTCAACCCGAGAATCATCGTGAGTTTGCATTTTCCACAGGGGTTTTCCGGAGACGCCAGGCAGGCTGACTCCAGAAACAATGCCATTGGGCCCCTGGAGGGGCTCCCTGAGCCCAAGGAAGTGGGAAACAACATGGGGGCAGAAGAATCCGATCCAGGAATGGTGTCTGGCTCCATGCAGCCAGCTCAGATGCTATTTCTCTCATTTGTGTGCCCACTGAAGTGAGGGCGAGGGCAAAGAAGAGCCATGTGCAAGAGCCCTCTTGCCTGCTGGACACTGAGGACAGTGGCTGACTACTCTGTTACCCCTGGGCTGCAGGCCCTGGGCGTCTGTGCAGTGGAACCTACTCTGGGAACCGCTCCTTGAGCACAGCTTGGGATAGAACTCACTGCTCAGTTAAAGTGCTGTTCCCAGACACTGCTCCATGAATTTACCACTGGTGGCAGGCACAGCTAGTGCAGATTTCTGGTGGAGTGAGCAAGGTTGTAGCCCTGAGCTTGGTAGGCTAAATGGAGCCCCTAATGGCTGTGCTCTGCATGGAAGCCATCTTGGCCTTGCTTGGGGTCTGGGATGAGGGATACTGTGAACCTGTCCACTCCCCTCCAATCCTTTTCTAGGGCCTGTCCAGGGCTGGGAAGATGCACTTAGCTCTAGATCCCTTGCAACCATCCAGGCCCCATGTAAACCATCTCCCATCGCTACAGAAACTGGACTAGAGGCTGCTTCCTGGTCGCCAGACAGAAGGGACTAGTCCCTGTGCCACCTCTAGGCTCTGAGCTTGGGGCAACAAAGGTTCTCAAGGTCAGCAGACCCACATAGCTCTGCCTGGCACATCCTGTCTAGTCTGTAGCACCTCCACCCACCATGAGTGGGCAAGATCCTGATTCCTGGATAAATTCTGCGCAGAAGCCCTGGGACGTTCTCAATATTTGTCTTGCTTTTTGTGAGACACAGCTGGGAAAATGTGACAGATACCATGTAAAGGTGACAGAGACACTGCATAAAAGTGACAGAAATACCCGTGTGAAGGTGACAGATATCTGGGTAAAGGTGACAGAGACTCCTGGGTGAAGGTGATAGACACACCTGGGTACAGGTGACAGGCCTGGGTAAAGGCAGATACTGGATCTGTAGGCTTCTTGATCTCACAGTTGCAGCCTCCGGACTAAGAAATAAATGCTCTTTGTTTAAGCTACCCAGACTGTGGACTTTGTTATAGCAACCTAGACAGACTAAGGTCTTTGAGGATATGTCTGAGAGAAAAGGGGGCCCACTGTCCATTACCTGAGACCCAAGAGGCTACAGCTCTTTAGGGCCATGCAGTAGGGTTCCATCCAGAGTGAGGTGTGTCAGTGCCTATCCCAGGGCCTCAGGACCCATCTGGTGAGCTGTGATGGTCCAAGGTGCTTGTCCCTGGCTTTGGCTGGGCCACTTCTCATGACTGCTTTCTTCTTCCATCCATAACCCATCAAGCCCTTTCCTCAAGGTCCAAAGCTAGCCCCTAAGCCCAAGCTGTTCATCGATTCTTCCCTAGCTCTCAACCTTAATGGCCTCTTCCAAGATGATGCCTGAACTCTGTGCCTGGAGCTAAGGTTTGCAATGGCCTATACCACTGGTCAGGCCCTCTCCCATCTGCCCACCACCAACTGGTTGAAGACCTACAAGGCCCTTCTTCTTCTGGGGAGGGAAAACAATGGGGTGGCTATATCTAGGCCCAGCACCTTCCCCCATGAGGCCCCAAGTCTGCCAACTACCTAGTCAGTCAGTGTTTGTGACCTGGAATGAATTAAGTCCATCGGGACATGAAAGGTACCATAGGCCACAGCCTCTCTTGTTGCACTCCCTCCCTCAAGACCCACACTGTCTCCAACTCTCCACCCCCACCCCCAAAAAATAATTGCTCATGATCCATGCCTCTGCATCTTTGAACATGCTGCTCCCTTGGCTGGAACACTCCTTAATAATTCCCAGTCTACTCACATTTCAGGTCTTGGGTAAAATGCCACCTCCTCCAAGAAGCCCGCCCTAACATTTCAGTAAGAATATTGCATAATGACATTTTAATGAACAACAGACTACATATATGACAGTGGTCCCATAAGATTATAGTGGAGTTGAAAAATTCTGATCTAGTGATGTCCTAGCTGTTGTAACATCATAGTGCAATGCATTACTCATATATTCATGGTGATGCTGGTGTAAACCTATTGCGCTGCCAGTCATATAAAAATATAGCACAGAGAATTATGTACAGAAAATAACAGTTGGTAATAAATGATATGTTACTGGTTTCTATATTTACTACATTTTGAATCATTATTTTAGAGTGTACCTACTTATTTAAAAAGTTTGCTGTAAAACAGTATGCTGGGCTATATGCTGGCAGCAGCCTCATCTCTTGTTTACTTCATTTCTAGATTGCATCATTTTCTGTTGTGCTTGATTTAATCTCATGTTGTTCTTTTCATCATGGACCCTTTGCATACAGATCTACTGCTAATGTTGCTAGTAAGAGGCTATGTTGAGTGATTGACCTGGAAACAAAATTAAAAGTGATTAAGGACTATGAAGGTAGAAAATCACCACTCGGGCATGTCCCATGGATTCATAGCCTCAGTCTTGAAGAACAAGAACAGAGTGATAGATGCTATTAATGGATCTGCTTCATTGAAGGCAATGAGACTAACAAAAATTCAAGAAGGGCCTATATCAGATATGGCAAAACTTCTAATGTCCTGGATTGAAGACCAGACACAGAATTTGTCCCTCTGAGGACCATGTCTATCATGGCCAAAGCAAGAGGTGTTTTGGCAACGTTGAAAGAAAAGGCTGGACCCAACCATGGTGTTGAATTTACTGCCAGCTTTGGGTGGTTTAAATAATTCAAGAATTGTTATATATTACATAATGTGAAAGTGAGTGGTAAGTCTGTCACTGCTGATGTGAAGGCAGCTAAAGAATTTTTGAAAACTCTAGATAAGTTAATTGTGGAAGAAAATTAATTGCCAGAGCAAATATTCAATATAACCTTACTATTTTGGAAACAGATGCCTGAAAGAACTTTCATGCCAAGACCATGCCAGGTTTCAAGGCTTTTGAGGACAGAATAACAGTCTTGTTTGGGGGCAATGTCACAGGCTACAGATGGAAACCCTTTGTGATCTGGCACAGTGAGAACCCCAAGGCCTTCAAACATATCAATAAGGACACACTGCCAGCGTACATACTACAGGAGCAATAAGAAATCATGGATGACCCAGCTCTTCTTCCAAGATGCTCTTCTGAATTGCTGTGATAGTGAAACAAAAGAAGTACTGTTTGAAGAATAACATACCTTTCAATATTTTGCTTATTGTTGATAATACTCCCAGACATCCTCCTTTGGTTGATAATCTTCATCTCGATATCAAAATACTGTTTCTCCCTCCAAATACCACCTCTTTGATCCAAACAATGGATCAAGGAATATAGCACCTTTTAAGGCCTACTACTGAGGAGGGCCTTTGCCCAGGATATTGCACAAGAGAGGAAGATACTTAGAAGACACTGATGCAGTTCTGGAAGGATTACACTATCTATACTGCATCAAGAACCTTGCTTGGCTTGGGGTGATGTCACCGAGGAATATATGAATGGCATCTGAAAGAAGACACTCAAGAGTTTCATCCATGACTTCAAAGGATTGGCCAAGGATAAAGAGGTTATAAAATTCAACAAGATTGTGGTTGAGATGGCAAACAACTTTAACCTGGGTGTGGATGAGGATGACATTGAAGAGCTCCTAGTGGTGGTTCCTGAGGAATTGACTAATGAGTTATTAGAACTGGAATAGGAACGTGTAGCCGAAGAAGAGGCAAGAAAAAAGGAAACTGCAGAAGAAGAAGAAGAAGAACCCCCAAGAAAATTCATAATGAAGAGTTTAGCAGAAGCTTTTGCAGACCTCAACAAGCTCCTTAAAGAGCTTGAAAACATGGACCCTGACAATGAAAGGTTTTAATTAATAGAGAGGCATGTTCATGGTGCATTATCTGCTTATGAGCAAATCTATGATGAAAAAAAAAGAAAGAAAACAAACAAACCATTGTGAACATATTTTTGAAAGGAGTGACATCTCAAGAAGAGCCTCAAGCAGGTCCTTCAGGAGGTATTCCATAAGAAAACATTGTTATCATAGGAGATGACAATTCTGTTTCTGTTATTATTATCCCTGAGGACCTTCCAGTGGGATAAGATGTGGATGGAGGTAGAAGACAGTGATATTGGTGATCCTGGCCCTGTGTAGTCCTAGGCTAATGTGTGTGTTTGTGTCCCAGTTTTTAATAAAAAAGTTTCAAAAGTAAAACAAATTAAAAGATTTTAAATAGAAGCTTATAGAAGGATATAGAGAAAATACTTATACAGCTGTACAATGTATTTTTGTTTTCAGCTAAGGTTATTACAAGAGTCAAAAAGTTAAAAAAAATCAAAAAGTTTATAAAGTAAAAAGGTTATATTAAGCTAAGGTTTATTATTGAAGAAAATATTTTTTATAACTTTAGTGTAGCCTTGGTGTACAGTGTTTAAGTCTCCAGTAATGTACAGTAATGTCCTCAACCTTCACACTGACTCAACAAGCTCCTTATAAAGGTGTATGATTTTTTATCTCATATACTGTATTTTTACTGTATATTCTCTATGTTCAGATGTGTTTTGATTCACAAAACACATCTAATTACAATAGTCTATAGTATTCAATCCAGTAACATGCTACATAGGTTTGTAGCTTAGGAGCAATAGGCTGGACCATATAGCCTAAGTGTGTGCTAGGCT
This sequence comes from Eidolon dupreanum, assembly GCA_028627145.1. Taxonomy (NCBI): domain Eukaryota; kingdom Metazoa; phylum Chordata; class Mammalia; order Chiroptera; family Pteropodidae; genus Eidolon; species Eidolon dupreanum. The sequence goes on from CM053509.1 coordinate 89,045,462, forward strand.
ACACCATCTACGTTTGTGTAAATGCACTCCATTATGTTTACACAATGATGAAATTACCTAAAGAGGCATTTCTCAGAATATATTCCTATCTTTAAGGAACCTATGACTGCAGTTTCTCATCATGGCTAGGACAATGTTGAGATGCCTTTCCTACCTCCAGAGTTGTGCAGGGGCTGGGAGGGGTTGCTTGGGGTGGAGAGAGAGAATCCATTACCAAAGATGTGTGGGGAGGAGATGTATGAGGGAAATCGTGAGGGATGGCATGTGAAAGAGGGTATGAGAGTGAGACTGAGGAACAGTGTGTGAGAGGAGTGAGGCAGGGAGTGTGAGGGAAAGTGTAGGGAGGGTGGAAGTGAGGGAAGGTATAAAAGAAAGGTGTGCAAGGGATGATGTGAAGAAAAGTATGAGGAAGGTGTGAGGGAGGGAGTGAAGGAGAGTAAGGGAGGAAAGGTATGAGGGAGGGAGGGAGGAAGGGAGTGAGGAGAGTGAGGGTGGGAAGGTGTGATAGAATGTGGAGGGAGGGTTTGAAATGTTGGTTAGGTAGGGAGTGGGGTGGGTGTCGGGGTTGGTGTACTGTAAAGGGGTGAATCTGATTAATGGGTGTTTCTGTTAGGGAGGGAATTTGAGTCCCAGTGGCTCTTACCTAGGAGGCATATGGTTAAAAGTTGGGTGTGACACAGGCTCTTGTTTTCAGAGCCTTAAATGCAGCTGCATCTTGCACAACACATGGTTCCTCTTGGCAAGAATGTGTTGTTGACTCTGCAGGCACAGGGGCAAGGTCAGTTGGTGCTGACACTGCTGGAATTGGGGTTGCTATTTACAGTGCCCACTGGAGTTAGCACTCTAAGGCAGAGCTCAGAGGGAGCTCTGCCCACCCGTCCCCCTAATGTGTCCCCTACATCACGCCAAACCTCTGCACAACCCCTAGGCCTGAGTAGACCCTGGTCAGACCCCTGCATGATGGATCCTGGGACCCACAGTCTCACAGATGAGTATCTGTGAGGGGTCAGGTTTGGAGGGGGCTCAAGAGATGGAGAGCTGTGTGGGCCGGCTCTGTCCCCAGGCCTACCTGCTGGAGCCTAGGTCAGCTTATCTATACAGTGGGGACTAGAAAGGGGCTCTTTTTAGGGAGTGGGGGCCCTCCCTTAGCACTGGCCAGGTGGCAGCTGGAACTCTGATTTTTATCCCACCCCAAGGTGGGACAAAACCCCATCTCTCAGCTGAGACAACACCTAGAGCAGGTGCCCAGCAGGTATTGGGTGGGGGCACTGCTGTCCCTGGGCAGCTTCATCTGGCCACACAGATCCAGCAGCTTAGTTTCCTCCTGAAATAAATACTTGAGAGAAAAAGAAGAAAAACATTAAAACATTTAGCTCCTTGATTTTTAAAAGTAATGCCTTGAGGAAAGAGGAATAAAAGTCAATTAAAGACACAAGAGAAGGCAAATGAGAGAGGAGGAAAACAGAGGGGGATGGATGTAACAGGTGTAGGAGCACATGGTCACCTTCCCTGTCTATGGGGGTCCCACCCTATTTGGCTGTCATCTGCGGGGCAGGGGACGGCGGGCTGGCAGATGTGTGTACTTGTGTGTTTGACCCTGTCCTTTCTCCTCCTTCCTCAGATCAAGCGAGCTAAGGTCTCAAGTATAAATGGTGGGGATAGAGAGCCAGGGGAGGGAAACCTATAGAGTGAACCAGACCTAGAGGACACACCCAGGGCTCCATTCAGGCAGGAATCAACTGGTGTCCTGGGATGCATGCAGGGGACATAAGCAATGAGGAAACACCAGCAAGGGCTCTCTGGAGGAAAGGAGAGACCCTGCCTGGGCTCCCACTGGCACAGAGCTACTTTTTCTCCCAAAGACCCTGCCAGGGGGGCCTGGGGATAGCCCATCTACCCCTACCCCTATCTTATCATCATCTTCTGTGTATCATTTATCTGTCAATCTATCACCTGTTTATCATCTAGCTGTCTATCATTTATCATTTATCCATTAATCTTTGATCGATTGACCAAGTATTTATCATTTATTTACCTATATTTATCCATCTATCATCCATCTATCATCTATCAATCAATCACCTTCCAATCGATTAATCTATTATCTCTTTATCCATTCATCCACCATCATTTATCTTTTACAGTAAGGTTAAGCATACAATCTCCCTGCACTGTCTTACTGTATATGCATCCCCCCCTCAAGCTCTGTATCATGGCCCCCTCCCCCACACTGAGCACACCAGGTTCCCCCAAGGCCAGACCCAGCTCACAAGGCCTCAGTGCTCATCCCTCTGCAAGGCTCTTTTCTGTCACTGGGCATCAAGCATCACCCTTGAGTCCTCTCCAACCCCCCTTCTCTATGTGTGTCCCTCTGTGATATCCCCCCAACTCCATGTGTGCATCTCTTTGCTCCTTACACCCCTTGCTCACTCTTGGGGTCTCTGGTGTCCCTGGGGAGGACAGAGCTGAGCTCCAGGATGGGGTACAGGGTGGGGGAGAGTTGTACAGGAGTGGGTGCATGGGAGTCCAGGAGTAGCCCCTGAGAGTTGTCACATCCGGGGGCTAGCTCCACCCCATTCCGCTGTCTATGCCTCAGCACACATGGATGAGTGAGTGCTGTAGACATTAACAGAACATCTACTGTATGCTGAACATGGTGCCAAGGACACAGGTCACAGGTGGTGGCTTCTGGTGGGAGAGTCAGGCCAGACCAAGTGAGTAGAAGAGCAGGCATAAATGGGGGCCCACCTCCCCCATCTCAGGCAGAGCCCTTCTGCCCTTGGGTAGACTAGTGGCCAGGACCTTCCTTCTTGGGATGTAGCCCTGGTCTTGGGCCAGTGTGGCAAGTGTGTGGGGTGGTCTCAGACACTCAGACACTGGCAAGGTGGTCAGTGAGGCCATCCCATAGCAGAAAAGGCCAAGTAAACCCAAACAGACCACTGTGACAGTGACTGTTAGAAGGGCCAGAGGGCCTATAGGGAAGGCCTCAGGGCTGAGCACTGACTGCAGAAAGCAACAGCACATGCCAAGGCCCAAGACAGGGATGTGTCTGGAGTGAGGGTTAGGATTGGCTGTTAAGTTTCAAGCCTGGGAGCTGGTGGGGGCACTTGGGGCTGGGGGCCATTGGGGCGCAGAAGCATATCCCCACCTGGGATGGGGGCTGTGGGGGGCCAAGACACACAGACCCACCCAGTGTCATGCCCTGTTCCCAGTGCCCCAAGCACCCATGGAGGCTAGCCTTTCTTGGTGGCCCAGGACTCAGCTGAGCCATCTGGAGCTGTTCCCCTCCAGGCAGACTTCCTGTCCTGGCCAAAGGAGGAACCAGAGTATCTGTTGGCCACATCCGAGGTGCTGCCTCATGAGACCAGTACACAGGCTGGTATCTCTCCCTCATGGCTGCTGGCCAGCCACACCACACACTACAGGTCATGCCAGGTTATCCCAGGGACAAGGTACGTGCCAGGCCCCAGGCAGAGCTAGGCCTGAGAGAGTGGGCCCGGACACCACCCTGGACACACTGGGATTGCCAGGGGCAGGGGGCAAGAGGGATGGGATGGGGCACTCAGATGGGCTGGCACAAGGGCCAGGTGGCAGGTAGACAGTGCAGGGAGTAGAAGCCTTACTGCCTGCTGCTTCCTGTCAAAAGTGAGAGGGGAAGATGTACTCATAGTGACCAGCAGGAGAGGTGGTGTGAGTCCGGGAACCTCCTCACAACCTGCCCCAGGGCCAGCCCACTGCACAGCTCTGCACCTGCCCCCTCTGGCTGGAAACACGTGTCGCCCACTGCCCACCTGCTCACTCGATTCTTCCTGAACCTTGTCCCAGGTGGGATCACCTTTAAGAACCCTCTTTATGGGACATTTAGACACTTACCAGAGCAGAGACACCCCATGGCCCCACTGCAATCACTAGCACTTTTTCAACCCTGTTTTATCATTTCCCTATGCTTATTCCTGGAGTATTTTAAAGCAAAGCCCAGGACTGAATGTCTCACCCACAAGCACTCCTGTTTATCCACCACTTTGTGCTGAGTTGATCTTTCAGACTCACAGACCAGGTGGTGGGGTCACCTGACTATCTTAAGGGAACAGGTATTGGAGCCACATCAGGCTCAGGTTAGGGTAGGGGAAGAGAAGTGATGCGGAGAAGAGGAAGAGCGGCAAAGACCACAGGGGGTCCCAGGTGTACCAGGCACCTGGAGGGTACCAGATGAGGACAGGCCTGCTACTTCAAGGAGATACAGAGTATAGCAAGCAGGGGTCATGGCTGATGAGACAAGAGGCAAAGTGAGAGCTCAGGCCCTGGAGGCCTAGGGGTGGATGAAAGGGACCTAGCATTCCAGTCAGGTGAGGTAAGGATGATAGCACCTGGCCTTTGCTGGGGTCTCTGCAGGGTCTCAGACTGCTTGGGCCAACCCTGCTCTCCTTGGCACACAAGGCTTGAGTGAAAGGCAGTGCTGGGCATGAACTTGGGGTGGGCCATGGCTGTGGGTAAGAAGGGAAGACATGTGGCATGCAGGCTGCAGGAAACAGTGAGAATGCTGGAAGTTTTCATGAGGGGCTGATCAGGGGTCATCAGGCCAAGTGCTGAGGACAGGACAGGTGATGTCTGGAGACTCCGATGGAGGCTACTTCCCCCCAAGGTCATCCTGTGTGCCATCCTTTCCCCGAACCCTGCAAAGGAGGGTCCAGTCTTGGCCTCTGATGCCAAATGCCCCCAAAGTTGATACGGGGAACCAGCCGCCCCCCACCCCTGGCCCCCTCAGCCCTGATGTGGGCACCCTGGGCCAATCACCTTAAAAAAATGCCCCACCTGAACTGGATCTGAGGGAACACCTGGGAGCCCCAAAACCAGCACACGGGGAGGGATCTTGGATTTTACTCTGTTCTGCTATAAACGAGCTAATGGAAAGCCTGGTGACACATGGATGGGTCTGCTGTATAGAAGGTAGTGTTGTGTCAAGGCTGGTTTTCTGAGCTGGTTATTGTGTGTGGTCATGTCCGTGAACCCATTTCTGGGAGGTTCACACTCAAGGTTTTGGCAGTCAGCGCAGCATATGTGTCACTCACTGGAGCCCTAGCCAGATTGGGGGCAGGGGAAAACCTGTGGGTAGCTCCTAATAGAGCAAGTGATCACCTGCAGTGGGACTCCCTGCCACGCAATCATCTGGGTCTGGGCTACCAGGAGCTCTTTGAACCATTCTTATATGCTCTGAAGTAAAAAATAAAAGACATTGGGGCATTGGTGCCCTAAGACCTTGGTGTCTGCCTGAAAACCTGACCCGAGATGTCAGGTGCCAAGGAGCTGCCCAAGCTTGCAGTTCTGGAGAAGGGACCTGTGGTTTGAACTATGTGCCCATGACTGCCCCTAGTGGGAGGTGAGGCCAGCACAGGCTGGGGCTCTGGGGCCTGGTATAAGGCCCAGGCCCAGGAGAGGGAGGACAGTGATGGGAGTCACACAGGAAGAGCATCAGTTTTATTGGTCACTTGTGCTTAGAAAAGTGGGGGCTTAGACCGCAGCCCCATGTCCAGTCACTACTAGCGGAGCACATGTGCAAGGCCCACAGCCATGGTGGAAGGAAGGGGCTAGCAGTCCAGTCTCTTGGTTCAGGAGGTGCAGAGGCCACGAGTCCCTCAGGGAGTGCGCTGGCTGAGAGGGACATCTCCTCATCCCTCTGGAAATGTCCTGAGACTGAGGCCGGCCCTGGCCCCTTGCTGCCCATCTCTGGGCCTGCCATGTGTCCATGCCGGGCATGACCATTCTGGGTCTCGCTGATACTTGCTCCAGGAGGAGGAGCAGCTGAGAATGGAGGAGGCCCTGGGGTGGCCCAAGTGGCCTCTGCCCAGTCCTGGACTCGCAGTTTTGGGGAATACCCCACACAGGGAGGTGGGCCCCCAAGGTGAGGCGGCTTCTGGGGTCTGGGTGGCTGCAGCTGGGCATAATCTGAGTTGTCTGCAAAGGAGAGGAGAGGCATGAGGGCTACCCAGGCTGGAGGGGCCCAGGTCCCATCCTGGTGACCCTGCTTCAGTGGTATGTCTGGTGACCAATCCACGAACATCAGGGCTGCTCCAACTCTAGAAAAGCCCAATTCTGACCTGTGTGAGCCTCAGTTTCCCCTCCTGGGTCACTGTCAGAATTTAAAAGCCTGGCCCCAGCATACTCTGACAGGACACTGAAGAGCAGGGGCTGGTGGGGAACTCGTGTCACAGAGCTAATGCTTCGGGAGAGTCAGAGTTGTGTTGGGAACATACACTGGGTGATTAATAAACTGTCTGGTCATCATGCCATGAATGAGAGATCGAGCTGGCATCCAGAGGATTCTGTGGGGTCCCACTCTGCTGTGGGGCATCCTCAGTGTGTTAGTGGTGCCCACGCTTCCTCTGGGGCAGGCCTAAAGAGTGTGACCCCCGGGGCCCAAAGTCACATGGCCCACGGCGTGCAGCCCTTGCAGGGTCCCAGATGCAGGACACTTGTGCCCCATGCTCTGGTCACTGTCATCAAGCTCAGGAGAATGTTGAATTCTGCTGACTTTCTGCATCTGCCTTCATGACACTTTAGGGTACCTGTCTGAGCCCCGCAGGCTCGTCAAGGCTGCTTTGTGGTGTTATGAGGGTCTCCTGGCCTCAGCTCCGCTCCCTAGCAGGGCAACCTCAGCAGATGCTTGGCCTCTCTGAGCAAGGATGGGGACTAAATGTGATGTGTGGATGTGAGGCCACGGATGCTCATCCTATAAGGCCGAGGCAGGGGCAGACACAAGGTCATGTGGCTCCGAGTGAAAGGCCCTGAGCCCCTAGGCCTGCTTGTGGGCCAATAGGGAGCCCAGGCTAGCCCTCCTGACTCACCTGAGCCCTACTGCTGGGGTGCCATGTCTATCACAGGCTTCTGGACACCAAAGGCGGTGATGAAGATGTTGACCACGACGATGATGAAGACTAGGCCGGTGGCCAGGTTGTTGAGGAAGTCCAGCTTGGCGTGCTTGGCTGGGTTGTTGAGGTCATACCTGACTGTGGGCAAGAGGGCATAGACACTGCCCAGGCTGCCTGCACTAGGCCCAGCACTGGGGCTGAGCAACACTGCAGGGCCCACTTCTTTCTCCCAGAGAGACATGTCTGCGTTAATATACTGCTGACAATAGACCTGGCCTGGGGAGCTGGATGAAAGCTCGGAGGGGCCTGGCACCTTTCATCATGGAGTGGGAGGAGCCCACGTTTGATTTTAAGGCACAAAATGCTGAGCACACATAGGCAAGCACCTTTCTGAATGTCCTGTGGTAATTTAACAATCTTCACACATACCCAAGGCCCTAGCCAGGAGGAGGCAAGGAAACTGAGTCCAGGAGGCAAAGTAACCCACCTGAGGTCACACAGCCAGGAAAAGGTAGAGGCAACCCTGAAGCCCTTGCTGCTCCTAACCCGGACCCTCTCTTAGGGCACAGAGGTTCTGAGGGGCCAGGACCACCATCTAGTCCTTGTAGTTCACCATAAGGACTAAAGGGCATATGGTAGAGACCCAATACATGTCAACTCTTATATGTTTATGACATTTTCCTACATCTTCATATTGGGTGGGTAGAAGAACAGAGCCATAGGGGTCTCTCTGGGGGCCACATCCTGGACTTCATGGCCAAATGAGGACCAGGGTCCCCATGCAGCTCTGTGAGGGCCAGCTCAGAGGGTGTCAGATGGTGAATGCTCCAACCCAGGAGGGGTGCAAGGTGAACCAGCCCGCCATGGGGTGGGGCTGCTCTAGGACTCTCTCACCACCTGCCCAGGTACATACCCAGGAAGATGAGCAGCACACCCACGCCGATCTGCAGAACGAGGGAAATGGAGATGAGGACCACAAGGGGAACAAAGAAGCCAAAGCTGGGGCCCTGCTCAATGACAGCCTTCAGTTGGGAGGCGTTGGCCATCAGCAGCGCAATGTCCAGCATGCTCTCTGCTGCGCTCTTCTTGTTGGCGTAATGGTTTACGTTGATGGGCCGGTTCCTGCCCCAGCGGGGTGGCTGCAGGGAGGGGACAGTCAGCGGGTCTCCCGTAGGAAGCAGGCAGGGGCTACCCTGGGATCCCACCCAAGTCTCCTCTCAGGAACTGGCAGGGAAGTGGGGTTTATTGGCTTGCAACATACAGGGCCCAGGTGAGGGCTCAAAAGGGAAGTGTTTATTAACAGAACAAGAGTCCCAGAGAAGGCCGTGCAGGCCCCCTAAGACCCTCCTTAGGAATCAAGTCCTGGACAAGAAAGGAAACACAAACACAACCTCAGCACACACTCTGGTTTCAGACTGGAAACTGCCACCAGTGCCTGCCTGCCATAGTGGGGTCTAGCAGCCTTCCCTGGATGCCCCTGCCTTCGGTGCCTGGCCTCCCTTCCTCTCTGGGTCTGGGCGGGTGGTTAGTCCCAAGACAGAAGTGACATATGGGAATGGGAGCCAGATCCCAGATCCCTGCATACTCGCCCAGCTGTGAAACAAGCCCTCCCTGGACTACGGATTCTGCCCAGGCCACCTTCCAGCTGTAGAGGGCATGTAGCAGGCGCTTAATAGATGCTTCAACATTCTATGCCAAAGTCGAGCTTAGCTTCTTCTTTAATGTTTATTTAAAAGCATTTACACCACTTTATTGAGATATGACTGACATACCAAAAGCTATACACATTTAATGTAATCAACCTGAAGAGTCTGGAGATAAATGTCCTTGCACAACACCACCACCCTCCAAGCCATCACATATCCATCCCCTCCAAACATCTCTTGCCCCCTTTATTTACTGTGTTTTGTAATAAGAATACTTCACTGAAGCCACCCTTACAGTGCCATACTGGTGACGACATGCCACGCAGTGGAGCTCCTGCACTCATGCTGCCTTTATGTTCATATTGGTAAAACAGGAGTGAGAGTTCTGAAACCTCCTCCATCACCTCTGCCTGAGAACACCCTGGCCTCAGTGCAGGTCCCTGCCATTCCTGGGTGCCCTTCATACTGTCTTTGTTCAGTCCATGTCAAGGTAACCTCAAACTACCCATGGTTGGACCCCTCCCCAGCCCCCAAAGACAAATCTGCGCCCTTGGGTCCTGGCCCTTTATCCATAGGAACCCTGAGCGACTAGGCTGGGTCTGCAGCCTCCCAGGGGACTGCTCAGCAGGCTGGCCTCCTGGGGCCACCCAGGAGATCCTGTTTCTAGACTTATGAAAGATGCAGGTCAGGGAGGCAGGTGCTGGGAGGGGCCACGAACGTCAGGAGAGGAGACATGGTAGACAATCTGCCTTCACTTCCTGTAGCTGCAAATTTCACTGTGGAAAATACAGACCTACAGAAGGGCAGGTCTCACTTTAATGGTGTATCTTTAAGTTTAAATTTAGTCTAGAATAACATGCCCGGGAGGGAGGATGGACACGCAGAACACAGGTGGCTCTGCTACCTGCCCTACCTTCCCTCAAGTGAGTGGCTCTGAAGTAGCAAATCTGCTTAGTTTAAAATTCTAGGCCCAAGGGCACATAGGGACGGCCTCCTCCACAGACCCAGGCCCCAGCCCTGCTCTCTGAGATGTTCTACACACAGTCAAGCCCAACTAGGTCTCCCCTATAACTCTCCATTTAAGGTTTCCGTTTTGCCTTTCGAGGCCAGGTCTCCAGCCACACTCACAGCTGGGTGGGCTGTCCCTCAGGGCCCCGTATCTCCAGGGCATGGTTACTCTTCCCCAGGGTTTGGGCACAGGCCACTCACTGCTTAAGGGCCTGTGCCCCCCACCATATGAGGATGTCCCCTAGCTCCACACCCTATCACCTGTGTGCTCCTCCAGGGGTGGGCATCTGGGAGGCACTGGCCTGCAATGGGGGTGTGCCTCTATGTTTCATAAACCAAAAGTGCCAAAGTGCCCTCACTTGAAGCTAGCCCAATGCTCCTGCCAGTCTCCAACCTCAGCGAAAAAGCCAGGTGTAGACCTTACAAGGGTCTTCCACCTTCTGAGCCATATACACACACACATGAGCTTGTACACACACATTTCCATACATACATTCATGTATATAGGCATAAACAAATATATACATACATGAGCATATACACATGCATAAGCAACACATATACACATGTATAAACACACATAAACTTATATACACATATATGCCTAAACATATAAACATCAGCTTATACACACATGTAACATAGATGTACACACAGGTAGACACACATATATGTACTAGCATAGACATGCACAAATACATATACAACATGTATACATGTACAGCTGCATAAATAAACACATGAAGAGATATGTACACACCCAGGCTAACTGTGGTAGCCTCTGGGCAAGAGAAAGAATTCCTCTATAGTCTGAGGTCTCCTGAACCATTTAAATATTTCATAGCCATGCAGCCATATGCACATTGAAATACAGAGTGACATGGTCAGTGGCAGTGCCCCCAACACAGGGAGCCTGTGCCCCCACTGTCCTCTCTCCTGGTTGTTCTGGGTGCAGCCCAACATCTTATTCACTTTTCAGCTAGGGTGCCCTCCTCTAGGGAGCCCCCCAGCCTCATACCCACGTACTGTGGGTAAACTGAAGCCCCTTGTCCAAAGCCAAAGGCAAGTGAGGGCTGCACTGAGATTTGAAACCATGCCTTGGGGCTTAGAAACCTTGGCGGCTAACACTATGGTTCCTTCCCCATGGAGTGTGTTGGGTTCAGAGGCTACCTTTTTGGGGCTGAGCACTCAGAGGCCCCCTGCACAGGCTCCAGCTTCTTGACCTCAGGACAGCCACCTCTGGGCCTTGGTCTCCCATGCGTGCAATGAGGCCACAGAGCAGGGATCCTGGGCATTCTGGGGGTCTGGTCAATGCCTCAGAGCCCCAGCCTACATACCCCTCCTGGTGCAGGGCGCTTCCCGCACACATGGCCATCTGCTTCCTGTTTAACCTGTACAGCAATAAAGGGAGCACAGGCTGGGGGCCCTGGTCAATCCTAGCTTACCATAGACTGGCTGTGTGCCCTTGACAACATGTTCTCCCTCTGCTGGCCCCAGTATCTCCATCTGTAGTCTGGGAGCTCTGTCACCCACAGAGTGCCCTCACTAACCCTGAGAGAAAGTGTGATTTTCTCATTTTACAGAGTGAGAAACAGGCTCAGGGGCCTGCCAGAGCCAACACGAGGGAGGGGCAGATCAGCATTCAAACAGCCTATCTGCCTCAAAGCCTGAGGCTGCCCAGGATGTGGCATGGCCTCTTATCCACCCTAGGAAGGGGTCCAGGGCTGATACATTTCCCTCATGCCTGACCTTGACGCCTCAGGCCTCCTGGGGAGGGGGAAGAAGGAAGGCTCTGAACTGTGTGGGGAGCTCTGGGCCTTGGAGGTGACCACTCACAGAAGAGTCCCAAGGAGGCTGCTGCCTTGGAAGCCACCTCCTGCAGGTCTGGGACCCTTTAGGTCTGGACCCATCACCTGGCCACCCTGCTGCCAGGAATCACTCTGGGAATCTCCCACTGAGATCTCTGCCATGACCAGGGTGATACAGGCAACAAACACCCTGGTTAATATATTCCAGGGCCCAAGGGGACTTCCCAGAGCCTCAGCTATGGTCCTAGGAGCAGGATGACCTCAGGGCTGCTGGAGTTTTTCCCCGAAAAGCAAGAAAGGAGCCTTGTGGGGAGGGAGCTGACTCTATGCATGGCCATCCACCTTCTGTGGACAGTGGGTCTTATGGCAGCTCTTCATAGGCAGCTTGCAAGGACCCAGGACACTTGGCCCAGACTATACTGCTGGGTGTCCTCAGCTCAGTGGAGAGGGGAGTTAGGACTTGATTTGACCCAGGATTTTAATCCAGGTCTGAGGCACCCTGGGTACCCAGGTCTGGTTGCAGCATAAAGGACACTCTGGTCCATCCTAGGCTTGGATGGGAGGAGATGAAGGGCTGCTTGAGGCACTGGCTGGGTATGCATTGTTTAGCTCACTCCCAGCCTCTTGCCTGCACACCCCCTGCTCCCCTGGGTGGACAGGACAGGAGAGGACAGGGCCAAAGCCCACCTGCTAAGCACCTGCAGGGCCTGAGGGGTTCAGTTACTGACTCCCTCCAATCTTCCCTGACCCCAGATCCTGACTACAGTATGGAATAAGCAACTCACATGGGAATTCCTGCCTATTCTCCCAGAGCCCATTTTCACATCTGCAGAGTGAGAAACCAAGGACCTCAAAAGGTCTATGAGGTTCATTGGCTAGCCTGCTAGGACCTGGGTAGGGCTGCCACTGGCACTACCCATCTATCACCCCTGTATCCTGCTGCATGACAGACCCAAGGGATGACCATCCTAGGCCTCAGTTTATCACATCTGTAAATCAGGCAGACAGGGAACTAAATACAAGACTCAGAGGACTGGTGGCTGGTCAGCCTTTTGGGGCAGGATGGACGGTTCTCCTCACTGCCTAGCTATCATGGCTTTGAAAGATTACCTCCCAAACAAACTTTGCCAATTAACTAATTCCATAAACAAACCTGTGACAAGGAGGAAAAAGGACAAGCCTGGGAAATAGGATCTTATGAGCTGAGCGGCAATAGGAAGTCTGGGTGTTCAGCTCCAGCTGCTAGCCCACTGCAGCCCCTCCTGTGTAGGAACCACCCCTCTCAGGTTCAGTCAGCACCAGTGATGTTTGGGCTCTGGTGTCTACCCCTCTGGGGTGGGACCTGAGAACCAAGCTGGCTCTGGCAGGGCCTGGGTGTCCCTCATCTGAACCTCCAGTGTGTGAGCTAACATTGTGCCCAATGCACAGGCTGGGTGAAAGTCCTGTCTGAGCCACACAGGCACACAATACCCAAATTGTCCCTACTCGGCCAGCCAAGAGGTCTTTAGCTCCACACAGGAAGTTTGGTAGGGGTGAGAGCGGGGATCCTGTTGTAGCTGGGTCATGAACTGGGCACACCCACTTCCAGTGGGCTCAGCACTGGCTGTCAGTGACCTTGCAGCTACATCAGAGTCATCTTTTAGAACTTGGCGAGGACCTTGTCAGCCTCAGGATTTGCCAGGAAAGCAGAAATGAGAAGAGCAAAGTTCCTCCAGAAGCTGAGGCTGTGCATGGCCCAGATGTGGCTGCGGGAGCCTTGTCCTCCCACCTCCCTGCTGTGTTGTTAGCTGGCCAAGATGCCAGCATCTGCTGCAGGGTCCAATGTGACTGTCCCTAAGCCAAGCAACCTCCAGCATGACATAGCTGTGGGCCACTTTCACATTAAAATGGATGTTTACCATTCCTCCTACTGGCAGCCAAAAGCAAGTTGACTTAACAAAGATACTGACTCGCTCCTGTGGGGGCCCTGGGTAGAGGGGCCCTTGAGCACATGTGAGGGCTGTGGGGACTTGGGCACACAAAGTGGGGAATCTGTGGAGCTCCCCATTGCTCTGGCCCAGCGAGGCCAATCTGCCCACAGGTTACAGGTGTGATTTCTCCCTAGGCCCAGCCACCTGGGATGGTAAGCCATCCCACCCCTCTTCACAGAAGCAGAAACAGAGGCTGGAATGGGTCTGTACTTGCCCAAGGTTGCATGGCAAGGCCAGGCTTCTCATTTGTCCTCTCACAGCCAGGGGCACACTGGGAACACAGCAGTGACCTAGACCACTCACCCTGCCATCCAGAGTTCTTGATCTAGAGGTGATGTGTCTGAAGACCCCAGGGTTTACCCCTCTGCCCAGCAAGCGTTTCTTCTCACCCTCATGCAGGTTCCTCAGGTTCAGATTCTAGCAGGGCCACCAGGAGAGAAGGCCACAGAAAAGCCAGGAGAGGCACAGGGAGAGGAACATGCCTGTCCAAGAGTCCCACCTGAGGAAGATACTTGCCCAGGCATTATTACTGGGAGAGGCTCTCATGCGGCAGGTGGGGATGTTAATGATACAGTGTGCCTGGCCAATTGTGGTACTTCACGCATTAGCTCATTTAGTCCTCAGGACAACCTCTGAGGGATGCACTGCTACCACCCCATTTCACATATGAGAAACAAAGGCACAGAGTGATATGCCCAAGAACACAACGAGGCAGGTCTTGAGGGTGGGAAGGGGAGGGTGGAGCCTGGGGTCCAGTGTTGGGTGGACCTGGGCCCAGGAGAGATGAGCAGAGGAGACTTGAGGCTGGCTACTCCTCTTAAAGCCTCCCTGTCTGTGACTGGAGACAGCCAGATGAATGTGTTCATTCTCACCTGGGCTCCCAGGAAGGCCTGACCTCCCAATACACCTCCTCCCCAGCCCCAAAACACTCAGTGGCCCAGCCCCTGGAACTTTCTCACCCTGGTCCCCCTGCCTGGATGTCCTTCCCTACATTGTCAGGGGACATGCCCCCAGCCCACTCCAGCTGTCCAAGGCCCAGTGCCAATGTCACACTCCTACTGCCACCACGCCAGCCCCTGGGAGTTCAGCACTTTGGTTAGGGGCTCCTCTGCTCTGTTTACAGGGTGTAGTGCCAATCTGCCTGCCCCAACTCTGGTCCCAGAGCCAGTGCAGTGCTCTAGAGATGAGGCTTACAGAGCAAGTTCGGAGTGAAGGGCCCAGCCAGAGCTGAGAGGTGACCAGGATCCCTCCCACTTTGTTACCTGACATGCTCTCCCTACTTCCCCAAAGGCAGGCAGGGCTCATTTGTTCTCTTTTCAGACCATGGACAGAAGGCCCAGTGAGGTATACCAGCATCCCCAAGCATACACACATAGCCCACTGCTCCAAAGTGCTCATATGCCATGGCAGGGCCAAACGTGGGTTCCTCTCAGTCTTCAGTTTCTTCATCCCTAACCTGGGACAAACATTCAGTGCCACCCCAGGGCTGTGAGGATTTAGTGAAGGGCCAGCAAGGCAGCTGGGTCCCCAGAAACGCTTGCCATGAAGAAAAATGCAGGTTATCTTGTGGGGCCAGAGGCACATGTAAAGGCTGTATAGGCCATCTGGGACCTTCCTCCCCCCAACCTCAATATGGCCTGGGCGTCTCCAAGACTGGTCACCCACAACTAGGCATTGTCACTGTCTTTGTCCCAGTCAGGCTCACACCGTTGAGAGGTTACTGGCCCTGCCCCCATCCCCAGAGGGGTCAGAAACCGAAAGAATGTCCAAAGTCAATCAATTCTTGAGGGCTGTGCCCAGGATTCCTTCACAAACAGGCGCTGGTGAAGTGCTGGGCCCTGGAAGTGGCAAAGACCACCGCTTGGGCCCTGCTCAGCAACAAAAAGGGAGCTAAGGGCAAGAGGGCGCCAGCTCTAAAATGTGGGCAGGACAACCTCCAGTGCCTGCCCTGTGCCCACCTCCCTCCCAGGTCGGCAGGGCAGACCCTGAACAGGCCACGGGGTGAGGGTGGGGGTGGGGGTGGGGGTGGGGGTGGGGGTGGGGGTGGGGGTGGGGGTGGGGGTGGGGGGAGGAAGGCGCGCGGCTGCTGCGGGTGAAGAGAGGAGCGAAGCCACAGTGGCCTCAAGTTCCCCATCAGGGAACGCACCGGACCCGTGCGGTCTCCGTGGATAACGTGGGTGACGTAACTGTCTACCAGCTGCTGGCTTGGGACCGGAGGCTGGGATCCTCCCCGCCCACCCAGAGCACAGCGAACCAGAGACGCAGCGGCTGGAAGTTAGAGGGTGGTGCGGAAGCGGGGAAGGCCAGGTCGCGGGGAGGTGTGGGCACCAACTGGCCTGGCCCAGAAGGCAGTCTGCCAACCCACCCCGCTCACCTACCCGGGTAGGAGAAGCCCAGAGGCCACTGCTCGGACCCCCGACGGCGTAGGTGAGGCTCGAGGCGCTCAGGGCGCGGCGACCCCCGCCACCCCGCAAGACGAACGCAGCGCGCAGCTAGCTTGGCTCCCAGAGGTGCCTCGGGCGCGGAGTTTAAAGTGGGCGGGCGCCCGCCAAGGTCGCTCAACGGCGCGGGAGAAGGGAGCTTACCGAGGCGTCCGGGGGGCCGGGGGAGCCGGGCGAGCCCGGGTGCAGGTCGCCGTTAAGTTCGTACTCTTCGAGGCTCGAGTCCATGATGCGGCCGCTGAGGCCGCCTTGCTCCGGGCCCGAGGGCCGCCCTCACCTCCGCCGCGAGTCGCGGGTTGCGTGCCCGCCCCGGGACCGCCCCGGTCGGCCCCCGCGGCCCGCCCAGCAGCGCACATTCATCTCCGGCTCCGCCCCCTGCGGGGGCGGGCGGAGGCCTGGGAGGCCCTACTCTCAGGACTCTGCCTACCACTCCCTCCCGGTGAGAATCCTTCACTGCATCCTGGCTCCCCTGCCCCGGCCTCTCGTGGTCATCCTCTAGGTACATCCCCCAGTGCACCCCCGCTGTCGGTACTTTGAATCCATAAAATGAGGCCAAGAACCTGGCCGCTTCGCAAACTGCCGGGCGCGCCATGAAGGAAGGCCAGCGGGCACTACTGCCTCCAGGGTACGTATTGGGGAGGAGGGAGAACGGGTTCCTGGCGCGGCAAACCCTGGGGACCCGCCCCTCACACAGTAACTGCGTCAGCGAGCCAGTCTGTTCTCCTTGACTTGGCCTCTACTCTCTGAGCTTGGCTTTCCGGCCCGGGAAATAGAGGCGTAGAGGCCTCCCACGAGCTCGGGAGGGAATGGAGGGACCCGGCAGAGAGCGAATCATCGCGGGTTGGGCAGATTCATGCTAGGCCTTCCCGTCCCGATGGAGCAGCCTCAGTATCCCCAGGGCACCCTTGCCTGGGCCAGCACCCGGTGTCAGTGTGAGCAGATCTGGGTGGCCAGAGCCCTTGGCTCAGTTGGCCCTTGTTTCCCAAGACTTTGGCCTCCCACAGGTGTGTGGGGCAGCAGGGGCCGCTGCGTAATCTCCCAGGGCTGATTCTTCAAGGCTGGAGCCACTGTGTCCTCCTGTCCTGACGTGGCTGGGCTCCCAGGCACAGCTGCTTTTGAGCCCTCCTCATTTGATCCCTCTACTTCTGTCTTTTCCTATGGAATCTGCTGATGTCTTCACGGAAGTGCCCCCCCACCCCCACCCCCACCCCCACCCTCACCCTCACCCTCACCCTCACCCTCAGTGTTCCGTGAGCAGAGTCACCTCAGCTCCCTTGGTTCTCCTAGCCACTGAGGAGGGATGCCATGGCCCATCTCAGGGTCTGGTGGGGCCAGGCTGCCAGACTCCATGATCCTGAACCACTGTGGGTGACTTGACCTCTCTGTGCATCAGCTTCTCCACATGGGAGAGGGAACATGGTACTTTTAGTACAAGACCAGGCAGACATGGTCTTTTCCCCTTCTTGTAAACTGAAGTTCAGAGAAGGTGAGCAGCAGAGCCAAGGTCAGGAGGCAGCAAGTTAGGTCCCACGAGCGACAGCCCAGCTGCTGCTGGAAATGAATTTCTTCACCTTGTAATCCCAGAGTGCCTGTTGTGTGCCAAGCCCTGTTCTAGGTTCTGGGGCTGCAACAAGGGGCTTGTGGGTGGATGGGAGGTGGTGTGGGGCAGCCCTGCGTTGGCTCAGGTGCATCACTTCTCTTACAGCCCTAGGAAGCAGGCATTCCCCTTCAGGAAACTGAAGCACAGCTGGGGAGAGGCCCAGGAGGCAGAGCTCCAACTCCTGGGGAGGTTGTGTGGCTAACAGATAGTACCTTCACCTTAATGTTGGTGGGGACAGCAGGCAAGCATCCATGAATGCTGGAACCCAGTGCTGGCCTTGCCCATGATTGCTGTCTGCACTCCAGGCTGGGACCTGCTCCTCTGTTCCTGTCTATTGCTTCACCCCTGCTGTTGGGGCAGGGCTGGGGGGTGTTGTTTTGTAAGTGAAACTGATGGAATGGGAAATGCAAATCACCCTGGGGATTTACAAGGAAAGAAATTTTCCACTAAACCCTGATCAGTCCTCCCCCTGACCCACAGGTACATCCATGCCACCTGAGGGAGCCGAAACCCAGCTGGGTCCCTGCTGCTGTATGACAAGGCTGGTTTCCCCACCTGCTCACGGAGGTGTTTGGATCTGATTCCTCAGAGCTCTGCCCATCTCTAGGGGCCTGCGGTTCAAGGTGTGGGAGTTGCTTTGGGAGCTTGGCCTACCTACAGCCCTGAAGTGCCAAAGCCTACAGCTCAGACTGCCAGGCCTGGTTGTGTGTAAGTGGGGGCAGAGCTGCTCTACCTACTGCAGCACTTTTCAGTGGTGCATTGGTTTTGCCCACACACAGTCGTCCCTTGAAGGAGTAGTCGCTATTGGCTCACTTCACAGCTAAGGAAACAGAAGTGCAAAGAGGTGGTCACTTCCTCAGTCTTGCCTTAGAAGCTGCTATGAGTGAGGACATGGCAATGCCTGGATCTGGGCAGGTCTGGGTATGGGAGCCACTATGGCAGCAGTTACTATTAATTCTCACATAACCCACACCTAACTGTTCATGAGCAGCTGGAAATCCAGATTTTTAGATCTTGGCACCATTCATGCAAAAGCTCTTGCCCCTCCCCCACCAAATGCGACTAACTCCCACCCTGGGAGCAGCGCTGGCTCCTGAAGGGGCCAAGGTACAGAGGACCAGAAGAGAGGGCCCTGAGGATGCAGGGAGAGGACCCAGGTAGGGGAGCAATGGGAGGTTGGGGGGAGGAGAGGAACTGAGGAATTTCTGTGTCCCTGCCTGTCCTGCACTGGTCTCCATGGGTTTTTGTAGTAAAGCTCCAGGATGCCTGGTCTCCCATCCTGAGAACGTCTGTCCTGTGGGCCTCATGACAGCTCTGAGCTGAGGTTCATTATTCCCTCCATTCAAAAGGAGGAAGACAGGAAACGTTCTGACAGAGCAAGTGGACATTTAGATCTGGGTTTATCATCCTACTCTGTACTGACTGTGGGGGCCTGGCAGGCCCTGGACCTTCCAGGGGTCTGGGTGTGGTAAGCACTGGGCAGGGTCTTATCCTCCAAGCCTGCCAGCCTAATATGTGTCCTCAGGGAGGGACTTCCCATCTGCCGCGTCACCCTCATTTGCCTATGAAGGATCTGTTTCTCAGACTGCTCCCAGGACAGGCTGAAAGGGCCAGTCCACCATGTGTCCCCATGTCTACCTGGTTTTAAATTTTCCTGGAGAGAGACCCACATGAGAGTCCAAAGCTGGTTCCGAGTTCTCAGATACCGATTTGAGTGACAGTCCATGGAAAGTGGCCATTGGGGAGTGTCCCAGGAGGGGAGGGCCAAGGCCAACCAGCTGTGCTCTAGCAGAGAGACACAGGACAGTGAGGAGGGGATACCTGTGTAACAAGCACATTCAGACACACACAAATAAGCATGCACATGCAGCGTTGTGTCAAGTTCATATGTACCTCTTGAGCTGTGTGACTGACTGGGGAATGCTTCTTGTCTATAAAATGGGGCTGCCCAAAGATGAAGTGACCCAGTCTATGTAAGTGCAGTGGAGGCCTTGACCTCAGCTCCCTCCTCATGCTCCCATCTTGAGCGGGGGGGGGGGGGGGGCTTGATCCTGCTAACATGCCTGGAACAGGACCCAGAGTTGCAGCATCACTCTTGGTTAGGAGGGATGGGGTCCCGCTGCACCCTCCTGCCCCTTTTATTCACCTCCCCCAGTGACCCCAGGAGCCAGGGAAAAGCATTACCATGGGGAGAGCACAGATGTGGCACCTCAGGCCTGGGAGAACCTGTGTTCAGACAGACCACATTTGTGAACAGGAGCCTTAGAAAGTGGCCACGTCCCTGTACCTCTCCATCTCTGAGAGGCATGCATGGAGCAGGGATGAATTGGAGGCTGGAAGGTAGCAAGGCGTGCCCTTGGTGCCCCAGGCTAAATGAGACAGGCCTGTGCACAGTCCTGGCCCTCCCAGGCTGGTCGCCCTCCCTGGCTGTCAGCATGTTTGGGCCAGCCTGGGCCCAGAAGAGGCAGAGCCGCTACTGCAGAGCCTCCTCAAGGGATACTCCCCGGGAGCTGGTGGCTGCCCACTGGGTACTCACCGTGGGGGACTGTTACATGGCAGTGGGGTGGGCCCAGGGTTCTGCACTTCTGTCAAGTACTTTCAGGGGCCACAGCTCCCACCAGGTAAGTGCACAGAGCCTGAGATAGGGGAGGGCTGCCACCTCATTTCCAGAAAGATGAGAAGGAGGCCAGGTCTGTGAGGAGGTGCTGTGCCATCACCCCCACTTCAAAGACAGAAAAGGAGGCACTGCCAAGGTCATGCAGGCATGCCTGAGTCAAGCATGACAACATGGGGTGGGCACGCATGCAGGTGTGTGTACCACCTCACACGGTCCCCTAGTAAGACTTGACATGCCCAAGACCGCACAGCAAGGCAGAGCTGACCCTTAAGGTCCTCAGCCCTGGAAACAGAGTGGGTGTTCCCCCATGAGAGAGCCACTGAATTATGCCCATTGCATTCTGGAATGTCACATAGCCACCAACAGCATGAGCAAGAAAGCCAGCTGGCTTGGAGGGACCCGCCTGGTACTGTGGAGAAAGAACAGTAAGGAGCCCTGATCCATTGTGCATCTGTCCCTGGGGTGGGGTGGGACTAACTCAACTTGTCATCCCCAGGCATCTATGGTCAGCAAAACCCTTGTATCCACCAGCCAAGGCAAAGGTGGCAGAGAGAGTGGCACCCCCTCTTGGTTTTCCCTTCCTCCCTCAGAGTCCCGATTTTAGCTCAGCAAATAGCTTCCCAGAATAGAAGCTGTATTTCCCAGCTTCTCCTGTAGCTGGGTGTGCCTGTGTGGCTACATCCAAATGATGAAAGGGAGTGTGCAACATCAGGGAAGGGATGTGCTGTTCTTCATTACTTCCTTTTCCTTGCTGACTGGAATAAAGTTGTAATGGCCAGAGAGCTCCAGCAGCTATGTTGGACCAGGAGTAGAACTTGGGTGTAGGAGTCTCACAGCAGAGCCAGAGACAGAGAAGCCTGTTTCCCCAATGCTTGGAGCACTGAGCCCAAGCCCGCTCTAGGCTGTCTACCTCAAAACTTCAGAGTATGAGTAAGGAAAAAGATCTATCTTTTTTTGAGAGTGCTATAATTTTTTTTCTGATACAGCTGCTTTCAATCCTATTTTTATTTGTGTTATATTTTTCATTACTAAATAAGTTTTCTTTTTTTAAACAAAACAGATTGAAACACTTCCCCCTCCTCCTCAATCCTATTTAGAAAAAGTATATTAGATTATGGTACTGGCCAACTAAAATGTCTCTGATGTCTTATCTCAAAAATCCTCACTCCTGCATACTACATCCTCCCTTCCCCTTGCCACGCCACTGCCCTTCCGTTTGTTTCGTGGCCTCCTCTCTACCTCAGGGTCTTCGTATTTCCTCTACCTGGAGATCCTGCCCCCAGGCCTCCACAAGGCAGGCTCCTTTTTGTCACCTGATCACAGACCACCTGTCTGCAGTGGCCCCTGGTCCCCCTTCACCCCGGCCCTGGGTCACAGTCTGAAAGCACTGTTATTGTTTGTGTGCATGTTGACTGCCCTGCCCCACATCCCTCCCAGGGCATGCCCTGGCCATGTCTGCTCTGTTCCAACCTCCAGGCGTCCCTCACTCAGCCCAGCCTGTGATCCACAAACCACTAATGATGGGGCTGCCGGGCTCTGTATTCTTGGCCCTGACATTAACCATTGACTTAGACCTAGGTCACAGGTGAGCATGGGAATGAGGACAGACATCTGGAGCCCTGGCGGCAAGTGAGTAGTTTTGAGAAGAGCTGTTGCTGGCAGTTCAGGTCTAGTTTGGGTACCCCTTTCCTCTCCTAAAGGTTGACTGCTGGCTGGGCCAAGAGCCCAACCCCAGGCCATGAGTAAGCCCTGTAGGCCGGCCATTGCTCTTCCTTAATAAACTGGGTCCGAAAGCTTCGCACCTGACCCAGGTGCTCAGCAAAGAGTTTCTGAGGGACCTGTGGGGCCTGTGCACACCCAGCCCTCAGTTCCCCCTGCCTTCCTTCCATTGCTCAGGGCCAGAGCCTCCTCATTCTCCCAGTCGGGGGGCTGCCTCCTCCAGGAAACCCCAGATGCCCCTGAGGGTATCTTCCTGCCCCACACTGAAGCTCCCTGAGGCTCAGGGGGCTATCTGCTTTGGCACTCAGTTTCCAGGATGTTCCCACCCCTGCTATTAGGGTCTGTTTATAGGCTGTGAGTTATGACCATGAATTATGACCATGATCCATCCCATGGATTATGACCAAGTGGAAGCACCTCACCCACAGGCCCAGACTGGGGACTTGGTGTGTACTGTCCACTGTGGGGTGTTGTGCCCTTTCTACATTTGGGGAAACTGAGGTGCCCAGAGCTGAGATTGAATCCCGGTCTCCTGAGCCATTTTGTCTGCCCCAGAGGGGTACTGGGAGCCACCTTGAAGTCATGGTGAGGCCCTCAGGAGCTCTTGGCCACATGAGGATTTTCCTTTTTTCCCTGGAGAATTGCAGCCCACCTCAGGCCTCAGCAAAAACCCCAGGGACCTGTGGTGGGCTGGGGGCTTCAGGCCCAGGTGTGGATCCTGATATGGGAAAGAGACAGAGGTAGGCCTTCAGGATACTATGTGGCCCAACTAGATGGGTCTCCTTGTCCCAGTTCTGGTTGAGCCAGCATCAGAACTGCTGAGGGACACGGCTTGCCAGCCCACCACTTGCCTTTCTGCTCAGATCCCGGGGAGGCTGGTGAGGCTAATCGTGGTACCATACTCTGAGTCCTTAGGTCAAGTCATGTATTTGACTGAGGGACCCCACTTCTGAGTACATGCCATGGGTGTTCCTTCACATAGATGTCCTTACTAATCATCCTTCAGCATGGGGCCTGTGTCCCTCTGCTGTAAGGAAGTCAAGACTTGTCAATGTGGCACTTTAGAACAACTCTACTGCAAATACACCATTTTTAATTATTTTACTTGCATAAATCCATTAAGAGAAAAGGCCTGAAAAGAGATCCCATCTAGGGTCGACTGACATGGTTTTCATGCCAGTTGGGTTCCAGATGACCAGGTGATGTCCTGTCAGCTGTCACATCTCGCAGTTGATGAGCAAATCCAGTCTAGCAGATGAGCAAGCACTGCTCTCATTCCAGTAAAGTCTGTGTTATAGAAAAGCAGGGGACCTGAAGGACCTTATTTGCAGGGTGGCCAGGCAAGGGAGCAGGGCAGTTCCACTTTAACTGGCCTTTTGCTCTCTGGCTGCTGCCTGGTCTATGCTTCTCAGTCTAAAACCATTTCTCCCAGGTTTCCTTGAATCCCACAAGGTGGGCTAGCCTCTGATTTCCTTCCTTGCTTTCAGCCAAGGCTGATCAAAAGAATTTGAGAGCTAAGATATTCCATTTTTATTCCATAGCTGCTACTCCCAGTCTGCAGAGGGCTGCGGAGGTTTGGTGGGTAAAACGGCCTGCCCAGGACTCACCCTGTCCTGTAAGGAGCTGGTAGGAGACAGTGTGTCCTTGTGGCCAGGCAGGGGTGAGGGCTGGCTGACCCCAGGGGCTCATCCAGGGACCAGCGCTACTCAGGGGCCAAGCTGCTCGGCCCCCAGCCACATATTCAAGGCAGGTCTAAGATCCAGGCCCTGCACATAACACGCTGTCTTCTCCATAGGGCTGGCTTCCTGTACAGTTTGTGGATGTTGTCTGCACTGTGCAGAGTGTGCAATCTCTGGGGAAGCTCCTAAAAATGCGACATCTTTTCCTGGCTCCAGTGGCATCCAGGCTGGCAGGGCTGGTGCTGGGCAGAGCCCAGGGCATCATGCAGCCAGCTTTTATTAAGGGCATCTCACAAGTTGTAGGAAAGCCATCCAGCACAAAAGGGCATTTATCAGCTGAATGGCGTGTCTCTATCTGAACGGAGGGAGGACAGAAACAGTCTTTCACAGAGTACCAGCAGGGCTAGGATCTCCTGCTCAGTAGAGTGTCAGTTTTCCAGCTCCTCCAAGCTGTGCAATCCATCCATATTCATGGTGAGTTACTCACTCTGTCCTGGCAGGGGACTCACTAATCCTTCTCCTGTTGAAATTGTTAGGGAGAAAGGGGAGAAGGAAGATAGAGAAATATGAAAAGGGCAGGGGAAAGGACAAAGAAGAGGAGAGAAATAGGGATGGGGAGAGACAGGGATAAAGAGAAACATGGAAACACAGGTAAACACAGGCTATGTCTTGTCAGAACACTTTGACTCAATGGTTCCCCAGGTTGTGAATGATGTGAATTTATGGCTTACCTCACACCCTCTCAGTAAGATGAGAGCAGATGGCCTCACACTCCAGGATGTGACTTCTGTGTCCCTGAAAATTCCTGTCTTTTTCAGCTTGTGTAGCTTTGCCCGTGTTATTCCTTCTGCCTATAATATCCCTCCAAAAATGCACAATTAAGCAATAAAGTCCTACTTGACTCCTAAAAATTTTATGTACTAAAACCAACATGCTAATAATGTTTTGGAGAGATTAAGGACTAGCTCAGTTGCTTGTAATAGAGATCTAAAATTCAAAGACTTAACTAATACAGGATTTATTTTTCTCTCACATGAAACAAGCCTGGAGATAGGAAATCTAAGAATAGGATGGCACCTCCATAATGTTATTAGGGATCTATCTTCTCTGTCTTGCAGAGTGTGGAGCTCCCATCCTCAAAGTAGCGTGCCTCATGGCCCAATATAGCCACTGGAGATCCAACCATCACAGCAAGAGGCAGATAGAGGGATGAAAAGGCGCTCCTTTCCAGTTTTCTGTCCATTCTTAAGGAGCTTTCCAGATGGCTCACTCAGTAAATTCTGCTTACATCTCATTAACTTCCTGTAGCTACAGGGTAGAATGAGCAAATCGTCCCCCAGAATAAGACCAGGACTCATTTCTTAGGGAACATGGAGCAGGTGATTTGTAGTATCTGCTGCAGGCACCTGTGAGCACAGATGGTGAAGAGGAGCAATGGTTGATTCCTTCTGGAAGGCAATCATTTAAATATATATCAAGAAAGAGTAAAATATTCATTCCCTCTTGTATAGTCCCAAGTCTGTGATTTTATCTTTGGGAAACAACTCAAAGGGGAAAAAATGCCCGTGCATGAATACATTTGTTGTCCTGTGATCACTAAGCATGACAATTTGGAAATAAAATTTCCAATGGGAGAATACTGTGTTATATTTATGTGCTGGGGTATTTGGTCAGTCACTATAAATGTCACTCATGAAGGATGGGGAGCAACACAGAAGAAATTTACAAAATAACTTCAGAGAAAAGATAGGATATCAAAATATACATTGTGATTGTCGCCAGTTACCCTAAGTTTATATGAAGCTGGGACAGAGAGTCAGGTGGCTTTAAGGGCAAGGCTTTCTTTTTAAACCTCCCAAAGCTTCTTTCACACACACACACATACACACATATATGTATTTATATATATATATAAATATATTTTATATATTTTTATATAAAATAAAAGCATTTATAGAATATAATAAAATATATAAACAATAAAATTTTATATAAATAAAACAATATAAAAAATATTAAAATATATGTACATAATATATCTAAAATATGTAAATAATGTAATATGTAGCTATAATAATAAAATTCAATAACAACATACATGTATAATATTTTACTATAATAAAAATATGTTCATTGTCGGAAATCTAGAATATGAAAGTAAGAGAAAAAATGACTCAGGAAAGAACAGGTTTTCCTAGTTTGATGTTGTACTCACAGTCATAGCCACTGTGAAGCCTCAGAGGCATCCAGGGTTCTTGTCTTATTTTTGCATCAGTGTTGGGTGGGGACTCAGCCCAAGTTTGCTCCACAAGTCTCCTGTTCTCCTGGGTCCCCTGCTCTCATGATGGGGTCTGGAGGTTCCAGAGGTGACCAGAGCATACACGACCTCTGAAGTTCACACAGAATCCACCACTGATGCTGCTGCCATTTTCCATTGACCAAAGCAAGTTATTTGGCCAAGCATAAGTTCGACATGGTGAGTAAGTGTCCTCCACATGCAGTGGGAGGGAGCCAGTGTCAATAAGTACCCATCTATAATCCAGATGTATAGTCTTTCCTATACTTTTATATAAAGATATGTTCTTTACACACTAGAATCATTCTACTTACATTATTTTGTCTCTTAGTTACGTGTGTTGAACTCTTTCCATGTCATAGAAATTCTTCTGTAACATGACTGCATATAGTTCTATTTTATGGTCATATCATGACTTATTCAACCTGATAGACAGGTTTCCTTCCTTCCTTCCTTCCTTCCTTCCTTCCTTCCTTCCTTCCTTCCTTCCTTCCTTCCTTCCTTCCTTCCTTCCTTCCTTCCATTCCTTTTTCTTCTAAATGCCATACTTCAATGACTATCCTCTCCTGGTTGCTATATCTTTGCACACATTTATGGTTTTTTAAAGAATAAATTTCTGAAGGTGGATTTAGTAAATGAGATAGTCAGTCTCAGATGGCCTCCAGTGATTCTCACTTTCACATTCGCACCCTTGTATAATCTCCTCAGTAAATTTGGGTTGGTCTGTGTGGCCAATAAATTACAGCAGAGATGATAGTGTGCAACTTCTGAGGCTAGGTCATAAAGGGCATTGTGTCTTCTGCCTTTCTCTCCTGGGTCACTCATTCTGGGGAGCCAGCCACTACGTGGTGAGGACGCTCAAGCAGTGCTGAGGAGAGCCCGATGTGGGGAGGAGCTGAGGCCCCCACCCAGTAGCTGGCAGCATCTTATCATGAGGGAGTGAATCACATGGAAATGGATCCCCAGACCCAGTCAAGCCTTCAGATGAGACCACAGCCCCGGCCAACATCTGACCTCAGCCTTAAGAGAAACCCTGAGCCAGAGGGTTTCAGCAGGCAAAGTCACTACTGAATTCTTGGCTCACAGAAACTGTTAGAGGCATTAAATGATTTTTTTATGGTTCTTTTTTTTTTTTTTTTTTAGCACTTTATTTTGTTATTAGTTTCAAGTGTACAATACATTGGTTTGACATTTATATAGCTTATGAAACAATCCCCCGATTACTCTATCACCCTTCTGGCTCTACACATAGCCACTTAAATGATTTCTTTTTAAAGACACTAAGTTTTAGGGTAAGTTGTCTCACAGTGATAGATAACTAAAAGAACAAATGTTTTGGTCAAGAAGCCAAGCTCTTCTGTGATATCAGATAAACCCCAGCATTTTGGTGAACACATTTATTTCTCACTCATGCACATCTGACATGGGTAGAGGCTCCCTGCTGGTCAACAAAGAAGCACTTAGGGACTAAGTGTATTTCAATCTAGTAGCAGGTCACTTCATCTCACATTTAGGTAGGTGGTAAGATTAGTCATGTGATCACACCCAGACATATAGAACTGAAAAAATAATTAGGTAAACTGAGCATTATCTCTGCCATAGAAATCAAAAGAACTATATATGGCTACTACCTGTTTTAAAAAAATAACCTCAGAATTAAAGACATACATATTGAAGCCATGATTCACAATTTTTCACTTCCTATGGAATAAACAAAACCCTTTTTATTGTTTTAAACATGAGAGTATCAAAACTTCCACAGTTGCTACAAGATAAACACTTGCAAACACAGCAACTCTTCTTCACAAAAATTTGACAAAATGTATTGAAAGCCTAAATTATCTATTTCCTCTGACCAAAATAATTTTGCTTCTGGGAATCTATCTAAGGAGGAATTCTTTAATACGATAAAACTTTACATATAAGTCACCATAGTGTTATCTAAAGTAATGAAAAATTGCAGGCAACTTAAATGTATGCCAGGGAAAGGATAGATTATGATACCTCCGCGATAGACTATTGTGTGACTAATAACAAGCAGTGCTTGCAGTGGAATTCATCATAACTGATACTACAGTGTTATGAGGAAAAGTTTGCAAAAATTAAATAAGTTCAATAATACACACAGAGAAAAGAAGCACTAAAACGTTAACCATGGTTTCCTCTGGATGGTGGGATGGGATCATCCTGATTTATACCTTTGCTGACTTGCCAAGCTATCTCCGGTGGGCATGAGGCACCTTTGTAAGTCTGCTGGTCTCTCCCTCCATCCACCTGTTTGTTTTTTAGATAATAAAATGCCTTCTTTAGAAGATGTCTCAGTCAGGTACAGATCTATGTATAAAACTTCATATATTATTTTATATTCAGACAACAAAGGAAAAAGAAGCAACTTAAAAATATGCTGGTTGGTGTTTTTGATTCCTAATCAGAAGCAGGTCTACTAGCTTCACTGTCCCCTCTCAGATGACAGCTTCCCAATATTCCCCAAATCTTACACAAGAGTTGAGGGGGTACAAGCCAGGTAAGAAAGAAGGCTCTTTGGAGAGCACCAGGGTCCTGGTCTTGCATCTCCAGCAACTGGATAGGAACCCCTGTGGACTCCTCCATGGATGCTGCCACTTGGGTCCAAGTGAGAGCCTAGCCTAAGGCTGAGGACATCTCCTACCTCAGTGGCACCAGATGCTGATGGCCCCCCTGATCCCCACATCACATGGTGCCCACATCTCCCATTATGCCCATATCTCCCAGGATGCCCACATCCTTTATGAACCCACATCCTCCATCATGCCCATGGCCCCCATTATGCTGTTGGCACCATGATGATACTAACTGGGCTCCCAGTGGTGGCATCTGCTCTCATCCCACCTTCCGCTGAGTGCACTCTCTGTTATGCATCTCGTAGGGAAATTCCTGCCCCATAGGGAAGCCCTGAGTATTGAGGCCTGAAGAATGGTGAAGACTGACTGGAACTTTAAAATGAATATAATCAGGTCTATGAGAGGAGCTAGGGCTTATGAGAGGAGTTCGCACACTCTACCTAATTGTTAGAATCCTATAAGAAGAACTCTATGTTTATAATAAAACTCTCTGGTTCTAACTTTCCCTTCCCTTAACTTCCTTTTCCTTTGCACAAATACCCCTCCGTCTTGTCATGCAGGCCAGAAATGCACATGGCTTGCCATGGCTTGCCATGTCTGCATGTGCTGGGTTATAACCCTTTCTTTTTTCCTGAATAAATCCTTTTTTTTTGTGACAAAACACCTAGTCAATATTATTTTTCAGCCAACAGTTGCCTCCTGGATCCAGCAGTTAGTCACCATGGTAAGGTTGGAGCTGGGCAGAGGGAGCTAGGACCTGGCTCGTGTCAATGCTGATCTCCACTCTCTGGCCACGTCGCCTCAGCTATGGTCTGACTTTCTGAACCCCATGAGAAGAGCCAGTGTTGAAGCCACCTTCCCAGGCCTGGGCAGTGAGGAGAGCACACCTGTGGTCCTCTGGTCAATGTCCTAGAGTCAGGTGACCAGCTGGCATGTATCCCTCACAACAAGCCAAACCATAGGTGCTATTATCCCATTTAGAGATGAGGAAACTGAGGCCCAAAGGGTGGTATAGCTAGTGGGTTCAGGGCAGAGCTTGAGATCCCACAGCCTCCCCTCCCCACAGCACTCTCACCTGGTGGCTGTGAGGAGGTAGCCTCTGCTGGGGTGGATTGTCCCAGCCTCATGCTGGCACAGGCCAGGCTCACAAGGACTGGGGCACAGGGATGGGCTCAGGCCATGACTATGACTGGTGCCATCATAAGAGCTCAGATTTCAGAGAGGCTTGGTGTGGGCCAGGAGTGGCCAGAGTCACTGTGCTGAGCTGGGGCCTGTGGCTGGTACCTCCCAGGGAGAAGGTAGTGGCCAAGATGATGGCTGATCTGCCAGAAAGAGGAGGAGTAAGGGCCATAAGGGCTGCAGACATCAGCAGTGGGAGCTACGAAGACCTGAGCAGGAGGAATGGAGGGTGACGGCCATGGTGAGCTCAATGTCCCCTGAGGTGCTGGGCCTTGGCTCAGGGCCTGGGGGAAACCAGGAGCCAGAAGACTGAGAGAGGACAAGTGAGAGCCCAATGCTGTGCTGTAATGTGACTACCAGGAGCAGAGGAACCTCAGCCCTGTAAGCACCATGTGATTGTCCATCTGATTCCATCTCACAGATGGAACCTGATGCTGAGGGAATGCTTCCCTCAGGATCACACAACAGGTCAGAGGTCCTTCTAACACAGAGCCCAGCTCTCAGTCTATCACTGCCTCACCCCTCTGATGCAAGAGAGAAAAAGAGAGAGAAGGAGGGAGAGAAAGGAAAGGAGGAAGGGAGAGAGGGAGGGAGGAAAACTCAGGAAGTGGGGGAAGATAAGAAACTCTCATTGCCTCTTGTAGACTCTTGTGCATGGTCTAGTCAGCCCTTGAACCTACTGCCCACCTCCTTCTGACTTTGCTGAGCTGTATGGAGGCCCTGAGCTCCTCCAGAGAGCCGAGCCATACAATGATTGCTTGCAGGTATGTATGCAATGCATCTCTGGTTCAAGTTACACAAGGGACTCCGGCAAGTAGTCTTGTGATCTAAAGGGTTTCCTTGGCCTGGATCCATTCTCTATCCCTGACCATTGGACCCTGGTGCCCAGTCCCCTATTGAAGTAGATACAGGATGCCCATGGGTGAGGCCCTGCTTTCACTCCCTTGGGCTCCCTGCTGCCTTGGCTGTGGTGAGGGACAGGGAGCAATTACTGATACTAGGTCTGCCTGTGGTGTCACCCTTGGCCTTGGGTATCCAAAAGACATTAGGACTGAGGACTCAGAAGCTCTTTTCTCTTTTAAAAATTCCAGCTGTATTTGAAAATGAAAGCATTTATTTTTCTGCTTTATTTTTTCCTGTGTTTGCTTTAAAAACACATGGCCACTAGATGATCTCTTTTCCTCTTTCCCTCCACACTGGGCTCACGGCCCAGCCCAGCCAGGGATGAAAGAGGCACCTGACTCATCTGAAGATGGCTTCCAGGAGCAACAGGAGGCTGGGGTCATGGAAACATCAAGGTAAACGAGATACTCATCCTTCACTCTGAGGTCAGGACATAAAACCAATTAAGGCAGCAGGAGTGAATTTTTAAGGCAGCATGGCCAATTGTGGCACCAAATGTGTCTTTCTTTCTGGTCTGCAGCCTGACCTGGGAGACAGTGGCGAGAGCACTGGCAGTACTCACCAAATCCTCAGAACGCACACTTGGGGGCAGCTGTCAGAGCTAGTTTATAAGCTAAGTATGTCCACTCGTTAGGAATAGAAATGTTTTTATTCATCCTATTACTACATCAGACCTGGGCAGCTGCTGCCTCACTTAGAGGCTCGGTGAGTAGTAACTCGGGGATATTCTAGTCTCCTCAGGATTCCTGCCTCATGATTACAATACAGCTGCCACAGTCATGTCTACACAGGCTAAGAGAAACAGGGAGGAGCCCAATAGCCATATCAGCTTCCTTTTATCCTGAAAGCAAAGCCCAGAATTTCCCTGGCAGACTGCCCTTTAGATCTCATGGCCAACCCTAGTTGCAAGGGATGCTATGAGAAAATGGAACAGAATCAGGCCAATCTTGACCTGTTATCTGGTCTGAAAATGTTGTCTATTGTTATCCAATATTTATTCTTTCCTTCTTGATTTTTAGTAACTGAACCCCCAAGTTACCCTCAAATAAAGACCTGTCCCCTCTACAGCCCGGTGTGCCCACATGACTAGATTCTGTCCAGTGAGATGGAAATGAAATGCTGTGCACAACTTCTTGGTTAAGTGGTGAAGGGAGGGATGTGCCCTTTCCTGTTCCTGCTGGCTGGCACGGAGATGCCATGGCAGGATGGAGGCAGCCATCTGGACCACAAAGTGGAAGTTATTTGTGGAGGAAGCAGAGCCCCAAGGGGGAAGGAACCTGGGCTCTGAAGATCTCAAAGAGGCAAGAGCCCAACTCTAGTGCAGAATGACTTCTCTGTTAAGTTCTATTACTTGGAGACCTTCAAATATTTGTTAATTTAAAAATAAAAAGGCCTTTCAAAGGGAGAGGCAAACAAGTGTTTATTTGAGATCAATAAGAATAGCTATTCAAGAAGTGCTGATTCAGGC
Source organism: Eidolon dupreanum (assembly GCA_028627145.1). Lineage (NCBI taxonomy): Eukaryota > Metazoa > Chordata > Mammalia > Chiroptera > Pteropodidae > Eidolon > Eidolon dupreanum. The sequence continues at coordinate 89,077,262 of CM053509.1, forward strand.
AGAAGCCCAAATAGTGTTCCAATTAGGAGACAAAAGCAATGGATATTTATGAGAAAGAGAAGAGGAACAATTACAGCAATAGAAGGAAGGCATTTCTATTGGTGCAGATAACATAACATAGTGATGTTAATGCTAAACAATTTTTAAAATTTTCAGTCTACTAGTCATCAGTTTGGTAGTCATAATATCTGTTTTCTTTTTATCTTTGCAAGCATTTCTTTGGGACATGAGTTTTCTTAGGCCTAATCTGAAGGTCATTTTGCCCTGTTTTAATATTCCAAAGGTTTGAAGACAAGACATGTGAGGCAGTTTCTCTAGCATGGCAGCTCTGGCTCCATTTTAAAGTGGCTCTGTTTATTATTATTTTTTGACACATACCAACCCACCATCTCAACACACATTGGAGTTTTGTTCTTCAGAAAGGAGGGAGCAGTGGCTGTTAGAGAGAGGTTGATTTAGATTTAGGAGATTTAGGAACACCATTGCCTGGCTTTCTACTCCTCAACTAGGTGAAATACTATTCCTCTGCTTGATTGTCAGATGGGGCTGTTTCTCTTCTCCAGATATAACGTCTGGCCCTCTTCAGCCTTTCCTTTTGTGTGGCGTGAATCCCTCTCCATTGTAGATCCCCCCACGGGTCTTCTAATGGGTCCAGGGAACCCTCAAAAAGGGGGCCCCTGGGTGTGGTATCCTGTGAGCCAGGTGGGGCTGGACAGGATGAGAAGTGATTTAGATGTTAGTTGAATCATAGCTCAGACACACCAAGAAAGCAGTTATTGATCTGGAGTTCCAGATCAATGTGTCTTGACGATTGTATGCATGGACCATCATGAATATCAAAACTTAGAACATTGCTATCTCCCAAGATGTTTCCTCATGCCCTCTTTGTGGTCAAACCCTCTCTCCCGACTACAGAGACCACTGCTCTTCCATTTTTTTCCACCTTAGATTTACTTTGCCTGTTCTGGAAGCACAAATAAACAGAATCATGTATTATGCCTGGCTTCTTTACTCACCAAATGTATTTGAGATTCATTGCTGTTGTTACCAGTATCAGCAGCATCCTCTTCATTCCTGAGCTCTACTCCACCGTGGGGACACCCAGCATGCTTATGCATTCACCTGCCAACAGGCACATAGGTGGCTCCTGTTTGGGGTGGTTGTAAATGAAGTTTTTCTTGGCACTTGTTTGTAAGGACTATGTAAGCGTATGGTCTCACATCTCCTGAGCAAATAGAGTGGAGTTTCTGGTAAGTGTGTATTTCATTGCATAAGAAACCTCCAGACCATTTTCAAAGATGCTGTACCATTTTTTCCCAGCAAATTATGAGTCCCAGTTGCTTCAGCTCTTCCCTATACACTGGGTATTTTCTCTCTTAAATTTTAGCCATTATAATGGTGTTGGTTGGTAAACTGGCCTTCATACATGGAAGGCAAGGAGAGATGGAAAAAAGAGGCATACCACTCCAGATTGTCAGGTGGCAAGTTTAACAAATGAGGGAACTTACATATAAGGCTTGTCTTGGGTGCCTCAAGACAAGTAGACCTCCGCATCTTCCCATCAGAACCTTAAAGTTTATATAGAGGCCTGCACAGTTTCAGTCACAGGTATCGTGCAGATGTTCTCAACAACATGGTGCTCTCTCAAGGCCGTGTCCTTGAAAACAGTTCCACTGTGGGAACGGTGGGCAGACCATACATCCCAACACAGGGGAGGGGTGAGGAGACCTTGATTACTGGGGTCCAGCTTGCGTGTCAACAAGCAGTCATGTCCTCTTGATGACCTCCTCCAACATTTCACCCCTCATGACCAGTTTGTAAAATCTTGTGTGTACCCCTCTTATACAGTGTGCCCAAAGCAGTCAACAAGGGGTTTCATTAGCATGGAGGTGACTTGTTTGGCAGCTATCCAGTTGCATTGGAAGCAGAGGCCCTAGAATAGTAAAGGCACATGCAAGATTAAGATAATGATTCCCCAAACCATTTTTTCCATCCAAAGACCCATGATCTGAAGCACTGATTTATTCATTTCCCTAGGCTGTGGGTCGGATCATTTAGCACATTTGCTTGTGTCCTCTTGTGATTTAATAAAAATGATACATTAGCAAATTTATCAGGTCTGAACATACAACACCCTGATAATGGCACAGGTGCCCCATTACAAGGCAGTAATAATTTCCAAGGCCATCCTATTTCAGAGGACAAGTTTTCTTACTAGAGACATTTCAGAATTTAGTAAGGACAGGCATTGTTGGCTATCACTTAAGGCCTGTTGGGTGAATTTAGTCATGGGTTCTATGTGTGCTATAATGTCCTACAGGACAATGGAGGGGACAATGATAGTGGCAAAATGATAATACCAATGGGAAACAGATAGTGCCCACTAGCTAGAGGAGAAGGAAGTTGGCAGCTTTAAGAATGTAACCTGGCTGCACAAACCATACATGTTGGCTGGGGGAAGCAGCACTGTCAGACATAAGGAGATGGGCTGAGGGCAGGACAAGCCAGACCAGGACCCCACCTTCTCCCTTCTGTCAACAATGCATGTTCCATTCCAGGTGTACTGTGTTTCAACAAGTCTGGCTTTGCTGCAGGACAATAAAATCCCAGCAGAGACTTGTAATTCCCCCTCATTCAGGGGTACGGAGTAAGCTACCCATCCATGAGACGTTTCATTGAAAATCCCAGGAGATAACTCCTTTCCCAGGGCTGATGGGACTTGGTGTTCTCAGCAGCACAGCTCATTGCTCTGCGGTGGGAATTGGGGCATTGGCAACATGTCTTCTGTGACTGCCATGTCTTTGGTATTGAGTGTCTTGGCAGTGGTCCCCAGTCTGGCAATATGGGGCAATAGGCTCTACTGGCTGATCATTCAAATGTATTAAAGCCTGAGATGGTACTTCAGTTCACCTAGCCAAGGTGGTTTTACTTGATAATAACTTAATCTGCTGCTTTAATATTCCATTCTTCCTTCCTACTAATTCCACTGCTTGTGGGTTATAAGATAGATGGAACCTCCATCCAAAGTCATGTTCTTTTGCCCAGTCTTACACATCATGACCTCTGAAATGTGACTCTCAACTACTATCTATTCTGCAAAGGTGTCCATATATGGCATTTATCTTCTCTAATCCCCTAATAGTGGCAGCCTGGTTTGCAGAGTGACAGGGGAAGGCTTGGGTTAGAGCCAGACATAGTGTCACACAAACCAGGGTACGTTTAGAACCATCACTCAGAGGGAGGGGGCCGATATAATCAATTTGCCGATCTCTCACTGTTTGGGAGCTCCGATGGATGGCCCTAGATTCCTTCGACAGTTGCCTTGGGCATTGTTGAGAACACACAGGACATGCTGTCAACCGCATTGACCAAATTGCTATATTTCAAGAGTAATTCAGCATCTTTCGCAATAAACCATCCCACCTGAGTACTTGTGGTGGCTGTTCTTTCTACTTACGCAATCTGCTATATCTACAGAAGGGTTAATTGCTAGGAATCAAATACAGCCTAGGGCATCAGCTTCCTGATTGCCAGGGATGTCAGTGCCTCATTAGCCAGATGTAGAAAAATATGAGAATTGCCTCAGGTTCTTGCGGGTAAACTCAAACGTCCCCCCACACATCCTGACCCCACAAGTCACATTTGTGACCATCCACCCCTTAGCTTCCCATTGTCCAAGCCACAGGGTTAATCTCTTCAGAATGACTCAGCTATCAGTGCAAAGGGTTGACAGCCATGGCTCATGAGTGGTCACCAGTCAAACTGGTAGTTGTGGTTCCTTCTTTCCTGGGATGTTTGCATTTCAAAGGTATAATAAGATTTAGAATTTCAAGGGACAGAGAAAGAATGCAAGTTTTCTCCTAGGAGTTATGGGATATATATCTCTATTATTAGAAGTCTAGGGTAATTGCTATTTAAAATTTCCCTTCGTTTTAGGAGTTGGATGGCATGGTATACTCCATCCTTTGTACTATCAGTCAGCCAACATAAGTCCTCCCCTTGGCTCTCCTCACTTTCCCAAGGATTGCACGTCTTAATGTCTTAATCATGCTTTGTCACAAGCACTTGGATCTTGATCCATGGCAGCTTGTGCCCTCCTAGCTTTGTAAAACAACATGCTAAGATCTCCAACTTATTGTCCTGCTCTCCCACTTTGTCTGCCAGCCCTGAAGTTAATAGAGTAGCGGACAACCTATGTCCTTTTCTAGTCTCAGCTCTTTATTCAACTTTCTAACTTGAGTTTCAGCCTCTAGTTGGGCATCGGCACCCAGCCACACTGCCCACAATGAAGGCCAGCCCACAGTGGCAGTCATTTGTTTCTCTTCTTTGCCCATGCTCTATGTGTGGTTCCTCAACTTAGAGGTTGATGGCCAATTCAGGATTTCCCCTGAGGACGCCTTTTTCCCAAGGCTCATGTCTTTGGTCTCTTGGCTGGCTCACCAATTGTTGGTTCATAGAAGGCCAGAACAGATGACTTCAAATCGGTAGGTGGCAGGTTTAAGAACATACATACTATGATACATATTTATTAGGCTTGTCTTAGGCACCACAAAATGAGTAGACCTCTGCCCAGCCCACCAGAACCTTAAAGTTTATAAAGAGGCTTTACCTGGGTTTGATCACATGTATTGTCCAGATGGTCTCAACAACACTGTGCTCTCAAGGCTACGTCTCTGAAAATGGCTCCTAATGTGGGAATGGTGGGCAGAAAAATGGCTCCTAATGTGGGAATGGTGGGCAGAACGTACATTCCGAGGACTTTTTCAAGCCCAGCTTGCTGGTCAACTGGCGGTCACATCCTCTTGATGACTTCCTTTAACAAATGGGTTTGCAAAGGTATCTCACTGAGGCTTTAAGGAACACTTACTCGGTGACTTATGGCATTGAGAATACTTTCATGTGCTAGGACATTTGTATATCTTCGTCTGTGAAATGTCTATGCAAGTCTTTGACTCATTTTTAAATTTGGGTTATTCATCTTTTTAGACTTGATTTTTAAAAGAATTCCTTACATTTTTTTTATATAAGTTTTAAAATTTTTGTTTCTTCTGCCCCTGCCTCTGGCAACCACCAAATCTGTTCTCTGTATCTATGAGCTTCTTGTGTTGTTGTTGTTTTAAGATTCCACATATAAGAGGGATCATATGGTATTTATTTTTCTCTGAGGAGTTCTTTATATATTATGCTTACATGTCCTTTTTTGTATATAGGTGTTATAAATATTTCTCCCAAGTCTATCTTTTCTATTATTTTCTTAATGCTATCTTTTGATAGGCAAAAGTTTTAAGTTTTACAAAGTCCAATTTGTCAGATTTTACAGTTATTTATTTTGGCATCCTGTCTAGGAAGCCCCTTTCCCCTTGTGGTCGATGACTCCAAACACCCTTCAATACCTTCTCTGTGGTGACATTTTTCCTTCTCAGTGAGGGCAGTGTCAGGGCACTTGGTAGATAGATGCTGCAGGAGGAAGGGGCTCTGCTGCTGGGGGTCTACATGTGAGGGTGAAGGCATCTGGTGCCCAGCCACAAGCACTGATTGGTGTCCCCTTGCCATCTTGCAGCCCCACCCAGGCCTAATGATTACTTTCCCATGGCCTCTTGATCCAGCTTTTGAGCTCCAGGCCTCTGCCTACTTCCTGACGCCCTTAGCTCACCCACCGTGTGCCTGACCACCAGGTATAGAGCCTGTACCATGGTGGCTGCAGACCAGCCTGGCCCACACAAACCAGCAGACTTCTCTGATGTCTAGTGGACTCAGGCACACCTTCTCCATTGAGGCCTAGCCACTTCAAAGTTAGCGCTCTCTCTCAGTTTTGGGGTTTCCTGGAGCTTTCTTATATCTTAGTGCTTACTATCTCATTGTACTACATGTCCTGTTTAGATCTCTATATGGTCCTTACCTCCTGACTGGACACAGACCAACAAAGCCACAGAGATACTCTTTGAGAAGGTCTGTTACCACTGAGACATGAGATGCATGTGTATATATTTTACCATCTTAACCATTTTTAAATGCACAGTTCAGTAGTGTTAAGTGTATTTACATTGTTGTGCAAAAGATATCTAGAGCTTCTTCATCTTCCCAACTGAAACTCTGTCCCCGTTAAACATGAATTCCCTATCCCTGTCCCCAAGCCCCTGGCATTCACATCCTACTTTCTGTCTCTAAGAATTTGTCTTTTTGTGACTGGCTTATTTCGCTGAGCATAATGTCCTCAAGGTTCATCTACACTGCAGCATGTGTCAAAATTTCCTTCTTTTCCAAGGCTGAAATACATTTCTTTATCCATTTACCTTGACTATTGTGAATAGTGCCACTGCGAACCTGGGAGTGCAAGTTTGAGACACATTATGTTGATGACTGCAGTAAAAATCGATAATGGCTATTGCTAACTGAGTGTCTGCTTCATGCTAAGAGGAGGAAGGCGAGGGTCAGGAAGACCATGTGGGAAGGGTTGGGTGGAACCCCCAAAGCTGCACCCAGAAGACAAACATCCTGAGTCGTGTCTGTGTTATGCTGCCAATGGTGGCCTGAGGGGCATGGGCACTGTTTGCACCCTCCCCCTACACTCTTGCTGCCTACCTCACATACACAATGCTCACACGTATACACACATGTATGCACACAATTACATGCTTGCACACTCTCACAGATGTACATGCTCACACATAATAAGGCGCGCACACACACACACACACACACATGTTCACATGTGCTCTCTCTCACACATACCCTCCACTCCTAGCTGATCTTCACCTACCTTTATGATCTTCCAGAGTGGGAGGACTCAGTCTAGGGCTCAAACCCCTACTGACAGCCCCCAACTTCCCTGCATGTGACATAGCCTCAGGACCTCCTTGGAAACACCACCATCGAACCCTCTGCTCCTGGGGACATCCATGGGACATTTTCAACTCTGGGTTGCTTCTCCTCTGGCACCCAGAGGACTTTCCTGCTACATAAACAGAAAAGAGTCAGGAAATGAAGATTCTATCAACCAGAGCAAAATCTAATTTAGTTGACAAAATGTATGGTCAGAAAAGCATATGGCTTGACACATTTAGTCTTATTAGGTGGCGTTGGCATTCAGAGATTAAAGACCAATGATCAGCAGCTGCGCAGGGGCAGTGGGATTTTGTGGTCTCCTCTGTGTCAGTGCCCCTCCCAGGCTCACAGGCCTTGGCTCATTTCTATCCCACCTCAGTCATAGTGGTGTGACTAGGTCAGATCCTCAGCTGAGATGCCTCTGACAGGCCAAACATTGTGCCAGGTACTTTATTTATTAATTATTAAAATTAATTTTATTTTTAAAAATTAATTTTATTTTAAATTTAAGTATAGTTGATGTACAATATTATATTAGTTTTGGGTATATAATATAGTGATTCGACATTTATATACCTTCCAATGTGATCACTCCACCAGTTCTACTAATCTTCTTTCACCGTGCAAATTTATCAAATATTATTGACTATATTCCCCTTCATTTTATTTCACCCATCCCCACCCCTGCCCTTCTGGCAATCGTTTCTTTGGATCTTTTTCTGTGAGTCTGTTTTTGTTCTGTTTTGTTTCTTTTGTTTTTTGAGATTCCACATATAAGTAAAACCATATGGTATTTTTCTTTCTCTGTCTGACTTATTTCACTTAGCATAATATCCTCCATCCGTGTTGTCCCAAATGGCAATATTTCAATCTTTTTCATTGCCAAGTAATATTCCATTGTGTATATCTACCATCTCTTCTCATCTGTTCAGTCAATGGACATCTAGGTTTCTTCTACATCTTGGCTATTTTAAAAAATCCTGCCATGAACATGGGGGTGGATGTATATTTTATTTTATTTTATTTTATTTTATTTTATTTTATTTTATTTTAT
>CM053509.1:89085640-89259834 GCA_028627145.1 Eidolon dupreanum
TTTATTTTATTTTAATTTAATTTAATTTAATTTTATTTTATTTTATTTTATTTTATTTTATTTTATTTTATTTTAATTTTATTTTATTATTTTATTTTATTTTATTTTATTTTATTTTATTTTATTTTATTTTAGGTGAGGCATCCCTTGGTTGACCTCACAGATTGCAAGGACCTTGTCAGCTTACAATCCCTTATTTTTTTATTTTTTATGCCTACAGCACCTGATCTTCCTAGGTGGTCTCCCATCCAAGTACTAACCAGGCCCAACCCTACTTAGTTTCTGAGATCAGATGGGATCAGGCTTGTTCAGGGTAACATGGCCGTAGACTGGATATATCTTTTTAAATCAATATTTCCATTTTCTTCAGATAAATATCCAGAAGTCTAATTGCTGTGTTGTATGGAAGATCTATTTTCAGTTTTTTGAAGAATATCCATATTGTTTTCCATAGTGGCTGTACCAATTTGCAGTCCCACCAAAAGTACACATCTTCGCCAACACATGGTATTTGTTTACTTTATGATGATAGCCATTCTGACTGGTATGAGGTAATATCTCATTGTGGTTCTAGTTTGCATTCCCTGTTGGTTAAGTGATATTTCTGTTGACCATCTGTATGTCTTCTTTGGAGAAATATCTCTTCATATCCTCTGCCCATTTTTTGATCAGATTGTTAACTTTTTATTATTGAGCTGTATGAGTTCTTTATATATTTTTGTACATTAACCTCTTATTAGCTATGTCATTTGCAAGTACATGCTTCCATTGAATAGATTGTCTTTTTGTTTTGTTCATGGTTTCTTTCTCTGTGCAGAAGCTTTTTAGTTTGATGAAGTCCCATTTATTTATTATTGCTTTTGTTTCCCCTTCCCAAGGGACATATCCAAAAAGATATTACTCAGATTGATATAAAATAGTTTACTATCTATGTTATCTTTTAAGAATTTCAGGTCTTACATTTAAGTCTTTAATATATTTTGAATTTATTTTTGTATATGGTGTAAGAGAGTGGTCTAGTTTCTTCTTTTTTTTTGAGATATATATATATATATATATATATCTGTCCAGTGTTCTCTTTGCTACTTGTTGTAGAGACTGTCTTTTCTCTCTTGTATATTCTTGCCTTTTTTTTTCTCACAGATTAATTGACTGTATAAGCGAGGGTTTATTTCTGGGCTCTCTATTCTGTTCCATTGGTCTATGTGTCTGTTTTTAACGCCATTGTCATATTGTTTTGATTACTATAGCTTTGTAGTATAGTTTGAAATCAGGGAGTGTGATACCTCCTCTTTGTTCTTTCTCAAGGTTGCTTTGTCTATTTGTAATCTTTTATAATTTCATATAAATTTTAGGATTATTTGTTCTAATTCTGAAAAGAATGTCATTGGTATTTTGATAGTATTGCATTGACTTTGTAGATTGCTTTGGGTAGCATGGTCACTTTAACAATTTTAATCCTTCCAATCCATGAGCCAGGTACTTTATATACGGGGTCACATATGGCAAGTGTGACTACAAGTGACACAAACTGTGAAGTACCAGTTGCGTAAAAAAGAAAGGCATTTCTTTCTTATTACATACAGGATGCCTGAGGCAAGCAGGACAGAGCCGGTGTGGCAGTTGCATGCAGTCAAAAGTCCAGTTTCCTCTATTTTCCCACTCTGCCACATTCAACACATAGCCTCCACTTAGTGGTCTAAGATAGTTGCATTAGTGCCAGCCACTGTGCTTGCATCCGAGCCAGTGGGAAAAAGGAAGAGACAAATAAGGGTGCATCCCACACTCAAGCACACTTCTCAGATGTTTCTGGACAGCTTCACTCACATCTATGGCCAGAATTTAGCCATGTGGCCATACCTGGATGCAAAAAAAGTGGAGAGTGGACTTTTTATTCCAAACATCCATGTTCTCTATTAAAGTTCAAGGTCTCTATGATGGAGGAAGAAGAGAATGGACAGTGGAGGGCACTTAAGCATCTCTATTATACATATTAATCCTAATAACTTCTAATAATTTCTAAAGTCGAAATCTTATTTATATATTTTTTGTTTAGTAGCCTGATCACACAATATGAAGATCAAAATGGCATGTAGTGAAATCTCTCCCTCCCTCTCTATTCCTCAAAGGGCCAGCAATTCTCAAAGTGGGTCCCAGGACCAGCCCAGCATCAGAGAGAAGTTTAAAAATGCAGCTATCCAGGCCCCTGCCCCTGTCTGGGGGTGAGGCCAGGAATTAGTGTTTTAGCCCTTGGGGTTTCTGAGTCAACTAAAGCCTGAGATCAAATGTGTATGTGCCTGAAGACACTCGTCCCATCTGCATCAGTCGAAGCCCACGCATTACTGATGCTGCTGCTTCATTGGGCAGCATGTAGGATCACAGACAACTTTTCTTCTTTAACAGCTTGATTGGGACATAATCCATACCCTTACATTTCACTCACTTAAGTGTATACCACTTAAATGTACTTAGAGTTGTACATCCATTACCATAAATAGTTCTTAGACACTTTGACCATTCTTCCTTATTTTTAATTTAATTTTTAGCTAGTCATATTCAAATGATTCAAATATTTTAAGAAGGCCTCCCTCCATGCCTGCCCCACCCCACTCAGTAGCTTCCACACCCAGGTAATCACTATCTTTGGGGCTTGTGTTTCCTTCCAAATCTCTTGTTGGTAAGCAGCGAGTTGAACATGGACATATGTTCTTTATTCACACACATGGATGAGATCAGACTGCATTCTCACAATCTCGTACTTTGCACCTTTCCTTAACTCTTTTGTTTAGTGACAGAGCTCACCTGACCAACCCCTGGGGTTCTCAGGGGCTCTGTTGGTGACAGGTCCATTCACAGCAGGAGCAGAACCAATGAGACTTTGGACATGCCTCTCTCAGGGTTTCTTCCCACAGGGTCAGTTCTGGGATGCCAGGTAGATGGGGGATGGTGACATCCCTTTTCCCATGCTTTTATTCTACAATTCTGAGCCCAAGCTGGGGTTCTTGGGGCTCTGACATGCACTCCACTATGGTGCCAATCTGTTAAGTCTGTCCCACTGTGGAACCATGAGCTCACCAGGGCTCTGCTGTGGTCTGTGTGGAGTGTGTCCTCACAAATGTTTGTTGAATGAATAAATGAGTCAGGCTTTCCCTGTAGCCCTTTCCCTGTAACTCTAGACTTTGGGCACTTAATGTACTTCCCAGAGCCTCAGTTTCCTCCTCGGTAGGATGGGGACTATAACCTTCACTTCACAGTGCCATGGTGGGATGCATTGAGAGACAGTCATAGGACTGGAGAAGCAGAAATATTTTCCTCTTCCTCCCTTCTCAGAAGAGGAAAAGTAGCCTTGAGCACAGATGTCACTCTGTCAAGTTTAGTATTCCTTACCTTCAAGTTCTAGGAGCCTAGTTAAGCCTTATGGCCCTGATTATGCTCCCATGATTCCTGGATGGGTGCCAGCAGGGAGTGCAATGCAAGGAGCCTGGAAAAGGGCCTGCAGTGCAGGGGACTTAGCTCGGAGAGGGCCTAAGACTTAGCCAAGGGAGTGTGGAGAATTTAGCTAAAGATTTTGTTGGACCCAGGCAACCAAGACAAAAACACTCTTCATCAAAATTAAACACTTTTGTACATCAACAGACACTATGAAGGGATTGCAAAGACCACCCACAGAATGGGAGAAAATATTTGCAAATCACAGATCCGACCAAAGTCTAGTGTCTACAATATATAAGGAACCCCTGAAACTCAACAGCAAATAGACAAGCAACTGGATTCAAAAATGGGCAAAAGACTTGAACAGACATTTCTCCCAAGAAGATATACCCAAAGCCAACAAAAATGAAAAGATGCTCAACATCACTAACGTTGGGGAAATGCAAATCAAAACCCCTTCACACCCATTAGGATGGTTAGAATCACGAAAATGGAAAACAAGTGTTGGCAAGGATGTGAAGAAACTGAAACCCTCATAAGCTGCAGGTGGGAATGTAAAATGCTGCAGCCACTGTGGAAGATAGTCTGGCTGTTTTTTATATGGTTACCACAGAGTGAACTTATGACCCAGCAACTTCACCTAGGTATATATAAAAATGTGCACATGGATGTTCATAGCAGCCAAAAAGTGAAAGTAACTCAAATGTCCATCAACGGGTGATAGATAAATAAATTGTGGTCTATCCATACAATGGAATGATATTCAGCCAAAAAAGAAATGAAGCTCTGACACACGCTACAATGTGGATGAACTAACTGGAAAACATCATGTGAGTGAAAAAAGCCAGACACAAAGTCTACATAGTATATGATTCTATTTATATGAATTGTCCTGAATAGGCAGATCCAGAGACAAAATGTGGACTAGTGGTTGTCAGGGTCTGGGAAAGGGGATGGGCGGTGGAGAGTAACTGCTTGATAGGGTCTTATTCCTCAACCCCCTTTCCCAAATGTTATTAAAGGGAAAGCAATGATGATAAATCTCTAGAAGTCAATTGTCTGGGATTTTACCCTCAAAAATGTGGCTTTTGATTTCCAAACACATGCTAGAGTGTACCAAGCAGGTGAGAAGCTGAAATTCTAAACTGTTCATCATCCGATTTTCCCCAGACTGTGGTCTGTTTTTGCGTCCACAGTAATTGCCTGAACAGCCACTATGGCTCCATTCACTGTAGCTCTCTGAGCTCTTCTATATGCAGCAATTGCAGAACTGGAGCAGCTCCTGTGTCAAAAGCAAGAACACACTTGTCTAAAGCAGTAGGTAAGCCCTCTAGTGTTTAATTTGTATTAGCAACTGTGTCCTGTGTCAGGCCTCCTGGACCACCATGAGAACTGTGCTGATGCTGAAGGGGATCCAGAGCGACATCAGCCTCAAAATCAGAATTATTTACATCCACATTGACCAGGGCCTGGCATTTGTAGTTGCATTGTCAGCATTTTTTGTATTGTCAGGTACCAAGTCCTTGTATTTTTCAGCATCATCACCATATTCTAGTCCAACAGCTAAAGCTTCTTGAATCTAGATAGGACAGCTAACATCTCTGAGATACTTTTCAAAGAACTTAGCCTGTCACTGCTCTGGATATTTTCTAAATTACCTTTGTCTTCAATCTGGTAGTGTCTGGTTTTATGGTTTTCAAGCCAAACAATAGAATTTCATCTTTGAATTTGAAGCAGCAGGTCAAGGTAGTCCAGGGCCACCAGCTCTATAGGGATGTGGTCCCACTTGTTCTCTGGTCCCTGGGATTCACTGCGAGAGCCAGGTCTTCTTTCGAAGTGATGAGAATGTGCTAGATTTAGTGGAGATGGTTGCAAGAGTCTGTGACTGTGCTGACAACCACTGAATTGTATGCTTTAAAAGGGGATGATAATGGCCCCACTGCCTTGGGATCTGATTAGTGCTATTCATTCACACAGTGTGGGGGACCCTTGCTTCTATCACTAATGTTGAGCATGGCTGAAGACAGGCCTGATGACCAGTGCATCGTGGGTTTGACTGGTGAGGACCAGGCATGGACTAAGTAGTCAATCTAGCTGCCCCCACCCAGGCTGTGGCATAGGCCAACAGCAGGCCTCGGGAGGGAAGATGTGACCCAGCACAAGCGTGATCTGGCCGGGGGGCTCAGGATCATGAGGTCCTAGCCTTCTGGGACTTCAGTGACTTATCCTCCTTCACTCTGTCCTGGGCTGCTTGCTCCAACCAGGCAGACATCCACGGCAGACATCCACTCTGTCACTCTCATGGTGGTGACCTTGGGGGTCAGCAGCGCCATGATACAGTGTATAGATGGGAAACTGAGGCCTGAGGGTCCAGTTTGAGGCAGTGTCCCCAACCTACGTGTGGCCTGGGATGGCCCAGGGGCTGGACTTGAGTCTAGGTCTCACTTCCCATGGCCACTGTCTTGGGGCTAAGACTGCTTTATGGGGTCCCAGGAAGATTAAGATGGGTTCATTACCCAGCCAATTCAGCTCAGACCAGCTCAGGTCATGCTAGGGGGAGGGAGATGCTAGAACCAGAGGGGTGGGGTCCCCTAGCTGGGACCTGACTCTTTGTCAGGGGAGAGATAGAAGCAATGCTGATGGTGATTTTAGGGTAACAGGTGGCAGACGGCTAGGAAATGAACTGACTGGGGGCCTGGACAAGCCACTGCACCACAAGCCTTGCCTTCTCCTTTGGTAAGCAGAGATGATGTTGAAAACACAGAATGCTTTGTGGTCAGACACTGTCTGGCTTGTTGAGTCTTCCCACAGGTCTGAGGGTAGGCACATACTTGGTTCCTGATTTACAGAGCAAATGGCTGAGCCCAATCACGGGCATAGCCGGCCTGTCTGCTCTGTGGGAGGGGGTCATCCACACTGTGTCCTCCATAAGCATGAGAGCAGCCTCCCTGTATGTGCATAGTCACATGTATGGAAGCCAGGAGGTATCATCCGGACAGCTGAAGGTGCTGCTGCACTCTGTCCCAGACCCAGGACTCATAGCTGGAGCCTGAGCAAGGAGAGTTGAGAGGCCCTGAATCAGAAGGGAGAGGCTGAGCTCATGCCTAGTAGAAGAGATGGAAATTAGAGATTGGCTGGAATACCACTTTTCTCCAATGCAAAGTCAATTAACATGCTCTGCGAGCAAGGCTGCATGGCTGGTGGGGGTAAATTGGTACAGCCTCTCCTGAGGACAATTTGGTAAAATCTATCACAATTACAAATGCATAAACTGCTGCCCCAGCAACTGGTTCAGGGTTGGCCACATGCATGCAGCACAGAGTATAGCTGTGGGACAGATATGGTTGCCATTGATAAATAACAGAGGCACAAAGAAAAAATGAAATTCACCAAACAGATGTAACCACTGCTGATATCTGGTATATTTTCTTGCAGTACTTTTCTCTGAGATCATTCTTTTATTGAGCTTCTGCTATAAGCCATGCTTTCTTGTCCCCAGAACTCAGTGCTGAGTGTATCAGTCCAAGCGGTGGTAATGGACGATCTCAAAGCCCAGGGTTTAGGATAAGGGTGGGGGAATGAGGAAGTGGGGGGATTTGAGCGTAGGGCGGGGTTATGTATACCCAGGCCCTCTTGGTAGAACCTGATTGTTTCCAATTTTGGCCTTTTTAGTAACTCTGAGATAAACAAC
Organism: Eidolon dupreanum; assembly: GCA_028627145.1. Classification (NCBI taxonomy): domain Eukaryota; kingdom Metazoa; phylum Chordata; class Mammalia; order Chiroptera; family Pteropodidae; genus Eidolon; species Eidolon dupreanum. The sequence goes on from CM053509.1 coordinate 89,092,764, forward strand.
TCTAGGCCTATATCTTTGCTTTCCTCAGGGTAGATTCCAAAAGGGGGTCCAAGAATAAGAGTAAATGTGAGAGTTTGCCAAGCAGCTCTTCTGAAAGGCTGTCAGACTGACTAGCCCTCAGCCTGCCTTCTGGGCCCCTCTGCCAGCACCAGGCCTTATTGTTAAAACAAAGACCACCAATTTCCAGGTAAAGATGCTTTCTGATAGTTCCTGCTGAGACCAAATTGGGTTCTATGCATTCTATTAACTTTTGTCTGAGCATGTCCTCTACTCTCTTTCCTTTTGGGGATCTGGGCTTTTCCATCCATATCGAACCTGTATGGGCTCACACAGGCTTTTTGGATATTAATGACGAGCCCCCTCATCTTCCATATCTGCTACAAATCTTTTACCTCAAGTGAATACCTGCCGTTCAATCTTGTTTCAGAATATTTTTTATTTCATCAATTTTACTTTTCCTCTGTAAGACCCTTCCCCTCTCCCAGCCCTCCATTGTTCTTTTTTTTTGTCTTTATTGAAATCTAATAGACAATTAGTTGCTTGTATTTACATTGTATAGTTCAATGAGTTTTTTTTCACTTATAGTTGGCATACAATATATACCAGTTTCAGTTATATAGCATAGTGATCAGAGATCCACATAACTTACAAAGTGATCACCCCACTAAATCTAGTACCCTTCTTCCCCCTTACATATTTATTACATTATTAACCATTTTCTCATGCTATACTCTACATCTCCATGTCTATTCTGCAACTATCCATTTGCACCTCTTAATCCCTTTGTCTTTTTTTTGTCCCCACAACCTCTCCATTTAGTATCCCTCTAGATATTCTCTGTATCTATGAGTTGATTTCCATTTTGTTGTTGTTGTTGTTGTTGTTGTTGTTGTTGTTGTTGATTTTGTTCTTTAGATTCCACATGTATGTGAAATCGTGTAGTATTTGTCTTTCTCTATCTGACTTATTTCATTCATGCAATACCCTCTAGGTCCATCAAGGCAATATCCATCCCCCTTTTTTTAGTCTGTGTGCATCTTTTAATCTGAAGTGAGTCTCTTGTAGGCAGCATATGTAAGAGTCTTGTTTTCTTATCCATTCAGCCACTCATTCTTTTAGTTTCTGTTTGAGGTCCTTGTTGATAGAAATGTAATTATTACCATTCTTTATTCCTGTTTTTGATACTTTTTTTTTTTTAATTAAAGAAGTCCCTCCAACATTTCCTGTAATACTGGCTTGGTGGTGATAAATTTCTTTAGCTTATTTTTGTCTGAGAAGCTCTTTATCTGTCCTTCAACTCTAAATGATAGCTTTGACGGATAAAGGATTCTTGGTTGTAGATCCTGGGTTTTCATCACATCAAATATTTTGTGCCAAGCCCTTCTGTCCTGCATGGTTTCTTTTGAGAAATCAGCTGCCAGTCTTATGGGTGCTCCTTTGTAGGTAACTAACTACATTTCTCTTGCTGCTTTTAAGATTCTCTCTTTGTAATTAACCTTTGCATTTTAATTATTATGTGTCTTGGTGTGGGCCCCTTTGAGTTCCTCTTTCTTGGTACTCTCCAAGCTTCCTAGGGTTGTGTGTCTATTTCCTTCACCAGGTGAGGAAAGTTTTCCATCATTATTTCTTCAAATATATATTCAATTTCTTGTTCTCCCTCTTCAGGTACCCCTGTGACACAGATATTTTTACCTTTAATAGTGTCCCATAGGATCCTTAAATTATTATTATAGTTTTGGCTTCTTTTTTCTTGCCATTCTGACTGAGTGCCCTGGACTTCCTCATCCTCCATATCAGCTGTTCGATCCTATTCTTTATCCACTCTGTTGATTCTCTCTCATATACTCTCCATCTTAGATAGTGTGTTCTTCATTTTTGACTGGTTCTCTTTTATAATTTCCATTTCCATTTCTATGTTTTTTATCTCTTTGTTAAAGTTCTCACTGAATTCATCTACACTTCCCATAAGTTTATTGAGCATCTTTATAACTAGTGTTTTGAACTCTACATCTGTTAGATTGCTTGACTCCATTATTTCTGGATCTCTGTTCTGTTCTGTCATATGGTTTCTGCTCCTTTGTCTTCCTGTTTTGGCTGCTTTTTCATGTCTGTTTCTATGTATTAAGCAAAGCTTGTAAGTCTCCTGGTCTTATTAGTGTGGATGTGTGTAGGTGTCCAGTAGACCAGTCCTGAGAGGGGTTCAGCTATAGGCCAAATTTAGCCCCAGTCTGTGCCATTCTGGGCCCACCTGTTAACATTCAGCAAGCATTCCACAGATGCTGTGCTTATAGTTGCCTCAAAAAGCCACACCAGAAACTGAGGCCAGCTGCCTCTAGTGTGAGTCTAGACGCTGCTCAGCAAGGAGCACCTGACTCGCTGAGGACACAACTGGAGGTGGCTTGGGTAGGACCATGAGTTGGGGGAGGCAGAGTTTCAGGGAATTCTCTGGGCAGAGTGACCTCTGTTATCAAGTTTTATGACTTCACAGCTATGGCGGCACTGAGTTCGTGCACTGGGAATGGAGAGGGCTCCACAGAGGAACAATAGATACCACCAGCACTTCTGTACAGAGTGAGTCTCGCCTTGGCCCTTACTCTGACAACTCAGTGTCCCACTGTAAGTCCCTGGTGCCCCCTGAGTGCAGTTCAACCAGCACTGGTGCTCAGAGTGAGCAGGTCCGTCACCACAAAAGTCTACTTGCTGGTGCAGCCCCTTTAGGAGGCATCTGCCGCTCCATTGCCAGAGCCTCCATCCCACTCAGCCACTTGGGACCGGGCAACCTCGCATCCTTGCCCCATCCTACCTTCTGCCGTTGCAGGGTGATTTCTTGGATTTCTCCCTAGTTGTATGGCTTGTTTATCTAGATCCCAGTTGATTTTTTCTTGCTGTTTGCTCCTTGTTTTTGTCACAACTTTGATTTGGTCGCCAGAGGGATGAACAGAGCCTCTGTCATCTACACCATTTTTTTTCCGCCCCAGCACCCTATTGTTCTTGTTCAGAAACTGACACACACATTTGATGAATGCTCAAAACAAGCTCCCTCTGGGTGGGACAAAGCCTCCTTAGGACCTGGAGCTCTAGTTCTGTGGCCTATTCACTGTGAGCCCTTGTAATGCAAGACAGGGCAAATTTACCCGAGTGACAGGGAGACCAAGCCCTGCATCAAGAGAAGAAGAGGGTCCTTTGGTGGAGAGTGAAGAAAAAATTCAACACACATGCCAAAGTTAGAGTCAAAAGGAAAGTCTATAGAAAAGGGGTAACACTCCATAGACAGAGTGTGGTCTCCTCTCAGAGGCAGAGAGTGAGAGGGACAGTGCGAGAGTCAGAGTAAAGGCACTGAGAGGGACCCTGAGCATTCAGGGAATTCAGTTTATAAGTCATTCTTTAATTCTCATTTCCTTTGATATGTACATATCATGAGAAAGGGGAAGAATATGTAGTGTGAAAAGGTAAGAATATGTAGAATGAAAGGCCTGCTGGCTGTTCCCAGCCTTTAATCCATAGGTTCCCCATGGTTTTAGCCACAGGGAATAACACTTGGTTCCTGTCTGTCTTCACAGGTGTGGAGAATGGGCTGTTAGCAATCCCAGTAGAACTCTTCCTTTGTTCTGAAGGTGTTGTCCTGGCCTGGCTGCAGGGCTAATCAGCATATTGCAGTCTCTGAACGTGGCTTGATTAACATTTTAATTCTCTTGCCTCCTCCCTACATTACTTGGGTAGCTCCCTTTTCCATTCCAGGACTTGGTTTCTCCATCCATTAAAATACCTGTTTCGCTCTTGTATGCAGTTGTGCTGGCCTCCACCCATCAGCTTCAGGCCCAAGGCTACCCTGCTCCATTCCCTCCCACCCCAGCTCCACATCCTCAGAGATACAGACCAGAGCCACATCATGCCCATACAGCACATGCTGCCCCACTTTCCTTATCTTGTGACACTAGGGCTCGGCTCTGGTCTGGCCATTCCTGTAGACAATGCCTGTAGTCTCGCACCTAGTCCTGCCATCCACAGGAGGCATGTGCCCCAGGTCTGGCCCATTGGAGCATTCTAACCTTGTCCAGGAGGATAGTTTAAGGATGGGTGCATGATCTGTCAGCCAATGAAATTTGTCCCAGAGCTTTTCCTAGGGCCACCAATGCACAAATAAGGAATGGAGCTTCCAGAGGCTGTGGGTAACGTATCTAGGAAAGGTCAAACTGCACATGAAGCTGTCATAGAAGGAAACAGAGTTTAAAGAGGGGAGAAGGATGGTTCTAGACAAATGACTGGAGCACCTGGATCCAGCCACACCTGAAACAGCAGATGTTAATCAGTTTTTCCACTAAATGAATCAATAAATTCACTTTTGGTTTAAGCTAGTTTCATCTAGAGTTTTGTCACTTGCAAGAAAAGTGTCCTGAGTAATGTGTAATGTGCACTGTTAGAAGGGGGACACAAATAGAATCAGAAGTGTTCTTAGTTCTGAGCCCAGAGTCTACGAGCAAGAAAGAGAAGCCACAGCTTGTCAGGTCCCAGCAGGCGACTAGTCCAGAAGACAGGTAAGGGGCAGAGGGGGCAAAAGCAGCAGCACCTGAAAGGAACATAGCAATGATCAACATGTGCTGTCTATGCAGAGGGAATGAATAAAAAAGCAATGGTGGTGAAAGCTCACAATTTTTTGTTTCAAATTTTTCAAAATAAAAGTTGAGAAAAACAAAAACAAGCTCATGCCAACCCTGTGTTAGCCAGAGTGGTGTTTTGAGGGAGGTGTTGTACTGGGCACCTGGGGGCAAGGGTTGCTGCCCTGCCCACCCTGGTGCCTATGGAGCATCTGTGGGGTACCTGTGGGGTGGCTGGGTTTTTGCCTCAGTTTGCATCTACCCCTCCATGGACCCACCATGTGCCTGTTAACTTGCGGAGGTGATTGGGGTCCCAGAGCCCAGCTTCTCTATCTGTAAAATGTGGTCATGATTTCTACTTCACAGGGTAGTTTCAGGTCCTTAAATCAGGACTATGTGTTGGGCTCAGACCAATCCAACCCAGAGAGTGACAGTTAGTACTTGCAGGGTGTTGGGGGACACACCCCGTGATGGCATGGAAGGCTATCTGTGGTGTGTCAGATGGCCTCTCTGTGCTCACATGGTATATGGTGTCCCCAGTCTGCTGGCCTTGTATGGGAGGGATCTTTGTGCTGCCAGGAGTGAGGAAGCACAAAGTCGGAATGTACTGAAAAAGCTGAAACCTGGGCCTGGCCCTGGCCCCACCTTGGCATCTGACACTCACGTTGTGGGCCTATAGGCCAAGCCTCAGTCCTCCACCTCAGAGGGATGCCTGAGGTTGGCATCAAAGAGCATGTTGGCTCTTTGAACAGGCTGCCATCTAACATATGGAGGGCCTCACTCCCAGACATTGGAGGAAGTAATATGCGGAGATAATGCAACCCCTACACACATAACTCAAGGAATCCAGATGAGCCCTACTGCAATATGGGAAAAAAAATAAAGTCACTTATAAAAAATTGTTCTGTCCTTGAGCATCAACATGTAAATGCTCAGGTCAATTCCTGGGGCCAGGGTTCTTGTGTCCAAGACGAGGAAGGAGTGAAGAAAGGGAATATATACAATGAGCCATTCTAACCAAGATGCTAAAATTATTAACATTATGAAGGTTGAGTCATGAGGAAAGACTCCATTCTTATTCTAAATAATCAGAGAACTTAAACTTTTTTGAACTTTCCATTCTTGCATCAATACCTGAATATGCATCTGGATCTACAGTAACTCTCAAATTATCCCCTGAAGGATTCACAGATCCAGGCAACCTAATTACTCTTTGAAGGACTCACATATACATCCACTTGATATCCATTATCCAGACCACTGGGGCTGACCAGACCTCCTGGTACCCATCTTCTGGACCACTTGGCATTCATTATCCTGTCTGACTGACATCTGACTGATAACCATCTTTGGGTTGTTTAGGATTAAGAATAGAATGCAAGACTGATAATTCTCAAGAATATATTTTTTACTTTTTTTCTTTCTTCTTCAGAACATTTCTGCATTTTTTTGCCTAGATGTGTTCCTAGTTTGCCAACTCTAAGACCTTTGAATAAATCTTTATCATTTCTAGCAAAGCCTCCACACTCTTTTTAATTTCATTTAACAAAGGGTGTGTGTGTCCATGTGAACAAACAGTGAACTGCTGCCACTGGGGGAGTCTGTCCCTGTGGCTGCACCTGCTATCACTCTCAGACTTCCTCATTTTTGCCCCCCCTGCTGGTGGAACATGGTATCGTGAGAGTTTTCATAGTTTCAATTCCCAAAGACATGGGTCAGAAGTTAGGTAGAGCTATCTTTTGTCCAAAGTGCAGAAAAATGCACAAAGGCAAAGCATCTACTACTAACATTTTGATGTGATTTTTCTCCTGTGCACTGTCACTTTCCATTATCTCTAATCACTTCCTGTGTCATAATAAATACAAATAGCATTCGAAGGGTTTCATCATATTTGATTATGTAGGAATAACATAGTTTACTGAACCATTTTCTAATTACTGAACATTTATGTTATCCATGATGCTTATTGTAAACAATTGTTCAGTGAACATCTTTATATACCACTGTCTGCATAGCCGGTGACTTCATTTGTGTAAATTATCCAAAAGGGGATTACTGATGTAAAAGGTGCGAACATTTTTTAGACCCTTGCTCTGTGAATTGCTTTCCAAGAAGCCTGTGTTAATCTGCCCAGTGAATTCGTTTGAAGGCAGCAGGACACGACAGGAGTGGTGGGCCTGTGGCTAGTGAATGCTGGCATGAGCTGTCAGAGCCAAGAGGAGAACATAGCCAGAATTCAAGGCCTCATCGAATGGTGGCCACCCTGGAGGACAGTGGATAGACATGTTGGGCCTGACATCAAACTAGAATTAAGCGGGAGGGTCCTGACCCCGTGGCCTGTCCATTAAGATGGAGTCCCAAAGAAGAAGGAGTTCACAGTCAGAGAAACTAGAGCTGAGGCTGAGATTGGGTGGAGCATTTATTCAGCAAAGGGAACCCATGCTGATACCTTCAATAGAGGGGTTCCACACTAGGAGTAGGTGCCAGATGCTGGCATGCTAAGTGAGCACAATGGGTGCTCTGCAGTGCCCAGACAATAGCTTGCACTTGGGCTGGGGCAGAAGAAAGCTTGGAGCTCAGTGGGGTGGCCACCTCAGGTGGTACTCAGGGCCTGGTAGGTGGGAGGTGGCTGCTATGTGCTCACTATTCTCTCAGAGGGGTGCAGTGTGACCAGCTCTGGGGCCAAAGCCTTCTGTCCCCTTTTCCCAGTAGATATTGATGGTAACCAAAACCAGGAAAAGATGCTTTCTTCCCATTCAATCTCCTCCCAGCACCTCCACCAACAAACACCAGCTGCATAGACAGAAATGTTGATAGAACGGGTTCCAAGGGCCACGTATCAGCTTGGCTGAGGACCAGTGCCTGGAGTTAACAAAGGCCAAAGAGCAGGGACTGGCCATAGGGGCCTGAAAAAGATTGGATATTAGCTGCTTCAGGCTGAGAGATAGTTCAGGGTGGGCTGTGGGCAAGCCAGTTGGTTTACCTTCAAGTCCTACTGTCTATGGGTGCCAAGTTGGGGTAGGTCTGGTCACCTCTCTGCCACTTTCCATCTGAAAACAGGGACAGGGCACATCTAGGACAGCATGGGGCGAGCAAGAGAATTCCTGTGAAGACGTAGCTTGGTGCTGGGCATATACCGCATACCCAGTAGTGCTGGCATCATCATCATTATCTTTATTTCAGCAGCTTGACTTACTTGTGGCTTTACTTGTGGCTCAGTGACCTGTCCTCATTTTGGATGGCTACCAGTTTCTCAAGATCCATGGGTTAAATTCCTGGGCTTTAAAGAGAGATGAAAATGTGGAAAATGCCTTGTGTTTTCTCTTGCTCATCTCCGTATTTCATGATCCATGCAGTCCTCTTAGGCTGCTTGACCCTTCTGTTTGCAGACCAACTTGAATCTGGCTCTGGGATGCTGAAGGGGGGCTTACCCAGCAGGTCTTAGGTGGTGGACATCAGCACCTTTTCCTGTGAGCACCTTCTCGTGCCTGATCTACCTTTACTGAGTCCAGAAGAGACTGAGAAGCCAAGGCAGGCCGTGACTCCAAAGAACATCAGGGCTAATGCAGCTCCAGCTCCTGAATTGGCCAAAACTCCCTTGAGGTTGTAGGCTGGTGTGAAGGTGTGCGAGTGCCCTTAGTGCCTTCTCAGTAGTTCCGCACCAAGACCAGTCTGTAGCCCCCCTCGCTCAGGCTGCTGAACAAGTGGGAATGACCATTGAGTGTTAGTGGTTCTTTCTTAGACTCTTAAAGAGAAAATGGAAATAAACCATTTCTAAGAGTTGTGTCCATTAAAAAAAATTCTTGGGTCTTGTTGCTGAGTGGCATAGTTTGGGAATGGTCCCTCAGGGAATGCTGAGGGCTGATGGCCTCTCCTCCATCTGGCCTGGTTGCTTCAGCAGGATGGTGGTGGGGAGCAGATTTCAAACACCTGTGTATCTCAAGACATCTGTTCTCTGGACCAAACAAAACAGGATATCAATAACTTATTTGATATGAGCCTGCTGAGTCTCCTGCAAGGACAGCTACCACCAACAGACATATGCCTGCTGCAGAGGGCGCCCTAGGAGTCACAGTTGGGTAGCAGCAACACATGGATAACTGAAAATTTTTATTCAGTTTTTCTGTTTTATAGATTTTCTATAATGAGGACATGCTCTTAAGAAATTAATATGTATATCCATACAGTGGAATACTATTCTATCATAAAAAAGAATGAAGTACTGATATCTGCTGCAACATGGCTGAATCTTGAAAACATGCTGAGTGAAAGAAGCCAGTCACAAAGGACTACATACTGTTAAGTTCCGTTTATGAAAAATCTAGCACCGGCAAATCCATAGGAACAGAAATTAGATTATTGGTTGCCTGTGGCTGAGGAAGAGAGAATGGGAAGTGACTGCTAATGGGAACAAGTTCCTTTTGGGAGAGATGAAAATGTCCTGGAATTAGAGAGTGGTGATAGTCATACAATTCTGTGAAGATTCTAAAAACCACTGAATTGTACACTTTAAAAGAGTGAATTTTATGGTAGGGGAGTTATGCCTCAATAAAGCTGTTATTTTAAAAATCAACATGTTTTCAATTTGGAAGGAAAGGAAATGTTACATCAGCTTATTAATTATAAAGAAGAATAAAATACAGACAGTATTATAGAATACCGTGGCTTCCATTGGGTGGGGAGCCTCACTGGGTGGGGTCAGAGCAGAGGGGCTCAGCATTTGCCCTCCCAGCTACACATACCTCACTGTGAGCTTCAGAGGCTCACATAACCTGCCCCCGACCCCCTTCCTTCAGGTCCCTGAGAGGCCCACTCTGCCTCCATACCTGTCCTCCCAGGACACTCCCACCACCTCCCACTCTACTCTTCCAGGTCTACCCTCCCATTCCATGGGACTTGAGCTCCCAGAGGACCTGGGCTCCCTGCTGTCTTGCTGCCACTGGAGTGGACTCTGCATAGTGGTCCAGTGAGCCAGTGGTCCCCTATGGTAAGGAGTCACCTCTCCGTGCTATGGCTTGTGGGAGGGTTTAAGAAGTGGCCCAGCCGTGCTGAGTCTGACCACTTAGACTGCCCTGGGTTTCCTGAGTCCACTCAGAGGCAGAAGCTGGTGACTGGACTTCCTCGGGCAAGGCCAGACCCTCCACTTCCTGCTGGTGAGCCTGCTGATGACTGATGAGCAGAAGCAGAATGTGGGCCCTTACCCCTCCCTCCCTGCCTCCACAACTGAGCTTTTATTGAACACTGACAGCTCCCCAACACTGTTGGTTATGACCCTTATGTCCATCTTATAGATGAGCAAAATGATGACTTGGTTCTGTCACCTGCTGGGTTCTGGCCCCAGAAGTGCATCTGCATGAATGTGGCTAAAGGTGACTGTTGGCTTGACCAGGCTGGGGCACCAGGGCAGGTTGGACTTGGGGTGATTTCGGGCTCCCTTGGCACTGGAGTCTTAGGTAGCTGAGATGACAGCTGTGGTGAGTGGGAGTGGGAGGGGCACTGTGGCTGGCTCTGTGGCCTTGAGCAAGCTACTTAAAGTCTAAAAGTCTCCCGGCTGGGCCTCAAGATACTCATCTGTGACATGGAGATAATCAGCCCACTTGGCCTGACAGCTGTTGAGATGGCTGTTCAAGCTACAAAGAGAGGTACTGTCATCACCAGCCTGAAGCACGCAGTTTTCAGAGTGTATTCTACAGGCCTGACTCATGCCAGCCTTCAGACAACCAGTAAAACAGATAGGCGTCTCCCTGTCAGAGCCAGGGACATGGAAGCTCAGAGTTGTCAAATGACTTGGCTAAAAACACACAGTGATCCTGGCAAAGTTCTGGTCCCAAGGTCTGTTCATGGATTCCTCAAGCTTCCCCTTCCCAGATCTCACCTTCTCCAGGGCCTAGCCCAAGTTTCCTTTCGAAGGAGACTGTGACTTCATTAGCTGCTTAGCTGTGGATTCCAATGGTCATGGGTCAGCAGAGGAGGTAAGCTTCCTATCACAGGAGGCGTGTAAGCAGTGTGCCTGAAACTATCCCAAGGACCTCAGAGTACACAGGGCAGGCTTTCCCTGCTCCCCCAGTACCCGGGCTGCCCCTGTGATGTATGGGGATACTGTTGCCATACTATGCACATCTGTGAGCTAACGGGGAGCAGCAGCCCACAGGCAATAATATGAATGGCCAGTTGTCTCTTCCATCACCAGGTAGGCATCATATCTGCATGCCACCAGTGTGCCCCTTTGGGAGCAGGGAGGAGGCCAGACTGGTGTGCATTAGTCTGGAATATGCATAGCTCTATCTCTTCTCAGTTTTCCCTTGGACAGGTCTGGGAGCCCCTGTCATAGGCTTAAGACTCAGGGTGACCTGGAGGACTAAGTCTTGAGTAACTTGCAGCCTTACAAGGAGGACAAACTAGGATGGTCAGGATAGTTCTTCAGGGGGGATACTGAGGCTTGGTGAGAATGAGACTTGCCCAAGGTCATGCAGATGGCAGCACAAGGTTGGGGTCTCTATTCTCCACGAGGAAGACAGAAAGATCTCCTCTTACCCTACCTCTGCCTGGAAGGCCCCCACTCTGGGGAGTCCTGCTCAGATTCCCACCTCAAAGGGTCTCCTCAGCTTGGCAGAGCTGGTTTCTGCTATTGTCCCTTCCTTGTCTGGACTCTGGGCAGGATGTCTGTTTCACAAGTAGACATGAGGATTGGAGTCTGTATTTAGCAGGCATGTGTCAAATATCCAGTGCCATTACACTGTGGAACAATGACTCTCTGGGAGGAGAAGTCCAAGTCTCTAGTGTCTGCCCATTTCCATGGTGTAAATTCTCCCAGCATCGCCAAGCATCACTAAACAGAGTTGGGAAGAGATGTTGGCTCCCAATTGTCTCTGCTGGCTCCAGTACTTACTGTCAGTACCCTGGCAGGGCCTCAGAAGTCCTGTTGCTCTGGTGAGTCAGCTTGGCACCCCCACCCCTCTCCAACTGTGATGGTCTGATGTCGCTTGAGTTACTCTATGCCAGAAGCTCCAGATCCAGCAGCCCACAGGCATACCACATGTCTGAAAGTATGTTTGACAGTGTGCCAGGCTAGGGGGCAGGGACCGATGTGAGAACAGCCTGACATCTCCCCTGGGCCAGCGGCCTCCTCTTGCCTCTGTTTCCTCTTCTGAAGTGGGCCAATGACTACACATTATAGGCTTACAGAGGACAGGGTGAGAGGTGTGAGTTTAGGGCCTTGCATAAAGTAGGACTTGGAAACTAGGAATGTAGTCTTTGGCATAAGACATCTCTCTGCAACAAGGTTCAAGATGCCCAAGAGAAAAGCCCATCTGTGAGAAGTGGGGGAGGTAGCATTTAACAGAGGTGGGTGAAGAAGAATACTGTGGGCCAAGGGGGTCTCTGGAAGCTTCTCCACATCCCTATCCATTGACATCCAAGTTCAGCCTGTCTTAGGAGCTCTGGGATTTAGGGCGGATAAGTTCTGCCTTTGGGTTCCCAGTTTGCTCAACTGCAAAATGGGAATGATTACAGTATTGGCCCTCCTGGTGAAATGATGAGGTCCTGACGGATCCTGGTGAAGAGAGAGAAGGGCACTCCATCCCTCAATCAAGTTTTGCCCCTGTTGGGATGGGGATGGGGCTCAGACTTCTTCCTCAGGTCTTCCTGAAGGGGGATGGGGAATCACCGGCCCTAGGTCTGCATTTTCTAGCTTGCTTATTCTGCCCTGGCACAGGGCACCGAGATCTGGCACACCTGCAGAACCGGTGAGGTGGTGAGCCTGTGATTCTTCCCCGAGACATATGGGGCCCTCCGTGGCCAGTAGCCACGCGGGGCAGTCCAAAAAGCTTCGGGAACCAGGAATGCCTCCTGGAGCTGTAGCATGAGGAACGCTGCAGATCTGCGTAGTTGCGGAGCAAACACAGGCGCCTATGCGGGGACTGGGAGCCGACTAGCAGGTGGCCGCGAGCGCCGGAGGCCAGGTGGGCGTGCCAGGCCCCGCCTCACCGCGCGGGCCAGGGGCGGGCAAACGACGCCCCGCCCTCCTAACACGCCGGGTCTGAGCGGGTGCCGAGCGCAGCAGCGAGGAGACTGAGCAGCCCGCGGGAGCGCGGTCCCGCAACCCGCGGCTCCAGGGAACAGCGCCGCGGCTAGACCCCGACGCGGAGCGCGGCCTCGCCCGTGTCCGTAAGCATGGACGGCGCCCGCTCGCCCTGTGAGTGCTGAGCCCCCCGCCCGCCGCCTTTGTGCGCACGCCGCCGCAGCCCCCTCCCCGCGCGCCTCTCCTGCGCCCCGGGCCGCGTCCTTTGTGGAGCCGCAGCTTGGCTGGTGCCTCCCTCTTCCTCAACCTCCCCGTCCTCTCTGCGGCCTCACTCGGGGCCCTCAGGGACAGCCCAGGAGGCCCTTGCCGCAGGGCTGAGCAGGGTACGATCCCCTCCCCCCAACCTGGGTCTCTGGGTCACGTCTGCAGCCCCCTCCCCTGGGAGAGCCGAGCAGGCCCCTCCGAGGTCGGGGAGGGCAGGGCGCGGGCCTCGCGGCGGCGCTGTCTCATCCCACTGCCTGGGCAGGTGCGGCGGGGCTGGCGCTCACGCGGGCTCGTGTGCCCTTGCCCGCAGAGATGGACGGCGATGGCTGCCGCCTAGACGCCCCCGGCGCGCCGATGGAGGCCGGGCGCGGCGCGGGGCCCGCGGGCATGGCGGAGCCGCCGGCAGTGCCGCGGGCGAGGGCGGCGAGGCCCGGGCCGCAGCGCTTCCTGCGGCGCAGCGTGGTGGAGTCGGACCAGGAGGAGCCGCCGGGCCTGGAGGCGGCCGAGGCGCCGGGCGCTCAGCCTCCGCAGCCGCTGCAGCGTCGGGTGCTATTGCTCTGCAAGACGCGCCGCCTCATTGCCGAGCGCGCCCGCGGTCGCCCCGCCGCCCCTGCTCCCGCTGCTCTCGCCACACCGCTCAGCGCCCCCAGCGACCCTAGCCCAGAGCCCACGGTTGTACAGGAGCCCGGCCTAGACCCCGTGCCCGCCCCCGACGGCGGCCGGGGAGAGGAGGCAGCGGCGGCGGCAGCAAGGAAAGAGGACGCCGGGGTGCCGGAGACAAGGCCTGAGCCCGGGCGCGCACGCCGGGACGAGCCTGCGGAGGAGGAGGACGATGAAGATGACCTCAAGGCTGTGGCCACCTCCCTGGATGGTCGCTTCCTCAAGTTCGACATTGAGCTGGGCCGCGGCTCCTTCAAGACGGTGTACAAAGGGCTGGACACGGAAACCTGGGTGGAGGTGGCCTGGTGCGAGCTTCAGGTGAGGGGTGCGCTGGCTGCAAGTGGGCGGTGGGCGAGTGAGTCCTGGCGCGCGCGCGTGGGTCTGGTGTGTGCCCTTGTTTCTGTGGGGCTCCTGCCTAGCCTTAGGCAGCCCTGGGGCCGCCCACTGTCATCTTCTGTGTGGGTGGCCTGCTTGCGGCGGCGGGGTGGGGCTCTCTGTGGTACAGATTGAGTGGTGGAAGTGCTACTTCCCGGTGTGTGGCATTTAAGTGTGGCACAGTGTGGCCCAGGCTGGAAAGTGGGCACTGGGAGCAGGTGTCTGTCAGTGCCGCTCCCTCGACTCCTAATTCTGGGGTTGTACTGACACAGGCTCTCTGGATCCTGGTGTCTTTGCAGAAGCAGTGTGGGGGCTGCAGGGCCCTATGTCCAGGCGATTACTTGGTGTCTTGGGAACTCTGAGCTGCTCTTAAATGAGCACCTTTCTATGTCTTGCGAAGTGTAGGTGCCCCAGCTTAGGGTTCCTGAGGAGCATCTTTTAAATGTTTAAGGTGGGGCCTGTTGGGCCCATGGGCCTGTGGGGCAAGGCCTGGAAGTGCTCTGAGTGGCCTCTTGGAGCTCCCAAAGCCCATTCTTTCACAAAGAGGACACCATGCCATGCAAAATCGGGTGGGTGGGGTTTTTTTTTTTTTTTTTTTTTGGATGCAAAGGCTCTGGGCATGCATTTTTCATAACCTTGCCCTTAGGTTGGCTGTGTCAGCCCCTGCCCTGGAAGATTACATAAACTGTAACCGGAGCTGCCCTAGGCCAGCCACAGCAGTGCCTGTCACAGTGGGTTTTTACTGGCCCTCTCTCTTTTGGGGAGGCAGCTGTCCAACATGGGGCTGGCCTTAGGGGTGTAAGCCTACCCCAGCACCCTGTAAAGTTAGCCAGGCTTTCCAGACCTGACACGGCCAGTCTCCACAGTGCAGGCCTCCTGTCTTTTTGGCTTAGAAATGGGATTTGGTTGCTCTGTCCTCCAGGTCCTGTCCTGGGGTGGTGGTGGTGGTGCTGCTCATGTGAGAGTATGTGTGTGTGTGTGTGTGTGTGTGTGAGAGAGAGAGAGAGAGAGAGAGAGAGACACACACACACACACACACACACACCACACACACATGAGGGCGGGGGTGAGAGCTCATGCTGGGCTAATTTGGTGGTACTGACCTGCCCTCAGCCTTTCTCCTGAGACAAAGAACTCCAGAGGTCACTCCTTCCCGAAGCCCCTTGGTTCTGCCATGGAAATGTGGGCATCCCAGGGAGTAGTTCTTCAGGAGAGTCTGACAGTTCCTCTCCCCATGGCCCTGCTGAGAGGTGGCCTGGAGTTCTTGGGGTGTATTGAGATGACATGGGAATGAGTGGGCATCAGAGAGGGAAGATTGGCAGGGAGGGGAGAAGGGGGGGAGAGGATTCCTACTTCGAGAAAGTGGTGTTGTGCCTTCCCTCCCCACCTTCTCACTCTTGCCAAGCTGCCTGGTGTGGCACTCCAAGCACCCATTGGTGCTTTGTGTGGAATGCACATGCAGAAAGGAGGACAGGAGTAGGGGTGCTGGGGCAGGTAGGATCTGGGTTACACCTTAGCAACAGACCCTTGGTGATCTGGTTGAGGTGTCGTAGGTGCTGTGACCCTTAGGGGAGGAGGTTGTTATTTCCCATTCCCTTTAGGGCAAGACAGGTGGCTCTGCCTCTGGGTTCCTGTGCAGAGCTTACAGGGGTGAAGCCTGCTACTGTTCAGGAGTCTTTTACCCTGGATGGTAGTGCAAAGTTCAGAGATGGCTTGCTGTCTGTCTGGTGATGTTCATTGACCAGGAGTTACTGGGAGCCCTAAGCTGGGCAGGGAAACCACCCCTGTACCTTCCCCAATAAGAGGGTGCTGTTAATGTTCGCCCCAGGCTGATGTGCAACATTTGAGATCAGCTACCTTCTGTTGGGTGGGGCTGAGGGGGACCAGCTTAGGAAAGCAGCTGAGAACCTATTGTGTGTCTAGCCTCCTCCTCACTGATCAGGAGGCTGCTGTTTTCCCCACTTTATTCTTCAGGAGCCCCCCAAGGTCACCGGTGGGAGCATAGATGGCAGAGGGGGATCACAGCATCATGGCAGGAGGCCCCTAGTGTGGTATGGCCATCCACTTAGGATTGGAGATGAGTGTGGAAGATAGGGTGCCAGGTGAGGCCTCTTGGACCATTGTGCATTGGGTGAGGGCAACAAGTGGCATTCTGACTTTGTGCTTGAGGAAGGGCTCACTATGTGGAAATGTTCTCTTTCCACTAAGGGGCTCCCAGGATCCCTGGCATCAGAGCTCCCTCCCAGTGGAGGGCTGGTCACCTGGAGCATTGCCTTCAGCGCAGGGAACTTTGTAGGATTCTTCTCGCCCTCAGACCCTCTTCTTACCCCCAGAAGTGCTTTGGCCAGCAGCTTTGGAATGCCTGAATACCACCTTCCAGAGTCTTTCATTCTCTCATCCTTGAGATGCAGAGGGGTATTGGCACTGTTGGCCTCCCCCAGAACTGAGATGGCCTTGCCTGCTCACTTTGTCCAGGGTTCCCTACCAAGGGAAGAAAAGGCTGCATCTCTGGACCTGGAGTCTGGCTTGGAGGATGTCATATCCCTGTGATTTCCAGTTTTCTTCTAGATCAGTGTTGAAAGGGCTTTGCAGAGAGCAATACGTATTCATCTAATAGTGAAGGACAGTGATATTTGTCACCTATTGACTTCTCCAGATGTCCAGAGACAACACTAATTGCGGGGGAAAACACTTCTAAAGTATTACTTCTCTGTTTCTTTTCTTTTGAATAAACTTTTAGTTCTGGCATCAGAACATGTTACAGTAGCAATGGAGGAAGTACAAATGCACCCAGAACCACTGTCCTCACTCTGGCTTATGTTTCCCATGTCCCCGTGTTCTTTGTCCTGGTCTCACACAGACCCTGTCCCATCATTGCTCAAGGAGCTAGGGACTTGTCATGGGGTGGAGGGGCAAGTCTGGACTACCTACACTGTCCCAGGTGGCTCAGGGTACTCTCTCACCTGCTGCCTTCTCTGACGGTGTGAGTCCTGAGTAGAGAAAAGGCAGCCAGCCCAGATCTGGCCAGTATCTGGAACTTTAGTTGGAAGCAGCCTGTTGGCCTTTCCTGGACCACCTGCTTCTCCTTTGCCTTCCTTGGGAAGTTGGAGAGAGCCTTGTTTTCAGCCCCCTCTGCTGGTACTGCTCCTCCCATCAGTGGACCCCAACCTTCAGGGGAGACAGAGTCTTAGGTACTCTGTGCTGCCTCCTCCCCTCAGAAGACTGCTGTTGCAGGGTTGGGTACTGCCTTCTGGGAGGATCCCACCTTGAACCTGTGTTTCTCATGCTGGTGTCTGGGCCCACGCCCAGTGTGGGGGTCATTCTACCTCATGAGGGTGTCAGTCCTGATCCCTTGCCTGAGCACTTTTAGGGCCCTTGCAGGGTAACATAGGGGTTGAGCCATACCTCTGTGGATAGGCCCCAGGCCTCCCTGGTGCTGTCATGAAGCTATCCTGCTGTTCTCTGCTGCCTGGATGTGGCTGGGCTCTTGTGGGGTGGTGATGGCCTGGGCTCCAGGCTGGGGAGGGGCTTGCAGATGTGGGGACCACAGGACTCAATGTGTGACCTGCTAGCATCCCCTTTATGTGACCACCGAGGGACTGTGCACTCCCAACTCACCCACCTCAGCCAGACATCAGTGTCCTGTTCACTTGTCTGAGCTCCGGAAGTGGACAGTACATGTAGGGGCTTGCCACATGTGGCCATGCTGACTGCACTGGTCCATTCACTGTCCTCAGAGGTCTGCCTGTTGTCGGTGTAGCCTAGCACCCTCTCCTGTGGCCATGGGTGCCCCACCTTTACCAGCACTGAGCTCACACACCTGATCTTCCAGGTGTACCATTTCCTTTCATGGATAGGCCAGGCACATGCCCTGAAGTACTGGGAAGCCTTGGGCCATGGTTGGAAGGTCCCATCATTGTCCTAGTGTGCTTTCTGAGGGGACCCAAATGGGGAGTGGAGGGAATGTATTGAGAAGACAGCATTTGTATGTTGGAGCATGACACTTAGAAAGCGCTGGAGTCAATTTGGCAAGTGGTCACTCTACTTTTTAATTTTATTAATCTCTTAAGAGCTTAGTTTTGTTGGGAGAGCTATATTTTGAAATGAGTTGGATGCTAGCACTGAGCTTTTTTCCCAAGTGGCACCACATACTATGCTGACTACAGTTCCGGTTTGGTTGTTGGTGAGAAAGTTTGGTGCCAACTGCCTAGAGGCCTGTGAAGACGGCTTTCCCACCCTTCTGGCAGTAATGTGGGTGCCCAGCACCCAGAGACCCTGCCCCTGCCACTACCCCTGAGTGGTGTTGGCTGGACGGATGTGGTCAATGATGAGGATTGAGCGGCTTGAGGTTCAGGTCGCCCTCTTTGGGCACTTGGGGCTCCTTCCCCGTTGGAAGCAGGTACTCCCAAGACCTGGCATGTGCCCCTTTGGGCATCCTCACAGGTCCTGATATGCAGGGTGCTGAGCTGAGCCCAGTTCAGGCCTGAATCTTCGAGTGACTTGGGCCGCAGAGGGAGGACACCCAGACCATGTTATTCTCTGGGAGGGCTAATGAGTGTCTTCCCACCCCTGTGCCATTTCCAGGTGGTGGCTGGGGGCTTACTATTAGGTGACTGAGCTTGCTGTTGGTTTGTTTGTTGACTGTGTCATGATGGTGGTGAGAAAAAGAATTGCTAAGAGGAGAAGGAGCGCATATTTCAGAACATTACAAACGCCAGGTCCCATGCCTGGGGCTCAACAGGGCAGGCTCCTTTGGCTCATTAGCTCAGCTGCCATTTGTTGAGCTATGCTCTGGTTCCATCCCATAGTGAGCAGGACAGACCTCACGGAGGGACATTTGTGAGAAGCCTGAAGAAAGAACGAATGTGGAAAGAGCCTGTCTTATGGTCATGAGCTGGAAGACTTGCTGGTGCCTGACACTTACCTTGCATAACAATTTGGACTAACAGCCCTCTGTGTGGTTGTAGGCATCTCTTGGTGCCTGTGGTTTGGGCTGGCTTCTGGCCAGAGCTGGATGATGCCCAAGGTGATGACATGGAGCTCCAGGTCATTGCTTTGAGGAAGAGAACTTGACCTGGTCCAGCAGAGGTTTAGACTGCCTGCTGGGGTCTCTTCTGTGGTCTGCTCTGGCCGAGTGGTAAGCTGGGCTCCGGCATCTGCCAGAGTGGTGGGAAGGAGTTCAGGCGCCTTGCAGCCAGGTACACAAACACCCCAGAAGCAGGGGACCTGCTACATTCAGACCCCAGCCCCACAGCTTTCCAGCAGGGAGGCCATGGGGAAGGACCCTACCTTTGTGAGCCTCAGTTTATTCGTTTTTGCAGTGGGGATAATGCTTCCCAACCTCCAAGGCTGTGGAGACTGTTGAGAAATGTGTCCAGTCTTGAGCACAGAGAAGG
Organism: Eidolon dupreanum; assembly: GCA_028627145.1. Lineage (NCBI taxonomy): Eukaryota > Metazoa > Chordata > Mammalia > Chiroptera > Pteropodidae > Eidolon > Eidolon dupreanum. Next base: position 89,112,074 of record CM053509.1, read on the forward strand.
CACTCAGAGTGAAGTCTTTCTCATTCTACACTTGCTACCTCTCAAGTAAACAATTTTAGGAAGCAGAGATTGAAGTGGAGAGCAAGCTGAACCTGCAGGAGCAGGGGGGCCTGCCTGTAGGCAGGAGTTGGCTTCCTGGGTGGTGCAGGAATTCTGTGCAGGCAGGCTGAGCACCTGGCCCAGTCTTTCTAGCTGTAGATAAGGAAAGGGTGTGAATGCAGCAGCTGGGATCTCTAAGAAGCAGGTTAGGATTTGTCTCTAGCCACAGACAGTCTAGGGGCTGTGTGTTGGGTGGAGAGGCCCACAGTGAAGACCATTCAGAAAAGAAGCACAGTCCATCTGAGGTTGGCAACTTGAGAGTTGGCTGCAGGTTTTCCTGTTTCAAAGAGTTTTCAAACCTGGTTCTGTGCTCAGGAGTATTGAATTCTGTTTATCCAGAATACTTGATTACTACCTCTAATTTATGTCAACTTTCTTTAAATATATATTGGGTTTTTTTGGAAAACAAAGAGTTCAAGACTTTGTGGTGTTGATGAAAGAATAGACAAATAGACCACTGGAACAGAGTAGAAAGCCCGGATACGGACTCACAGAAATATACTGACCTTTGACAAAGGAGTAAAGGCAATACAGTGGAGAAAGGTGATCCTTTCTTTTTTTATTATTTTTTTATTTTTTAGTCAATGCAACCCTTGGTTGACCTCAGAGATTGCAAGGACCTTGTCAGTTTACAATCTCTTATTTTTTTATTTTTTATGCCTACAGTACCTGGTCTTCCTAGGTGGTCTCCCATCCAAACACTAACCAGGCCCGACCCTGCTTAGCTTCTGAGATCACACAGGATCGGGCTTGTTCAGGGTAGCATGGCTGTAGACTGAAAGGTGGTCCTTTCAACAAATGGTGTTGGACCAGCTGGACATACACATGCAAATAATGAATCTGGATGTAGATTTTACTCCCCTCACAAAAATTAACTCATAATGGATCACAGACCTAAAATGTAAAATGCAAAACTATAAAACTCTTAGGCAATAACATAGAAAAACTAGGTGGTCTTGGGTATGAAGACAACACCAAAGGTATGATCCAGAAAACTTTATGGGTTGAACTTGATAAACATGAAAAACTTTTGCTCTGCAAAGGCACTAAAGGAGAATAAAAAGACAAAATATAGACTGAGAGAAAATCTTTGCTAAATTTACATCTGATAATGGACTGTTATCCAAAATATACAAGGAACTCTTAACACTCAACAATAAGAAAACAAACAACTGATTAAAAAATGGCCCAAAGACCTTAACAATCACCTCACTAATATTCTGATGGCAAATAAACATGAAAAGATGCTCCAATGTCATCAGGGAACTGCAAATTAAAACAAAAAGATACCACTACATACCTATTAGAATGATGAAAATCCAAAACACTGGTGACACCAAATGCTGGTGAAGATGTGGAATAACAGCAACTCTCGCTCGTTGCTGGTGGGGCAAAACGGTGCAGTCACTTTGGAAGGCAGTTGGCAGTTTTGTACAAAATGAAACAGACTCTTACTTTCAATCCAACAATTGTGTTACTTGGCATTTACTCAAAGGACTTGGAAATTTATGTCCACACAAAAACGTGCACACGGATGTTTATAGCAGCTTTATTCACAATCGCCAAAACTTGGAAGCAATCAAAATGTTCTTCAGTAGGTGACTGGATAAACAGACTGTGGTGCATCTAGACAATGAAATATTATTCTGTGATTAAAAAAAAAAAGCTGTCAAACCATGAAAAGACACGGATAAATCTTAAATGCATATTGCTGTGTGAAAGAAGCTAATCTGAAAAGGCTACATGCTGTATGATTCCAACTATATGACATTTTAGAAAAGGCAGTGAAAAGGTCATTGTTAGCCAAGGTTTAGCGGGCATAGAGTGGTGACTAGGAGGGCAGTGAAAATGCTCTGTATGATAAAATAATGATGGATATATGTCCTTATTCATTAAGTCAAAACCCGTGGAATGTGCAACACCAAAAGTGGACCATAATGTAAACTATGGATTTAAGTTAATAATATGGGAGGGAGGCTCTGTGTGTGTGTGTGTGTGTGCGCGCGCATATGTGTATGAATCTGCGGGAACTCTACTTTCTGCTTAATCTTTTTAATAAACCTAAAACTTCTCTACGAAATATTCTATTAATTAAAAAACAAAGTGCAATGGGTACCTTAAAGAAGGTTGCAGAAATGAAAAAATAATCCAAGTGAATATAATTTATTTTTGCACATTATCTTGAAATTTGTTCATACACACATATATCTTTTTTAAATACAACTGCAGTCACTGGGTACCACAGCTTTAAAATCTTTTTGGTTCTAGATTGTCTCTTAAAACTGTTGGTTTGTGAGGAGAGGCCATGGTTCAGTTATTCATTGCTATCTTTGTGCTTGCTGCTCTTATCCTCACAGAGTACTTTTCTAGAAAGTTCTGTTCATTCCTGGGGGATCCTGGGGCCTGGACAGAGCCTCCTGGGCCACAGAAAGGCTGCCTTGGGTTGTAGGCTCTCTGAGTGTCTGCTTCCAGGGGCCTCCATGCTGGGTGGGCCCCGGGAATGTGGTCTCCCTTACACTCACCTCTCCTCCTGTGGCTGTGGAAATTAGACATTGTGCTGTGAGCTCTGCCCAGACTCATGGGCGGAGGAGCTTGTGGGGTGGTGAGGGGACACTGGGTGAGTCCTGGTTGTTTGCAAAGGGCTGTTTGGGCTGGACTTCTTGGCTGGGAGGTACAGGCCTGGCTGTCAGCTGGCTGTGGGCAGGATGCAGGTCGGAGAGGGTAGGAAGGAAGCTCTGGTATGATGAGGTCTTTTTCAAACTCCTAGACGCATGTGAGCTCATCGGGTCCTCAGAACCACCTCAAGAGGTCTTGAGACTCTTTTCACAGAAAGGCGGCTTAGGAGAGGTGGGCTATATCCAAGTTCACAGAGTGATATGTTGGCCAGTGGCATGCCCCAGGCCTCTCTCCTGGATGGTCATCTTCCATGTATGTTCAAAGGGTTGGGCTATGGAATGGCTTGGGGATTCCTGGATCAGGCAGGCGTTGCTATTGCAGGACTTCTCAGAGCCTATAAAACGCCTGCTGTGTTGTTGCTATGCAACCCTCCTCCCCCTTACTTTTTCTTACATTTTCCCAGCGTCTCTTGGGACCAGGATAGACTCTGGGGAGTGGCGTGTCGGGTTGTCAATAGAGATGCAGTGTTTTCATGGCATGTCTTGGCTCTGTCCCAAATGTTGTGGGGCTCTCCTCCTGTTCATTAGTGGTGCCTTGGAGTTGGCAGTGCTTGGAGCTAGACACAGAAAGCTGGCCTTGCCCTTGAGACTTCCCACTTGTCTCAGGCCAGAAGCTGGGCCCTGGAAGAACTCATCCTCCCTTTGATGTTCCCTCTTCCCCCAGGCCCCTGCTTTCCTGGCTGTGTGTGTGCTCGCTCAAGAGTGGATGTGCTGGGAAAATTCTCAGCTATAAGCCAAATGTGGCTAAGCAATGCAGTCCTTGATCATCCTCAGTCTGAAACCTGGAGATGGCCAATTGAGGGCCCTAGCAACTCAGTAGTGTGGGCAGGGACAATGGTGTTTTCCCTTTCTCTTCTCACCATGTTGGATTTGTCCCCAGTCTTATTGCCTCAGGGCAGCAGACAGGCTGCCATAGCTCCAAGCCTCAACCACATTTGAAAACAGGAAGCAGGGGAATGGTTAGGTGAAGGTTAGGTTTAGGTGTCCACATTTTAATGTATAAAGGACAATGTTCACTGGTAATCCTCTGTGGTCTTTCTAGTTAGAATGGTATTATAAGGGCATATAGGAAAGGCTTGGTGGCATAGACAGATGATAGTCTATTCCTTGGGGCTGGGGACTGGGTTTTGTTGGTAGGGAGGGGTGGCAGGTTGTGGGCAAGGACACCTGCCTCTTTCTGTCTTCTTTTCCTCATCCCCCAAGGTCTTGCTGGTCCCCATATTTGATGAGGCCCTTCTCTGCCTGGGCTTCTGGGTACCTCCAGGGACTGCCTGCTCCTTCCTTCCCTACCCATCCACCTTCCACCTCCAGTGTTCTGAGGGGATCCCCTTCTCCTCCTGTGACCTGGCCTCCAGTTTTCATTTCTCTACAAACTTTTTGTTTTGAAATTCTTAAACAAGAAAGTTGGCAATACCAGTTGTCAACGCTTTGCCACAGTTGCTTTATCTCTGTATCTCTGCATACATTTTATTCTAGCCCATTTGCACATTATCCTGAAGACTCCAGCAGCATCTCCTATAGGAATGAGGGTGTTTTCCCACAAAACCATAGCTGGGTCACACTCAAATCTAACTTGGATGCTGTCAATCTCACATCCGATGTGGACTGTGCGCCCCGCTCCACCAACTGTGCTAAGTATAGTTTCCCGTTTGGCTCCAGGACCAAGTGGTGCATTGCATCTGGTTGCCATGTTATTTTAAATCTAGAACAGTCCCTCCCCCTTTTTTTTTAGCATTAGTGTCAAATCTTTTGTGGCCTTACCTTTCCTTCTACAGAGACCGTGTTCTGGATTGTCCGGCACTCCTACATGCGTCCTCTCAGGCTGTGTTTCTGTGTGGGTGCCATGGGTGATGCTGGTTAGGATCACAGATTCCGGTCAGGCTGGCTCCCTGCAGGCAATGCCAATTGTGGTCTCTTGGCCAGGGTTAGTCCACATCAGCTGATGAAGAAGGGTCACTGCAGGGGGTCACTCTCCTGCACCCATGACCTTTGACCTGGGCCTCAGCATCTGGGGATGATCCTGCTGGAATTATCCAGGCTTTTCGGAAAGACAAATCTGATCATGTTGGTGCCCCTTCCAATGAGCAGTCAGTACCAGAGCCGGGACCTGACCCAGGCTGCTTGGGAGTGCTGCTAGGAGGCTGGACTGCATGTGCGGTCCTCCTGGAACTCGGGGCTGCACAGTGTCTTGCCTTTCCAAACCTGAATACCTGAATAGAGCAGTCCTGCCTGTTTTAAGTTGAATCACTGATGCTGTACTCCTGAGCCCCTGCCCCGCACTGCATGGATTTCTGCAGGAGAAGGAGGCCCTGCAGTGGGACTTGCTGTTGGGGGGACATCCTTAGGGCTTGCTGCAGTTTGGGGATTGCATCTACTTAGTGTTCCTGTTTATCTGGGGTTGAGGGAGCAGTGGGAAAGGGGAGAGCTGAGTTCCCCTATGTACCAGCACTGGAACTTCAGTACTTCAGTGAGCAGGGGCTGTGAGAATGGAGAGGGTAGCAGGCCATGGACAGGGAGGCCGCTGCATGGGGGATGTTTCTAGATACATAAGTTCCTCGGAATGTGATGGACGTGACAGATGCTAAAATCTGAAAAAGAGAAAAGTGTCCCAAATCTCCCTTCCTGTGACACAGCAGTTTTCATTTTGGTATGAGCCCGTCTTTTATTATTTTTTTTTCCTTTCTTCATTTTTTTAAATGTTACTGGGTATTCTTGCAAAGTCATAATTGTAGCATCTGCGCTAACATGTCCTGTGATGGTGAACCACCCACACGCCCTGTGGCTCCCACCTGCCCTAGCTTTGTCATGAGCTCAGCTTGGGGATGACTGGCCCCACCAACCTCTTGTGTCCCCTGGGGTGAGTTCAGGGTAGGCTCAGCTACAGCTCTGCCCCTACAGGTGGGCCCAGGTATTAGCATGTCCCTCTTGCCTCTGGGCTGGGGTCCAATATGTTGGGACATCTCCCCTTGTGCCATGTGGGGTGCAGCTTTACAGCCTGGCTGCTGCCAGGGCTCCCAGGAACCCCCAGAATGAAGGTGGCTGCCAAGGTGTATCTTTAGGCCAGGAAGTCATCTTGTCAGGTTGGCCAGCAACAAACCCACTGACACCTGCCCAGACAGGTTCTGAAGAATTCCTTCTGTTTAATTAAGAGGTTTAAGCAGAAGAGAGAGTTTGACTTTTTGGAAGAATCATTACAAATATAAAGGGTGGAGGAGAGAGCATGGGGAACAGGGTAGGGATGCAGTAATGGGAACATCTCCTGGGTGTGTTGGGGGCCCCTGTGTGCTAGGATTTTGGGAAAACTCCATCATCTTGAAACCTTTTTGCACAATACCAGTGACTGACTTAATGGGACTTAGAGAGTCATTGGTTATCAGAGTGAGGTTCCCCTGCCGCTGTGGAAAGACCCTCGGAGGAGGGCCACTCTTATCTGTCCTTCCCACGATGTCATGGACCAGCCTGTGCTCCTGGTCCGGGAGCAGGCTTCTGGAGGTCTGGATCTGGATGGCCACAGCCACAGGCAGAGAGGGCCAGTTTTAAAGAATGCTATGTATGGAGTGGTCTAGATGGCTGCATGTTCTTGGGCCCTGGGGACATGCAGTGCCCTGCCTGGCTCTGGCTACACACTGGACCTATGACCTGTGTGTGAGCTGAGGTAGTACTTGCTTTGGGTTGATTTGCCCCCCCTGACATGATGTAGGGGCTTGGCTTGTCACATACACAATTGGGTTCTCTGGGGGACAAAGGCTGCCCTCAGTGGTGGCTGTCTGTCTTTTGTCAGTCTTCCAGACATTTTCTTAGGGGCGTCTGAGCAGGGTGGGTCTTCCCTGTGATAGCCACCCTGAGTTGGCATTTGAGTTTTGGGTGAGGATTTGAGATGAGGGCGTGGGGGCTGGGATGTGGGCCTTATGTGGGCATCAAGCGGACCTCAACCTGGAGGTGCCATGCTGCAGAAGAACTGTTTGTGCTGGGAGGGGGCTGTTCCCCAGGGAGAGGCTGTGCTGTGTGGGTAGGGTGGCTGGCTATTGGTGTCTCCAGTGGGAGGGATGGGCAGCTGGGGTTTCTGGTTTGACTACGGGATAATGGAGAACTCCGTGGCTTCTCCGTTCATGCATGCGTACCACTATGAGTCATCTGGATTTCTGCAGAATGGGTGTAAGCCCACTGGGAGGGGGTGGTGGGGGACATGAGGCCGGGGGCATTCTGGGCCCTGCCTCTGATCTCCTGGCCTTGGTGTTGCTGGCTGACTGTGGGTGGGATTCTCTGCCTCTGGACACTAGTGGACCCCACTGGCAGCATCTCCTGGGGTTTAGGTCCTCAGGGGGCTTGTGTGTTCCTATCTTCTTGCTCAGCTACTTTTCCAAGTATGGGGTAAATATCAGCTGGATGGCATTCCTGGGTACCTTCAGGGCCAGCGTGCGTTTTGGGGCCTATAAGTGGTCTGCCTGGTGTGGGGTCAGGGTGCTGCATGAGGGAGGTCTGCACAGATGACTGTGTTTGCCATTTATGAAGAGAAGGTTAAAAAGAAGGCCAGAAAGTAAGTAAACTCAGCTGGGTGTACTTCAGAAAAAGAAGATAGATGAGTTGAGGAAAAGTGGCAAAACATGTTGAAAGCAATCAGCTAGAAATAAAATGAAGTAAAAGCGGATGAAAAGAAATAAGGAGTTGATAAAAGAAATGAATAGATAATATTTTATAAAAACAAGACACCGAAGGACAGAGACACATTGCTTTATTGTTTTGGAGGCGAAACTGCTGGAACCTAGGTCAGTTTGTTGACCTCGCGGAGGCAGAGCTTTCTCCTGACTCCCCGCCTCAGGCACTGCTGCTGCCTCTGTCCTATGGATTGCCTGCCTGCTCTAGAACTTCTTGCACATGGGTCTCAGTGAGTGTTTAGCCTTTCTTGCTGTCTGAGTTCATCAAGATGCTCTTTGGGACTCAGCCCTGGCTGCACCAATCAGCACTCGATCCCTTGTCCACCATGTGGGCACCAGCAGTCTGTCGTGTATCCACACACTGCTGGATACTTGGGCAGTTTCCAGCCTTAGTGTCACGAGCTGGAGAGGGAAGGCTGAGGTGGACCTGGGGATCTGAGACTGCTTTCTCCCTGGTTCTCGGCAGCATGAGGCCCCTGCTTGTCTGGCCTGGGGCGGACACACACTCACGCCCATGCTTTTAGTTTCCCAGGCGCCTGAGCCTGGAGGACCTTTCATCAGTTCTTGTATCCTTCTTGCAGTGGGTTAGTGTGGTGGCAGCCTGCCAGGCTCCATGTCCAGATGACAAAGACCCAGACCCTGGCCCTTTTGCTGCCCCGCTTGTCTGCTCCTCTGAGGGTCCTGGGAAGCGCAGTACTTCTGGCTCAGGTCTGGCCTGCTTGAAATGGTCTGTCAGCCTCTGTAAATATTTGATGACAGTGATGATAAAACACAAAGGCCTGCTCTGTTCCTGGAGGGGAGTGAGACAGTGACTCTGGAACGTTCCAGCCCTGCTGGCTGCTTCCTGGAGCAGTTTATGGATGCGTTTTTGAGGCAGGCCCTTTGTGTTTGTGAGCAGAACAGGGCTCTTTGGCTGCCTGGCAAGGTGGAGCAGAAGCAACCTTGCCAACTGGAACCAGCTGGGCCTTCAAGAGGGCTGCGGCTGGGCCAGAGGTCACAGTAGGGTTTCATCCTTCAGATTTGACTTGGGACAAACCCTTGGCCCTAGGCCCATGGTAAGGCTCAGAGGGGCTGGGAGTTGTAGGGTTTGGCATGAGTGCCTGACTGTATGTATAGCAAGAGGGGTCACTGACCAGCTGGGACTGTCGAGCCCTGCAGGGCTCAGTTGAGCTGCCATCGTATGTCCTCATGGTCTTGCCCCCATAGCCTACAGGGGCAGCAATGGTACCTGACCCTGGTTTCCCTGTCAACTAGCTGCTGGTGCACAGGGTGTGTGTGCAGTAGAGATACCCTATTAGGCTTTGCTGGCTTATGTGGGCACATGTGTTGTCTTGGATTTGCTTGCCAAGGAAGAGGCCTGCCTGCCCTGTGGGTGCTTCTGTGGGAATGATGAGTTTTTTGAGGCACCCTTGCCCAGGAGGTGCTGATGCCCAGGGTCCTGGAGGTGGGGCCAGGGCCTTGTTAGGCAGCAAAGACTTTTTCGTTGGACAAGGCAGGGACTGGGGAGGGGCCAGTGTTCCATGGCTGATGGCCTTTCAACAAAGAGTTTCTGCTGTGTTTTCTCTGTGGGAGAAGGAAAATACTGCAGGCGGGGCGGGGTAGGTACAGTTTGGTAGAGGTTGAATCATGAAGGTTTCAAAAGACCTTCATCTCTTGAGTATAATTACTAATGGCCGTGATGACAGACTAGGCAATTTCCTGAAAGCTCAGCAAGGCTCTTGCTTACGCACGCTGGCATTCTCTCATTGAGTTTTGCTGTAGCCCTAGGCTGTGGGGACCCAAGGTCCGCAAAAGCTATGCTCCATGAAGTTGGCCTGTGCTGCCCTGGGCTGCCTTTGCTGGTTTCCTTCACTCTCAGAGCCCCCATGGTGATGCCTGAGCTGGGGGGCCAGTAGTCTGTCTGAGTGGAGGCGCTGTCTGGACCATGCACATGCTTGGCTAGGGCATGAAACTTGGGTGAGGACACCAGCCTTCGACACATGTGGCCCAGGGGAAGGTGTGGTGGCCAGAAGTGGGTGCAGGCATGATTCTGTGGACATAGGGGCCAGGTAGGCAGCAGTAGATAGTGCAGTAGCTGGGGATGCAGATGAAATGTGGCCGACGCGGGGCTTCCTTTTTCACTTACAGAAGGAAAAACCAAAATAGAAGATGGCAGCACTGCCTCAACATACAGCATGATGGCTGGCCCCAGGGAAGTTTGGCAGGGATCCTGCAAGGGTGGCTGCCATGTCCAGGTGCATGGTCGTGTGGGGGGTGGGTAGGGGGAAGAAGGGTATAGGAGGCTGGGTGATGGAGGCGTCCAAGGTTGCATGCCCCAGCCTGGGAATGTTCCAGCTTATGTACTGTAGGGACTTTGTAGATGTGGTTGACTTGAGGACTCTGAGGTGATAGGTGATCCTGGGTTACAATGTGGGCCCAGTGTCATCGCCTGGGTCCTTATAAAAGGGTATAGGAGGATCCCAGGGAGATGTAGTGATGGAAGATACCAGGGAACTCGGCGTCCCCTAGAAGCTAGACAAGGGCCAGTTCCCCACAAAGCCTTGGGGAGGAGGCAGCTGTGCGTGTGATACCACCTTCTTCTTGTCCTGTTTGGGCTGCAATATTGGGGACTTACTGTGGGAGTGATAGGAAGCCATCCTACTTCCCGGTGGACAGACTGCAGCCCAAGGAAGGGAGAGACTGCCCATGGGGGGGCACATGGGGGTCTCATGGGCAAGGCTTGCTTTGAGTGCCTGGAACTGTTGGTGGTGTTCCAGGTTGGTGTTCCTTGATGGCAGGTGTCGGGGACAGCTGGCTGGGCAGGGGTATCTGGAGTGAGTCCTGGAGAGGAGGGGCTTACCTGAGGCCATACTGGGGATGCCTGGTCAGCGGGTATAAAGGGCCATTTCAGGCCCTTGGGGGGTAGTATGGAAACAGCATTTAGGGACAAGGACCTGATGGCTGTGTGTGAGGTGCCAGGAGCAGCAACCCAGAGGGTGGCAGTGGTCCCTCTCCAGGTACCTGTCTGTGTAGGCAGCCTCTGGCTCCTGGCTCACATTCCTGCTGGGGCCAACAGTAGGAAGTGAGGCCTCTGAAGGCTGCTTGTGATGAAGAATACCCTGTGGCCCCTGGGGAGAGGTGGCTTCTGAGGGCCAGGGAGGCCTTTGGGAAGAACCCCCAAGAAGCCCGAGCATGTGGGACAGAACCTCTGGGCAGGGTGGCCAGGTTGTAGCTGGGGTGCAGGTGCAGGAGGACATGTGCACTGTTCCCCATAACAGAGTCAATGCGTGCCAGCGCCAGGGGTGAGTGGAACTCACCTGCCAGGGCTGGGGTCTCCCCAGCAGGAAGGGAAGCATGGGCCTGTGTCCTCAGGGCTCTTCCCTCAGGATTCACTGTTATTTTTCTTGGGGCCCAGAGAGCCATAGCCCAGGGCTAGAGGGCCATCCCATTGCTCACCCCAGGCCAAGAGTAAATCCAACCCATAGGAAGTGACAGTTGAAGGGGAGAGGAGTCAGGTAATATTAGAATATTTTGGATCTATGGCACTCAAGTCAGAAATGTGTTCAAGTTTGTGTGAGATCCTGTTTTCCTCCTGGTACTAATGTTACTGTTCAGCACCCTCCTTCCCCAAAGTCTGTATTTGAAAGTCAGCTTTACCAGTGAGTGGGTATGGGGCACGAGGGCCAGGGCTGGCTGAGTGTTTTGGTGGCACCTTCTCTCCTTCCCACTGACAGGCAGTCTCTCTTGCTCCTGGCTAGCACCTCTCTGCCCCTCCCCTACCTCTGTGTCCCTCCCCCATCACTACTGCGTCCCCTCTGCATCTGTGTCCCCATCCCATCTCTGTTCCCTCACCTATCTTTGTCCCCTCCCCCATTTACATCCCCTTCCCTTCTCTGTTCCTCCCTCATCTGTGTTCCCTTCCCCACAATCTATACACACATCCGCCTGCATCTTACCCCATATCTCAGCTATCCTCCCCATCTCTTTTCCCCCTCTCCTCATATCTGCTCCCGCATCTCTGCTCCCCCACCCCACATCCCTGTTCCCCTTCTCAATCTCTGTTTCAACCTCTGGCCCCCATTATCCTATTTTTGTCCCTTCTTCCTGTCTCTGCCCCTTTCCCTCCATCTCTGGTCTCTACATTGCTATCCCTCTTCCTCCATTTCTGTGCCCTCTCCCCCACCTGTCCCCCATCTCTGTCCCCACCCTCCTGCCGGCTGGAGCCCTGTATCCATAGCAACTATTGCTGCTGTGGAAGCTGGCACCTGCTCCCTCATCCCGTGGGGAGGTATTTTTGGCACTGCGGAGATTTTATTTTATTTTATCTTTGGTGTTGACTTACTCTTTGAGTGAGCACTACACTGAGGGAACTGGGGGCAGAGTTCAAGGAGACTTTGCCCTGGGGGCAGCTGGTGTGAGGGTTGTAGCATGGGGTTCTGTAGATGCAGGTCCTTCCCCGTAGGGTCCTGTAGACATGACCCTTCATTATGGGACCCTGGAGATGCAGCCCTTCCCCATGGGGTCCTGTTGCCATGGTCCTTCGTCACCGAATTCTGTAGACATGACCCTTCTCCTGATGTGGCCCTTTCTTGTGGGGTCCTGTAGACAGCATAGAGACATTGGCTCCCTTGTGCAGCCTCTGGGGCAGCTGATCATGGGGCTTACAAGTTGTACTTAGGGCTCTGGACAGTGTCTCTGATAACAGGAGAATCTTAGGGTGGGTGAGCCTGGACATGAGGTTGGCCTGAGTGAAGCCCCTTGGCTTGGGGCTGAGCCCATAGTCACAATAACAGTTCATCTGTAGCACCCAGGGCAATTGCTTTTTAGGTACCAGCCACAGCCTAGACCCCATGTGGGGCCTCATGGGGCCTGTTATGCAATCATGCCTCAGGCTTGTTATATAAATAAGGACACTGATGCCACCAGGGTAGTCCCAGGCATCTCGCCTGGCTTCTCCTTCTGAGACATAGTCCTGCTTCCCCAAGGCCCAGGTGAACAACATGGTGTCTGGGGTTAGCTTCTCCCTCTACCATGTGGGCCCACCCCCCTTTCTTTGGATGTAAGGGATGCTTTCTCCCCCTTGTTCTGGTCCTGGCAGCTCTGAGCACAGGTTATCCCAGTATTTGGCACCTACCCTGACCCAGTGTCACCCCTTGGGGTGTGGTAGCTATCCTGCTTGGCTGAATACACTTGGATGTTGTGGCTGGGGGGCGGTGGATTTCCAGGTATCCTTAATTAGGGACACTAGGAACAGTGGCGACTGCTTGGTGGGGGCCAGGCGGTGGGTGAATGGGTTGTCCTGTGACAGAGCATTGGGGCCGATGTGACAGGCCTGGCCTCGAGGAGCAGGTACTGAGGATGGTCCATGTTGTGCCTGCTACCATCAGGGAGGGAGCGAGGCCAGTCTGGTGTGGCCCCAGCTTATCACACCCTGTCTCCTGAGTTTCCTTGGGGAATGCTGTGAAAGCAACTAGATGGGCAGTCCCTGGAGGGTGCTGAGAACTGCACCCTGACCCTCTACCTCTTCATCTGCTGAGTGGGGGTAGCTTGTAGGGGGCCATGGGGCTGCCACAATGCCCACACCTGGTCCAGCTGCCCTGAGAGGGTCATGCCTGGTGCATCCAAATCAGGGGCAAGGCCAGCCATACTGGAAGTTTGCTGAGGGCCAAAACATCCCAGTGTTGTTATTTCTGACATGTAAGCATGGAAATTCCAGGCTAGGAAGTAGAGACTAGAACGATTAACAAATCTTGTCCTACCCCCAGTTATCTTCGGGAGTCTCCAGTGTTTAGCTTCCTCTCAAACCCTCAGACCTGGATAAGCTCCCACCTGCAGACCTGAGGGTTGCCTGCTCAGATCTTGGGTCCTTGGCTGCTGGCCCTACAGGCAGGAGTTCCAGCTACCCCAGCTTCTTCAAGGGTTGTGTGTCCTGCCACTCAGCACACAGTTATTTCTCAGGGCATGCTCACAGCGTAGGGCCTGCCCCTCCTCTTTACCCCTCAAGGAGACGGAGCCCAACAGGCGAATGTAGTCAGAAGTTTCATGAAGTTCACTAGATTGTAGAGAACCCAAGAAATGGGGAAGGATGAGAAGGTATTGTGCTCTTCATCCTGAATGCAACCCCATTCTTGCGCGTTGTTTTGCTCTCTTGAGGTGACTTTTATTAAATTTCAGCCTTCTGCGTCTCACCCTTGCCTGGCTTCTAGCTGCCCTGAGAACTGCACAGCCTTCATCACTACCACCAGGCTGTCTTGGGATGTTGGTTATTTCTCAAGACTATAAATAACCATCCGATGAGCAATCCCAGACACACACACAGGCAGCGAGGTTTTGGATGACTTCCCTGTGGGAGCCCGAGGGTGACAGTCCCAGGCGAGTGTGCAGGACTCTGGAGACAGCTGTGGGTGTATATCTCTGCTGGTTTCCAGTGTCATAGCACCTGCTGGAATGTCATGTTATGAGTGAAAAAGCAGTTTTTATGTTAATCTGCCACATTCTTTATAGTTCCTTTAGAAATATTTTGAAAACAATAGCAGAAATAGATTTTTATAGGGCAGAGGTACACCCTCCTGTCACATGTGCTCCTGTGTTTGTCCTGCTTGTGCATGTTCACGCACATGCAGCCGCTGAGTCCATGGCTGCCCATGGGCCCCAGGGTCTGTAGGGCTTGAGGGGCTTTGCTGAGGAGGAGCAGCTCCCAGAGAGGACGAAACCTGTGCTGCGCGGTGGCTGTGCAGGATACCCTCCCCCAGGCTTGTGTCTGGTGTGCTGGGAGTCATAGGGATGATGGTGACCCCAGCTGAGGAGGCCATGAGCACGGCATGTCCTGCGTTTACATTGGCCCAGAGTCTACACCTGGACCTGGAATGAGGGTTCCCATGTCAATGGCAAGGAAGGTGATGGGGATGGTTTGTGTGGGGCCCTGAGCTGGGGTGTCATGGGCACCTCTGGCACAGTGAGGGAGGAGCCCACTTGTGGCTTGAGGGACAAGGATGCTGAGGATGTTGACAGTGCTGGGACTTTCTAAGCACTGTGTACTCTGGTGGAGAAGATGTGCTGTGCGGGTGATAGTGTCCGGGCAATGACCCTTGTGTCTGAGGTGACTTGCTGACTGCTCTATGCAGGATTCCTTACGGAAGTAGTATTCCCACCTCTGCCTGCTAAGTGACTCTCTCCCACCAGGCTATACTACTAGGGATGTGGGGGAGGCTGGGCTTTTGTGCTCATGTGGGAGAAGAGGCTCTAGAGTGAGGTGATGGCATGGGGCAGCTGGGCGCCTCCTGCTGAAACCTGTGCTGGATGCCTTCTAGGGTGTGACTTTACTGTCTCCAAGTGGCCCTGTGGAAGATGAGCTGTGGGTGGGTACTTTCTGTGTGTGCAGGGGTCCTAGGTCCCTTCAAGCCTCCTGGTCCAGAGTAATGTATGCACTTCACTCAGACTGAGACCCACTCACTATCTGTAGCCCCGCTTCACCTGCACCAACCACCCACATTCCTGGGAGCCAGCAGGTCAGGTTACAGGTCCACATCCCTGGCAGATGAGTAGGGGGCGGGCAAACAGGCCCTATACCTTGAAGGGTACCCCTGTCTTGGGGATGCAGAGTAAGGGGCAGGCCTTACACCTGGTAGGGCCCCTCATCTCACAGCCCAGTACACCATTGTGGTCTCCCAAACTGTGGGGACATGACAGACATTACCTGCCCCTCTGTGGTGATGGGTTTGGGGGGCCATACAGATGTATGAGGTGTGTGATTATGGCTGAGGGGGCCCACTCGGTCCCCAGAAGCTCCCTGGGGGATAGGTCACAGGAGGACATCTTTCTGGGTGGGCCGAGGTGGTGATGTGGGTCCCCTTTGCCCCACACAGGGCTCAGCAGGTGCCTGTCCTCCAGATGGTACCTCTGCCATAGCCTGGGCATCCTCACCTGCCACAAATGGATGTGACATGAGTGCTGCACTTCACCATTTGAAGCAGTCATCTTTGGTCACTGTTACAGATACTTCTGTACCTCTTCAGGACATGATATTTAGAGGAAGTGGACAGGAAAAAATAAAAGAAAAATCACCCCGATCTTAGGAAAAAAGGAAGGGGGCACAACCACAATTCAGGAGGTTGTGTGATGTGCTAATTGACATGTGACGTGATATGTGATACATGATGTGACATGTGATGTGACATAATGTGTGATGGGGTATGAGACATGCGATGTGTGACATGGGATGTGATGTGTGGTGTGATGTGTGATACAATGTGTGGCATGTGGCATATGACGTGGTGTGCTGTGTGCTCTGTGACACGGTGGGCTTCTTCAGGGCCTCTGGGATGTGGTTGGTTTCTTGCTGGCTGTTGTGCAGGCTTGGTTTGGCTTTCAGTCACTTATTCATCATTCAGTTATTAATCCCACTTTTCATTTCTTCATTCACTTGCTCCTTCATTTATTTATCTACTTTTTTATCTTTCATTTATTCACTTACTCTTTGATATTTATTTACTCCTGCATTCACTCCATGGCTCTTGTGCATCAATTGTAGGACATCCCTGGGCCCCACAGAGAACCATGAAGCAGAGGGATTTCCTTATCTTTTTTCTGTGGCTGCTGTGGGTTTTGGCAAAGCCAGCTGTTGGAAGGTGAGATAAGGGAGCATTGGCTTTAGGTGTTAGAGCAGATCCCATTGCTGTACTTGGTGTAGCCTGCATACCTAGTGTGGTCATAGTATGTGTGTCAGCAGGGCAGTGTCCCAGAGGGACTGGTCCCACCCCATCCCTCTGCCTGATAGAGGCCTGCTTGTTTCAGCCAGGCCCCTACACATCTGGACACAGTGGGTGTCAGGCTGGCCTTGGGTCATGTTCTGACCTGCTGCTTCCAGAGGTGTTGAACCTCTATGAGCCTCAGCTTCCTCTCTGTAAATGGGGTACCACACACTTGCGTGGCTCATAGGGGTGAGTGCTGGGGCTGGAGGTCTTATCTCGGGGTCATCTTCACGGGCTTGGTGAGCGACTGTCCAGTCAGTAGGTCATGGCCATCAGAAACAGTTTGCCTGAAGGAGAGATAGATGTGGTGTGGAGGAGGTGGGTCCATTCCACACTCTGAGCTCATAGGGTGTCAGACCTCAGAGTTGCTCCTGGGCCTCAGGTTGTTGCCACCTGTTGAAGGTGAGTCATCACAGGTAGAGATGGGGAAGCCCCTGTAGGATGCCAGACATAGCTTCTTTAGGTCTCAGTCATGAGATGGGGAAGTAGCTTTACTATCACCTAGGATGTGAACTCAACTGCAGGAAAGGAACCCCACCGAGCACTGGCTCTTCGTTGGATTTGGGATTCTGTTTGATCTTGAAGAAAGACATACATGCCATCTTCCCATAGGCGATCAAGGCAACAAGGATAGCTGTGCTTCTGCATGGGCATGCCCTGGGGAGACTTGTTCTGTGGGGCCTAGACAACTGGAAAGGGCAACATGGAGGATGACAGAGAGCAGGGTAACGGGGTGGCATGCTCATTTCCCTGTGCATTTGTAATTTTTGGTCATTATTTTATCGCATATAGTATCCATGTAGTGGTAATTTTAACAATTGAGGTGTGGTCTCAGATGTGTCTGCCTTGTAATTGGATGAACCATTCTTGGAGTTCTGGGCTTTGGGTAGTTTAAAGTTTGTACTTAGAAAGCTCGTTATGCATTCTTTTATAATTTTTTTTTTTAATGGTTCCACTAGAGATTACAACACTTTTCCTTGATTATTAAAAGTGTGATATAAACTAGTGGACCTTAGAACATTGAGCGCCATCTCCCCCCGCCCCGCCTGCCATTTGTGATATTGCTTCTAAGATTTTCTTTGTGTGTTCAATTTTCAGAAGGTTTTTTGTTTGTTTGTTTGTTTTTTACTGTAATGTGCTTTGGTGTGGTTTTCTTTGTGCTTAACTCGGTTGGGGTTCATAGCACTTCTTGAATCTATGTCTGGATGTCTTGCTTCAGTTTTGGAAAACTTTGGGGCATTGTTTTTTAAATATTGCATTGTTCCATTCTCTATGCCCTTTTCTTCCAAAACCCCATTTATACATAGGACGGACCTTTTCACTGCGTTCTTTAAGTTTTCGTTATCCCCTTTCCCATCTTTTCCATCCATTTGTCTTTCCATGTTTTAGTCCGTATATTTCTATTGACATGTCTTCCAGTTTCCTGATCCTGTTTTCAGCTATATGTCTAATCTACTGGTAAACCCATATATTGAGTTCCCAATTTCATTTCTTCTAGCTTTAATTTAATTCTTATTTCACAGATTTTAGTTCTGGTGAAGTTATCCATCTTGCTGTCTGTTTTCTTGACCAAACTAATTGTGATAATTTTAAAGTGTGTGTCTGATAACTGTAGTATAGTGCTGTTGCCTGTTTTTTCCCTCTTGATTTTCTATTGTTTGGTCTTGTTTCCTGATCTAGAGCAAAAGCCTGGACATTCCCCAAGGCCTCCCTTCCTTAGCAGGCCCTGTCAGACTGTGGAAACTTTTTCTAGCATCTCAGCTTCTAGTGATGCATAGTGCTGACACTCTAGAATAGCACCGTCTTCTAATATAGAAGTGTAATGTAAGCCATGTATATAATACTCAATTTAATAGTCATGTTAAAAGAATAAAAAGACTGGTGGAATTAATTTTAATAATATATTTTCTTTAATACAATATATACATAATATTGTTTTAATGTGTAATTAATACAAGATTATTAATACAAAATTTAAAATTCATTTTAAAAAATACTGTCTTAGATATCTAGTGTATGCCTTACACTTAGATTATATCTCATTTTGGACTAGCCACATTTCAAGTACTCATAGCTGTTATCTCAGACCACATAACTCTAGGGGAGAATGTGCTGAATGTTAGGGGCTCCCTTCTCTCCAGGGGAGTCATATCCTCACCTAGTGGCTAATCATGTGCTTGTGCACTGTGTGCTTGCTGTCTAACCTGGATTGTGGCCCCAAGGCTTTGCTGCCAGCTTGGAGAAGAACCAAGAAGTTAGTTCACAGGATTGGGGTAGACATGAGCTGCAGGGCTTTCTCTCACCCCAAATTCCCCTGGGTTTCATGGTCCTTTGTGGCCCTGATCACATGTGTTGGTTTATTTATCCATGCTCCCTTCCCACTACCATACACCCTGCAGTGTCTGGCTCAGAGAGACACTCCTCTGCCCTGTACCCTGGTGTAGCACCTACCTTAGGAGGACATTGCGGATGTTTAGGCCTGGCTGCATGTCTACTCAGCAGATACCAGCCCGAGGCCATCAATGACCAAAATCCCTACTGCTTGATCTGAGAGGTCATCTTAGATCTGTTGATGTTTAGGCCATGTAGGGTCTCTGGACAGGAGAAGAGTGAGGTCCAGGCAACTTCTTTCTGGGGTTGGGGTTTAGAGGACTTGGCCATATGGGGCCTTCTGCAAGAGGAGGCATCAGGGTCCCCCACCTCTGTGTTCCTGAGGACCCAGAGCTGGGGGTCTGGGTTTTGCCTGGGGTGGAAGATGTGTAAAGGGTGTCTCCTTTCTGGGGAAGGGTATATAGGATTCAGCAGATTGCTACCCTGGGGTGTCCCAGCCTTTGGACCCTGTGCAATGAGTAGGGCAGCTGCTTGACAAAAGGGAGGGACTCTTGACTGGCCCCACCCCAAAGGGGCTGTCCTGTCAACAGTCTGGCCCTGGGTGTGTGGGATGTTGGCTGCCCTGCCCCCCACCCCCCACAGGCATGATCTTTGGTTGAGGTATATGTCTTCGTTGACTGTGTCCATGGTGCATCCACATCTATCTTTAGGTGTCCCCATCGGGCAGTGGCCTGGGGTGGGGCTGGCCTTTCTTAGAAAACAGACATGTGGTATGGTCAGCTGCAGGGGTGGCCACCGCCCAGCTTCTGTAAGCTGGGCTTCAGGGTCACCTTGGATAGTGCCAGCACTCTTGGTTGGGTCCCGTGTGTCCTCTTGGGAACCTGAGGAGGGAGTTGCTGGTGGGTGTTCTCTTGCTGGCTCCTGTTTGCATTTCACACCATGATGACCTGCTGCTCTGGCCCAGGTGCCAAGTCCTGGGTTAGAGCAGACATGCCCCTGAGAAAAGCAAAGCCCTCCTCGATGCCACCATCCTGCGCAGTGTCTGCTGACCTGGCCTCAGTGATTTCTCTTGTCCCATCTGAGAGTGGCTGTGTTAGGAGGAAGCAAATCTTGGCCATGGCTGTGTGTCCTTGCCCTGGACCATCTCTGTGGCTGGTTCAGGTCTACCCATGGCCTATGTGAGGCCTGAGGTTCCTGGGGGAGGTTTTGTGGGGTCGAGGGCCTGGGAACAGGCACTGTGGAAGGACTCAGGCCTGCCTAGCTTTCTTTTGCTGCTGGGTGTGCTGGTGACCTGTGGTGGTGCTCCCAAGCAGATGCTCCCCCAACCCCCTAGCCTGCCTGTTCCCAGAGGAGTGGAGCCCTCCCCTGCCCGCTTCCCCTCCAGGTGCTCTTCCTTCTCTTGGGCTCCTCCTCAGCCTGTCCCGTCTGTGTGGTAACAGCTCCCACTGGCTTCCTACCATGGCACTGTCTGAGCTCCATGTTGAGGAGGTTGAGCAGGCCTGGGGTCAGTAGGGACTTGCAGCCTGCCCATGGCCGAGGGCTTGGGTAGGACAGAGGCTTTTGTCCCAAGAGTGCCCAGTACAGAGGATCTGTCCCAAAACTGACCTGCTGTGTTCATGCAAGGGATGAGGGTTCCCTGACAGGCAGGCAGGGGGCATTCCCACATACCCTGAATCTCACTTCATGGCTCGCTCTGCCCAGATCCCAGTGAAGGCCTGGGGATGGCGACTACCATGGATGGGAGTTCAGACCGCATTGTCTATAGAACCAGAGGAGGCCCTAATGGGGCTGCCGGCTGGTCCTGAAGGATTTCTTGTGGTTGGGGACACACTTGGATTGAGTCTAGAGAGCTCTGTGACATGGTATAACTGGCTCCCCTACCCCTGAGCCTGAGGTGAAGAGAAGCAATGCTGGCCTGTGCTCATTCTGGTGATAATTAGTTCACTGTGGATGATGTATGAAGGGATTGAGAGTAGGCATGTTCAGTCACATCTGTTATTTATTTGGTCAACTGCAAACTACTGATTGTCACAGTAACTCAATCCAGAAAAACATATGACCCTCAGAGCTGTATGACCATAGAAAATGAAAAACTGAAATTCCAATAAACATCACTTTAAGGCAGAAAAGTATGGTCAGGTGGTCAGTAAAAGGCTGTCAGGAAAACTGTGTTACATGAGGTTTGTGAGAGTGAAAGTACAGATCCGGACTGGAGTTTTATTCACGTATTTGTAAAATGGCTGGAGAGACTATCAAATTCCATGGGAACTGTTTTAGAGAGCATTCAAACAATGTCAGCATTTATAGATGCTGGAGATGATGACCTTTACAACTCCTTAAACTTATGA
Source organism: Eidolon dupreanum (assembly GCA_028627145.1). Lineage (NCBI taxonomy): Eukaryota > Metazoa > Chordata > Mammalia > Chiroptera > Pteropodidae > Eidolon > Eidolon dupreanum. The sequence continues at coordinate 89,132,911 of CM053509.1, forward strand.
TGAAGTAGCATAGATCCCAGCTTGCACGTGGCAAGGACACCTAGTTTTACAGTCTCCTGTAGGTGGCAGGCAGGGCTGGCCCCTGGGGTTGGCCACTGGTGGCATTGCCTTTTGAGGGAAGAGCAGGCATCCCAATATGGCTTTTAAAAGAGCAAAGGCCCATTAAAGACACTAGTTTTGAGTCATTTATGCACCTCCCTACTTTAAAGAAGATGGTGTTGTTTATAAAAGCAGTGAAGGACTGGATAGCAACATTCAGCTGTCCTCCTCAGGGAATTACAACCTTCTTGGCCCTTGTGACAGGGAAGCTGTGATTGTTGGAGTGCCTTACCCTCCAAGTCGCCTACTTACTGAGATTTTACCCTCAGCCCCCGCCCAGAGGGATCTTCTCTTTTTTGTGCCTCCTCAGACTGGGGGTGGGGGTGGGGGTGGGGGTGGGGGGGTATCTTATGTGTTAGCAGCAGCCCCGAGAACTATTCGTTTTAATAATAACACCTTTATTTTAAAGATGAGTTAGAAAAAGCATACACTGCGCACCTGTGATTTCACATATTTTATTGCTTAGATAAGGTTAAGGAGAACACTTGGGGTTAAAAGAAGTGAGTTTATTTTTAAAACTACAGTAAATATTAGAGGGAGCAGGTTGCAGCCCAAAATGTGAGACATCACTATCTGTCAGGGTCTCTCCGTTGGTGGCCCCCTGTAGGAACTCAACACCTTCTTGTTGTCCCTGTGATGCTGACCCCTGTGTGGACATAAGCCACACTCTGCCTGTTCACCTGGGACCTCACACCTACATACAAGATACTTCCCCCTAAGCTACCTGCCCTGCCAGTGCCCTAGGTGGATGAGGGCTGCCCTTCCCCCCAGGCCACAGGAACTTTTCCTCTAGCCCAAGAGTGTCCCTGGCTGGCGCTGCCCACCCATCTCTTCACTGTGTTTTTAGCTGCAGTGTAATTGCATGTTTACCTGTTGTCTACTCCCCCTGAGGTTGTCCACAGCCGTACCTGAAACAGAGAGCCTCAGTGACCATCTGGTGACTGAGTTGGGCCTGTAGCTGCCCATCAGGTGCAAGGTTCACGGGGGACAGAGCAGCGCCCTCTCTGCCGAGATGACTGTCCCTGGTGCCAGATATCCTCCCCACCCTCTGCCCTGTTCTGGGCCAACTCTGTTCCTGGAGCTGCCCGTTCTGAGCTGACTTAGTACTTGGATTCTTGTCCTGGCCTGATTTCCCTGTGCAAGGGACAGGTCTCAACAGACTTTTGAAGCCTTTTTTTATTTTGTTTTGATTGATGACCTAACGCGGCTGGAGAGAGGTCCTATGCCAGGTTGTCACCCCAAGACTCTATTGATTCTGGGCATTCTTGTTCCAGCTACTTTTTATCCCTCTCTGCCCTATGTATGTGGATTCTATATTCCCCTGGCTGGACTTAGGGTGGCTGGGCGGTTCTATCCTTGTGAGATTGGTTGGGCGTAGCCTGGCTGAGAGAAGATGGCTGTAGCACTACACTGAGAGCAGAAGGGTGGCCTTCTGGGTCTGAGGACTTCAGCTTTCCCTAGTGGGGCTGTTAGGGCAGAGATGATAACTCCTGAGTCATGCGAGAGAGGGCTTTCAGATCCAGGGCTGTCCTCTTCTGAGCACTTTGGCTGTCTGAGCCAAGCACCCTGTCCCGCCTCACTGTCCCCACTCTAAGGGTGACTTTTGAGACTGTCTGGGCCTTTTTCCTATAGGAGATAAGAGCCAGCTTTGTCCAAAATGCTTTATTCTTTGTAATCTGATTGGCCTTCACTATCTCTGGGGGAGCAGGAGCCACTAATTCAGGCAGCACTAACTAGGGCCTGGTGGCAGGAAGGCTGGGCTAAGGGACCTGCCCTCCCTGTCTGGGTGGGTAAACTGTCCCATAGTGAAGCCCTGTGAGCATCTATAGCCCAAACTCCCAGTACTGTACCTCAAGAACAACCCGACTGGCAGGACTTGAGGGTCCTACGGGGATCAGGAACTTTCTTCCTGTCCTGGTTGATGCCTTCCAGCTGTCCCAGCATATCAGGTAATGAATTCATCCCACAAGCAGTGATGATGGCCAGTTGCTGGGGTGGCTCTGCCTCCATGGAGTTGCTGATCTCACGGGGCTGACCAGCAATCAACAAACAATGATAAGGACTCAGGCCAGCTCTGCAAGGGGATGCCAGGCAGCACACTGCAGGCGGGCTCTGGGCAGTGCTCTGAAGACACACAACTGACCTTTTAAATTATCAAGCAGTGTGTCACCTAGTTAAAAATAGTCTAGTGGCTTAGAACATAAAATAAGGTCTGTTCACCCCCCATCCCCCAAGCCCAGCTCCAAGAGCTACTGTCATGAAGACCTGCGTCTTTGTCGCCATTAGTCCGTATCTGTCACAGAAAATCAGACTGAAGCATATACAGGGCACTTTCTTCCCCTCTCAGTTGTTGTTATTTGTTTATAACACGAACCTTTTGCTCTGACTACAGTGAAATCTTTTACTTTGCTGTTGGTTGATGTTGAAATGCTGGCAAAAACAATTTATACTATAAGCGATTCTCTTAGTTTTCTCTAGAATCATCAGTGACCAGACCTTTGGAAGGGAATTGGAACTGCAATGTCATTTCCCAAAGCTAGCTGCCTGGCAGGGAGCAGTGCAGGGGACATCCCACAGCCTGGCTTCCTTTACTCAGTGTAGCCAAGTTCAGCAGCAGGCAGGGCTTGCTGCATTCCGTCTGCTGTGTTGTGCTGTGTTGTTCAGAAACACCCCTTCCAGTGACTGTTTCACCTGGGGTGCCTGGGAGTCACCTTCGAGTTCTCTAGTGTCTGAGAATCAGTCCTGGGGCCGCAGGTTCGATGTCTGTTTGGCTGGGTATAGAGTTCCAGGTCAGAGGCAGCACTTTGAGGGGGCTGCCCCACTGGCTACACTGTACTCAGGGTTGCCCAGGAGACGCACCTGCCCCAGGCTCTTTGGTGGGCTTGCCCTCGACCCTCAGGAGTCTGAATTTCATTGGAACTGGTCTGGTGGTGGATCATTTTTCATTTACTCTGATCTGGCTGGGGCACAGGCTTTTATTCTAAATAGTTCTGCCTTCAGCTCAGGGAAATTCTATCCCACTGTCTTTCTCCTTCCTGATATCTTCTTTCCTCTTGGAACTCCTGTTACATGTTATTAGTCTTCCAGCTGATTTTTCCATGTCTCTTGATGTTTCTCTTTTATTTCTCACATTTGGTTTTAGGATGTTTTCACTTTCTTTTTTTTTTTTTTAATGTTTGAAAAGTTGAGCAATAACTGACATACAAAGAAACACATAAGTATACAAGCAGATGTACATGCTGATGTAACCAAGTCTTCTCTTACATGTAGAGCATTGCTGCTGCCTCCTAGATTCTCAGCTTGTGCACCTCCCCCATTGCAGAGCAAGCACTGTAGTAGTAGTTTCAATCCCACTCATTAATTTTGTCTTTTCTGGAGTTTGAGGTTTGTGAGCGGAGTCGCTCTGAACCCCATATACTCGTCTTCTTTGGCTATCTGTCTTGGGTGGGTACGCGGCAGGGAGTAGCTGGGACTAGAGCTGGGTGTGAACATGCTGAGGCTTCTCCAAGGCTTGTGCCACTTGCACTTCCAACAGCCTCGTATGTGGAGGGCTCAGCTTCCCTGCTGTCCAGCTGTTGGAAAGATCCTTTTTATTTTACCCTGTGGTGGGTGTGAGTGGGATCTTGCAGTTGTAATTGGCGTTTTCCTGGTGACTCGGGGTGTGCCTTCATGTGCTTATTGGCCATTTCTGCCTCTTCTTTTGTGACATATGGTCTTTTTTTATTATCGAGTTACAGGAGTTCATCTGTATTCTGGATCTGAGTCCTATGTCATATACATTTATTGGGAATAATTTTTCCCAGTTGGTGGCTTGACTTTTATTTTCTTAAATAAATCATCATTTTTGATGAGTAAAGCATGTTTCCATGTTATTATCTACATTAAACATGAACTTTTTGTGCTTAATGTTTCATTGGATTATGGGATATCTTATTTTTAAAACATAGAGCTTTAATTTGCAAAAGGTTTTTTAATTGTTACTTTCAAGTAGAAAGTTGGTCTTATTTATGTGTGCCAGCCTCTTGGATCCGTATGAGGACATGAACTAGATGTTTTTGAAGTAGCCTTTATCCCTGAATTATTTGTTTTTCTGGGATCTGCCATTCTGAGGGTTTCTCCTGGCATTTTTTTTGCTGTTGGTGATAATGCTGTCTGTTCCCACTTTTGCATGGAGAGGCTGACAAGGATTTGGAGGGGGGCGGAGCTGGCAGGAAGGAGAGTACCTAAATGGGTATAGCGCCACTTGGGACAGAATTCCTTAACCACATGACTGATCATGATCCCAGGACCCCCCCCCTCCTCCCTGGATTGGTTGGGGTCTGGCTTTATGTCTTTCGGGGTGTTTCTGAAGGACCCCAGGGGACTTGGCTTGTTTCATTTCAGCTTTGATTTCTCTTCTCCATCTGTCCCAATGCACCTCTTTTGTCTTCCTGGAACTCCTCGAAGCTCCCCCTTCCATGTTCAGTTGTTTCTATGTTTCTCTGGGAGTTCTCCTGGTGGGAGGCCCAGGTATGTATTCTGTGGGCTGTGTAGCCCTGTTGGACCAGGACATAGGTGACACTGGGGGTCATGTGTTCAGGCAGGAGGAGAAGGCTGCACCTGGGGCCTTTGAAAGTGAGGATCATCTGTGAGATGAAGTCGGAAGTAGCAGAGTGCTTGTGTTTTGTTCTGAGTACTCTGTTTTGAGAATCGGTGGTTGGGTTTTAGGAATGGAAAGGCCAAGATCCAGGCTGCTGGGGCGGACGAGGTGAGGGCATGGGTGGTGGCAGATGAGGGCGGTGTGGAGACACTGCAGCCCGTGGGTTGGGGTGTTAGAGGGGGTTGGGGTGTTAGAGGGGGTTCAGATGTGCCAAGGGTGTTGGGCACAGGTGGCCCCAGGCCGAGGAGTTTTGTGCGCCATGCCTTCTAGCACTGTCGTGGACTTGGCTGGGACTCTGGTCTTCATTCACTGCTCTTGCCTCTGATCTCTCTTCTGGTTTTCTGGTTCTTACCTGCTGTGGTCATGAATACATCTTCAAAGTTGTGTTTAAATTCTTTGTTTTAACCATACTCCATCAGTGGATGTGTAGGTCGCAAGGCCTTTGATGTTTTTAGAAAAGGAGTATGTGAGCATTGCAGTGATTTTCGAGGTGTCTCTGGCTCCTGGAGACCTTTTTGATGAGCTCATTGTGCAGTGTGGGACTCCTCCAGGTTGGTCCTCCCTCTCCGTTGTACTCCCTGAGCAAATGGAGGCAGCCTGACTGGCCCTGCTCAGGATTACCTGGCTCTGTGGAAGAGCATGGAGGTCTCCCTCTCAGCTGTGTGTGTCTCTCTAGGACCGGAAGCTCACCAAGCTGGAGCGACAGCGGTTCAAGGAAGAGGCTGAGATGCTGAAGGGCCTGCAGCACCCCAATATTGTGCGCTTCTACGACTTCTGGGAGTCCAGTGCCAAGGGGAAGCGGTGCATCGTGCTGGTGACCGAGCTGATGACCTCAGGGACACTGAAGACGTGAGCGTGCCTCCTGGCTCACTGGTTGGGGCCTGAGGGTGGGCTTAGCCCAGGGCACAGGGCTCATGATGGCTTGAGCGATCCTAGTTGGCACGTGGCCAGCACTCCTCCCTTATAAGTGTCTCTGTTTGGGTGATAAGTACATGGCCCCCAGCAGTGGGAAACCCTTCCCCGCATGAGTAGCTGGTGAGCTGCACCCCTGCAGGTACCTGAAGCGGTTCAAGGTGATGAAGCCAAAGGTGCTGCGCAGCTGGTGCCGGCAGATCCTGAAGGGGCTGCTGTTCCTACACACCAGAACGCCCCCCATCATCCATCGCGACCTCAAGTGTGACAACATCTTCATCACCGGACCCACCGGCTCTGTAAAGATTGGCGACTTGGGCCTGGCCACCCTCAAGAGAGCATCCTTTGCTAAGAGCGTGATAGGTAAGCCCGCCCTCTGCTGCCCCTGGACCCCTTGAGTTAAGCTGTGGCCCTGCATGGCCTGTGTGGGTCAGGGCTTGAGCTGGCTGGTGCCTGTGAGCCTCTGGGTACTCAGGAGCAGGAAGGAGGTGACAGAGGGATGTGGGGATTCTGTGGTTGGTGACGCTGGAGCTGGCCTTGGCAGGTGTGGAGGCGACACCCAGGCTGTGGGGCCCATGGAAGGCTCCCCAGGGTGTTTGAGCTGGAGTGAGCAAGCCTTGGGTCTGTGCGTGGGCCCTGGAGGCTAAGGGGTTCCCTGTGGATGCTGATATACTGCCCATTTTTGCCTCTGTGAATCTTGTCCTCCTTTGAGAAGCTACCCAAATTGTAGCTGCCTTTTGTAGTAGAGATGGTACATCTGGTGTCCTGTATGCTGGCTCTAGGTGGGGTCCTGGCATATAGTGGGCGCTATGCGTCCACCAGGTCCAGGCCCTAGGCAGGGACCCTTCCCAGCTTTGCAAAGAGAGCGCTTAGAGAGGGGCTGTAGGGTGGCTATATATGGGGTCTGAGACATTGAGCCGCAGGGCCTGATGGCTCCAGGTGTGGCTCTAGAAGCCGTCCCAGAGATAGCCGTGTAAACATTTTGATGACCCCACCATGTGCTTTTTAACACAGTAGTTCATGCTATTTTGCATCTGCTGTTTTAAAAAACTGGGACATTTTGAAAATCTTCCAAAGTCAACAGACAAGTTAAAAGCAGCCTCATTGAAGTAGATACCCCTTTTCTTTACATTCAGCTTGACAGATGCTCAGACCTATTTTTATGAAAGGATTGTGTGATTTTTAAAGTAAAAGTTTGTTACAGAAAAATTAAAAAACCCAGACTAGTGTAACTAAAAAAGAAAATCAACCATAACCCCATCTGCCAGACGAGTCATTTTGGTATGTGCTTGCGGTTTTATATAGGTGAGGTCAGCATGTACATGCAGTGTATATTTTGTTTATTTTACTCAGCCCATCGTAAGTCTCCATGTCCTTAAAAATTCAGAATGAACATTATTTTAAAATCTTTTGTGCTTTGAATGTGTGAGTAGTTTCCACCTTAAACCTCCGAAGTACCTGCCAAGTAAATGGCACTTGCCCAGCCACCCTCAGATCATTGTGTGTACTGCCTGACACTCTGCTGTGCGGTGTGTCTGTCTGGGGATATTTGGGCCTTTCTGGGTTTTTGCAATTTAAGCAGCTCTCTGATGACCACAAATTTTTGTCTGCTCTGGGCTATCTAGGCCTGTGCCGGGAGGGGGTACTGGCTGGGGTTCTGCCTTCCCGATGAAAGGCACCTTCAGCGTTTTGGGAATAGACCCAGTTTCTGGGAAGTAATAGTCTCCCAACTCTGTGGACTTATCCAACCCAGACTTAGGAGGGCGCAGGAGGAATTTTCTGGAACTTCTGTCTGCAGAGTACTTCTGTTTGAATCAGGATTTCAGGATGGATGGCATGGCATGTGGATGGTGGAGGAGGCATGGGGCTCTGAGGGGCCCAGGGTGCTCCCAGGCCTATGACAACCAACCTTGTATCTATTGTTCCTGGGCACAGGTACTCCTGAGTTCATGGCACCTGAGATGTACGAGGAGCACTATGACGAGTCGGTGGACGTCTATGCCTTTGGGATGTGCATGCTGGAGATGGCCACCTCGGAGTACCCCTACTCGGAGTGCCAGAATGCCGCCCAGATCTACAGGAAGGTCACCTGTGTGAGTCCCCTGGCCACTGCATTGGGCTGTGTGTCCCAGTTGAACTCTGTATACCTTCATGAAATCCTCCTAACAGCTGTGTAAGGAAAGGGACAAGGCCATTTCACAGATGAGGAGATAGGGGGGTGGTTGCTCAGGTCTCTGAGGTATTAGTAGAGCCCACACAACAATAGTAATAACATAGGTGCTGGGGGTGGTACCTGGAGGCAATAATCAGGGCTTCACAGTGCTGCAGAGCTAGGGCCCCCGCCAGGTGCCCAGGCTGCCTGTCCTCGGAACCCCTTTTCTGGGCCACTCTGAGGGCCACTTGCTTTTCTGTCTTTCAGTATGTCCCCAAGATTTAATTGGACAGATCTTCCTGTCCTCCCTGTGCGGTTGTCCTGCCTGGTTGGGAACTCAGAGGAAGTGTCCAAGGCAGGGTAGCTGGACTGTGGCTTTTTTGGGCCCTAGTTCATCACTGTTCTTCTCTGCCCACAGCACTTGACCGCATGGCTCCCAAGGCTTGGCTTTGTTACCCCAGGCCCTAATACACCCTCACTGCTTCTGCACGAGGGGCCTGGTTCTTGCCACCCTCGTCTTGCCCTTCTCCCTGAAGGTCATTGCTCATCTCCTTTGATTCTTAATTCTGAGTTAACGGTCACTTGTTTGCTCTGAGCCCCTCCTATGTGCCACTGAGGCTTTGAGGTGGGAGGGCAGGATCCTTGGCTGGTGGCACTTGTGAGTGCGGGTCAGAGGCCCACAGATAGATATGTGTAGCTCCCAGTGGTGCTGGCAGGAGAGGGTTGTGGGCAGTGTTCTCCAGCAGGTGGGGGGACCTGTGGAAGGTCAGGGCTTCACTTGCAGGGCTTGGAGGTACCAGTGCTGGGGTGCAGGAGGAGCAGCCTGAAGACCGTTGTTCTGGTTTATCTGCTGGCCTGAGGGAAACAGGGACTGAGCCCCCTGGGCACATGCTCCTCAGCCACCATGGTTTTCCCAGCAGCCGCACTGCCCCTGTTTAGGCCCCAGGAAACAGGGCACAGGCCAGGTCCCCAAGGCCCTGTGTTGCCTGCATTGGTTTGGGCAAAGCAATCCTCAGCTTCATCCTGCCTTCCTGAGGAAACCAGATGGGAGCGTGTTCCCCGATCCTCAGTGTGTCCTTCATTCAGTGACATCCTTGTGTTCTTGCTGGCCCCTCACTGTGCTCTCACATGCTAGTCCAGCCTCTGACACATGTCTCTGCCCCAGAGTCTGGTGGGGTCACTGTGCCCTTGGCTTTCAGCTGCCCCGACTCCATGTTTCTGAGCCCCTTCAGAATGGCACCTTGTTCTTCTGGCACATTCTTCACTAGCTTTGGGATCCTTAGTCTTTCGGAGATTTAAATGACAGTGTGTCCATAGTTTCTCAGACCACCAACCCCATAGGGATCCTTGCCTTTCCTCCTGGCATAATTAAACCTCTTCTTCTGCTGGCTTCAATGGAAAGGCCCTGGGGTCTCATTAGCAAGGGGGAAACCCTTGGCTGCTTCTAAGTCCCAGGGTTCTGCCTGCTGCAGACTTCCCTGCATGTTAAGCACAATACGACCCCTGTTGGTTATGGACATGGGTCCCAGGGATCAGGGGTTTCATGGGTACAGTGGGGCCACAGCTTGGTTTGTGGGAGTAGCTGTGGATCCTGCATTTCTGGTTTGTCCCCAGGCTGTGGATGGGCCTCCCTCTTCCTGCCATCCCTCATTGTGGGAAAATTGTGCTCATTCTGTACACGAAAAAAGAAATCAGGACAGGCCTTTGAAAGTGGAGTTCTGCTAAAAGATGATGGTTGAGCCCTCAGCGTGTTTAAAATGCTTAAAAACCTCCCTCTCCCAATAGATTACAAATAAACTCTGTGATCTGATCCCTGCTTCTAGAATCCCTTCCGTCTGCCGGTTCTGCTTCCCCCATATCATAGCCAGATGGCTGAGCAGTAGCTGCCCCTCGCTAGCACTTGTTGGGTCTCTGGTCAGTGTGGATGCTTGGCCACACTCTGGCACCTGAAAGTCCTCTGGTGTGGCTGATGGCTGTGGAACTGAATGGCAGAACTGCATTGCACGGACTGTTTGCAAAACCTTCGAGCAGCCAGGCCTTGGAGGTCAACCCCACTGTGGCCATAGTGGGGTCAGTCTCTGGTGGCCCTTGGCCAACAACAGTGACCACAGATAGTGCTCCTAGCATTCTTGAGTAGAAGTGTGGTAAGAAGGGCCGAGCTGTTGGGACAGTTCCTCTTCTATCCTCTGAGACCCTCCAGGTGACACTGGAGGCCCTGGCTTGCCAAGTGTGGCCTCGAACAGATCCACTCTGCCCCATCCTCCTCCTCTATACAGCAGAGTAAGTGAGCATCCCCTAGTCTGTCTTCCCCAGACCTCACTACTACAGCCTACCTATCCCCTAAGCCTCTCTGCTTCCTGCCTTTTCTCCTGAGGTGGTTAGTGTACAGTGTGCAAGAAGTAGATACCTTGGAGAGGCCAGTTCTGTGTCAGGTGATTTTGCTCATCCATCTTCAGGGCATCAAGCCAGCCAGCTTTGAGAAAGTGCACGATCCAGAAATCAAGGAGATTATTGGGGAGTGTATCTGCAAAAACAAGGAAGAGAGGTGAGTTCCCGGCAGTGCTGGGTCTGGGGTGTTTCTCCTGCTGAAGTCAGTTCAGCTGGCCCGCAAAGAGCTTCAAGAGATAGGCTGCTTCAGGCCACGGGTGTCCTGGATACCAGCAAGCCTGCCAGGCTATCAGTGGGCAGCCCCTGGAACATGCCCCCTGACTTTGGGGATCATTCTGGAGTAAGGAGGCTCCTGGGGCCTAGCTCTGCCTCTTGTTGCTTTTTCTCTCTGTTGTCCTTGGTGGGCACAACTGTTCCCCCCAGGCTGCAGGACACTCCCATGCCCAGGCTCTCCGATTCATCTTGTCCTCAACTCCAGGCTGCATAGTCCCTTCACCTATATCTGACCTACCCCATCCCCCGCTGCGGGTTATCATGTTCAAGTCAGAGGTACCACCAAAACCAGCCCCCACCTCCTCAGGTGGTCGGGGCCCTGCCGTCCTCTGCTGGTCAGCCAGGACATTGGGCTTGTGGGAGGGAGTTTCCCTCCCTCCTCTCCCTTCCCTTCCTCCTCCTTGCTTCTTCCCCCTGCCCCTCTTCTCCAGCCCATCCCCCACTCTCCCCATTTTTCCTCTTCCTTGCCCCTTCATGTGCCCTTCTGGCCCCTGCATACCCACACATGGCCACCCTGATCACTGTTCTCAGCACTGATCACTTTCCTTTTCCATAGCCATCATCACTCAGTCAGGGGCCCTGTCCTGATCCCTGGGCCTTCTTTCCTGCCCTGCAGGTTTTATTTTTTAAGAAAAAAATTTAAAAAATTTTTAATGTAACCCATATTATAAAAGTATAGGAACAACCATGTAGAGCCAAAGAACCATCAGAGCAGATCCTGTGAGACCGCCTCCCAGACTAGGACCTACGGAGAGCCCAGGGGCCCTATAGCATTTGTCTACCTCACTGAGGGTTCCCTCACCTGGCTGTCCCCCTTTCATTTAAAGTAGCTGTCCACAGGGGGTGGGCCACTGGTGCTTGCAGCCCATGGTGACCACAGATTTGACCCTGGGAGGAAGCCAGTCCTGGGACAGTGCATGGATCCATTCGTGCTGCAGACAGGAACTAAACTAGTATTTGGGACATGGCTTTGGGGCCAGAGTGGTTACCGTGGCCACACCCATGTAGCCGTACCATCCTTCCCCTAGGAGCCTTCTGAAAACCCCCTGAAAATGGGCTTTTAGACACTTGCAGGTCCAGTTCAGTCTTACCTGCAGCCAGGTATCTTTGTGACGACTGAGCTTACCACCCCTCAGCGGGCCTGTATCTTTATGGCAGAACCTGGTTTAAAATTCTTTCCTGGATTCACTGAGTCTTTTACTGTGGGCATGTTTTCTTTTTATAATCAGAGAAAAGTCCTAAATACTACCCAGTGAGGTTTGTCCAGGACTAATTTTCCTTTCCTTTTCTGGGAGTTAGGGAATGCATGTGTAAGCTGTTGTGCGCCCCCTGGAGGGCACAGCCTGCTCAGCAGGTAGTACAGTCACAACTTTCTAGAGGGGGCTGGGTGGGTCGCGGCTCAGCACCCGTGTCCAGGGTCCCCTCAGCAGGTGTGCCTCTCATTCTCCCCCTCAGGTATGAGATCAAGGACTTGCTCAGCCATGCCTTTTTTGCGGAGGACACGGGTGTGAGGGTGGAGCTGGCTGAGGAAGACCATGGCAGAAAGTCCACCATTGCCCTGCGGCTCTGGGTTGAAGACCCCAAGAAACTGAAGGGCAAGCCCAAAGACAACGGGGCCATAGAGTTCACCTTTGACCTGGAGAGGGAGACACCAGATGACGTGGCACAGGAGATGGTAATGTGATGCTTGCTTACGGTGGGTGGTGGGTAGGCCAAGGCAAATCGTGGCACACAACTTGAAAGCCTGTGGTTTCCAAAGATTGGATCAAAATCAGAAGGGGTATGTGGTCCCTGGTGAGAGGACAGTTTAGAACGAGGACTGTTCATTGAGTGTGTCTGTAAAGGACAACATAAGTTGGAACCCCCAGCTGCACAGATGTAGGCTATTTGCTCAGAAACCATACAGAGAGGGGCCCAGGGACTGGTATATCAGGAAAGGCCCTGTTTTGACCAGAGTCTTGCCAACTTTGCATAAATGTGTACCTTTGAGTTTGGATTTTGGTTTCATTTTGTTTTTGAGGGGTCCACGGAGCCCAGCGGGAGTAGGAGTGTAGGGGATGTTCCATGTAGCAGAGGGAGAAAAGGTGCGCAAAAGAAATTAACGGGACACTTTTTTACTGGAATAATGGAGCAAAAGTAAAAATCAGCATGTTCATTTCAGGAGAGCAAATGCTTGGCTGCACCTGTCATAACCATAGAAAGTACACTCCCTTTTTCTTTTTTTAAATGAACCTTTTAATGAATATAGTACATCTATCAAAAATATACATAAAAGTCACAAGGATATGACCGACGGATTCTTCACAGCTGGACTCCTTGGACCTGGGTGGGTGTTAACAGTAGGAATAGACTGTGGTGCTGGAGGTTGGGCTGGAAGAGGTGGAGGGAGGACACCCGTGCAGGCTCTTGTGGACAGCAGATCCACCTCTGCTTCTCTAGGCCTATCTCAGATGCAGAAGCTGAGGCTGGCCGTCCCATGTGAGATGTGGGAGCCATAGAGAGATGTGGGAGCCATAGACTGAGAGTCAGTTGATGGGTTCAGCAGGGCCCAGACATATGGCAAGTGAAGGGTATGGACCACAGGGCTTGGTGTGGGTAGTGCAGCAGGTCAGTGTGGAATGGAGCAGGCCAGTTAGGGTACAGCCTTCCACTGGTCAGTGGCCTGTGCCCCTGATTCATCTGGCATGTGTGAGTGGGCTAGATGTTCCTACTGATGGCCTACAGCCCAAGTCAGGACCACCGCACACCTTCCAAGCTACTGGTCACATCCCTGGGCCCAGAAGCAGGCATATCTGCTGTAAGTGAATTTATTGGGTTGTTCAGCTCCATGCTTCTGGGAAAATTTTCTGATGACCTAGTGTGGTGTGCTGTTGAATTGCTATGTGTTTACTGAGAGTTGTGTTAATTATCAGCATGGTGGTCCTGTGAGTATAGCACTGCCATTTCTCTCTATGCTGTGACACCATGGTCCCTTCCAGCTTTTTGCTGAAATTGAAAGCACAAGCATAAGTAATGAGTGAGGTGATGTGCAGGCCAGTAGCCTGTGAGCTAAGGTTCTGGAGTACAGGTTGTGTGCAGAGTATCCTGAAGGGACCTTCAGGGCTGGGGGACCTGGCTAGCAGTGCATCCTGATGAGGTAGCAGGAGTAGGGAGGATGGCACCCTGTGGAAATTAGGTGGGTCCCTGAGGTGGTCTTGAGTTGGTTATGTCCCTCTGGGCTGCTGAGGTAAGGGCTGATGCCAGCAGTTCAGGAAGCATAGGTGGAGAGCGGCGCTCCCATCCCTGTGAGCTTTGTGCCTGCTCTGTGGCTATAAGGATGCCAGGAGAACCTTCCTGCCCCAGAAGGGACTTGGGATTCAGTGGAAGACAGGCGAGGTGAAATGTGCAATGACAGGAGGACAACAGGCGCTGTCACAGTGGGATTCCATGTGGTGGTGCTTATCAGCACTGTCTGTGCCTCAGCTGATCAGTAGCCTCCTCTGGCTCAGGGTTCTCAGATCCAGTCACTTTCCTGAGACCTGCCCACCCTCCCTAGAGGACTCATCTCAATCTAGAATGCCCAGCTTTTCCTGCAGCAAAGTAAGCCCCTGCCCTCCCCCAGGCCCCTCTTCACAAGTCCTGGCACTTCACTGTATACTGGAAGACAGGTGGTGTCTCCGCTAGCTCACAGTGGAGGCCCCAGGGCCCAGTGTGTCATCTTCCCCTCTTTTGCTGCCTTCCCCCTTCCTCCATCTTTTTCAAAAGTGACTTTTCATGTGGAACATCCTCCATGCTGTGCAGTAGCCATTGCAGAAGAGGGCACGTCACTGTATTCAGTTAAAGGATAAAAATAAAACAACATGTCCCTACCACTCTGCTTAGGAAGCAGAAGGAGTCCAGTGCTTTGGAGCTGCCTGTGATGAGCTGAAAGTGGCCGTAGTCCCTCAGCAGGGTCTTTATCCTGTGTGAGTGCCACTCACCGGCCACTACTTCTGGCTCCTGGATGGGCCTTGTGGTTAGTGCTGGGTCCTGCAGCTCCGACCTCCCCATCCATCCTTAAACACTGGAGCCGACACTACAGTCTGGGGCCCTCCTTCTCTCTTGGTCCTGATAGCAGTCCCTGGGCCTCTCCTGGGCCATCACTGGGCCAGGCGCCTGGACCCTGAGGAGGCTCACTGCCCCTGGCTGCTCTTCAGGGCAGTCACTTACCCACAGCTTTAATTCAACACACATACTTCTTTAAAACTTAAAGTAACAGAGACAGCTATGAATGAAACAGGGTCGGTTATCATAAACGGCAGATGACTTCTCAAGGAAGCTCAGAGGAGAGGGGTGTCACCATACCATGGGCCTGGGTTGTGGAATGGTGTCTGGGCTGCCTTGTTTTTAACAGCCAAGAGCATTGGGTGTTAGCTGTAGAAGATGTTCCAGAACCTGATGAGGCCTCCAGAGGGTGAGAGGAAGGCAGATGGAACAGCTTTCTTTTCTCCCTCTAATCTACATCTGAAGCCTCCTCCCAGCGGGTCCTGTAGGTGAGGGTGGGGAACACATGCCGGCGTGGATCAGAATGATGATGCTCTGGGGGCTGCGAGAAGGGTGGGTTTTCTGGGACCTGGGCTGGCTCTGATATGTTGGTACAGACATCCAGGGGAGGCTGGAGGAGTTGGGATCCAACCCAGGAGGTTCTTGAGTCCAATGTGCCAGCCCTTTCTTCTGTCTTCACAGCTTCCAGATAATGGGACATTCCACTGTGGCATAGAATGTGGCTAAATTCTTCCCTGTTTGGGAAAAAATAGAAGAAACACCTTGGAGGGTTGCTGGGAGTGGGGGTTGGGGATTGTGTCTGTGAAGACAGAGACAGAAAGAAAAATGGGTCATGAACAAAAAATAGAAGCGGCAGGCAGGAGTGTCTGTGGGGCACCTTATTTTCAGTGGCCTCTGATCAGGTTGCCACGTGGGCCCTTCCGGGTGGCTGGTGGTGCTGACCCCAAGCTCAGCCGCTCGCTCTTACCCTGGCTACATAAGTGGCCCTGCTCATACCTCTGCCTTCCTGGGCTGAGCCTGGCAGGACCTTGAGTCAGCATGGTTCATTCTGCCAGTCATCTTCTGAAATGAGTTTTAGAAGTGATCGCAAACTTACAGAAAAGTTGAAAATGTGCGACAAAGAACCATTCGAGATGACGTGGCAGCAGCCTGCTACTCCATGAACCCGAATACGCTGTGTCTGCTTCCCACAGATGAGGACTTTCCTACACAGCTGCTTGGGCGGTCAGAACCAGAGGGCATCCTGGCCCCACTCAGGGCCCTCAATTGTCCACTGACGCCTTCATGGCCAGAATGCCGATCAGGGTTGAGTCTATCTTCTGCAGTCCTGCCATGAAGGGTGCGGCAGGCCTGCCACCTTGCTCAGCTCCCTCTCAGTTCATTTGTGCATCTGCAGGAATGCCGGGCACAGACAAGCCCACCAAGGATGCTGCCCGTGATCACATGGTTGAGGGGTATTGCCAGGGGTCTCCAAATGCAGTCATAGTTAATAACTTTTGTGGGGAGTTACTTTGGAACTATGCGAATGTCTCAGTTTCACCAAATTTTCCATTTATTATTCTGTGTGGACTCATGATTTGGTTTTATTCAGTAGATTGTATGCTCCATTGATGAGTTACCTATCACTGTGCAAAAGTGACCCAACCCCATACTATACACACACAGTCTGCCCCAGTCTCTGAGGTCAGGAATTTAGCAGTGGCTTAGCAGGTACTTTGGGATCAGGGCCCTTCATGAGGTGTGGCCAGGGCTGGCCTGGGCTGGTAGGGCTGACCAGGGCTCATTCAGCAGGCTGCTGGTGGGAGACTTAGTTTCTAGCCAGGTGGGTTGTTCCTCAGGGGCACTCATGATGTGGTGTCATGTGAGCTAGTGATCCATCCAGAGGAGGGAGAGAGAGAAAGAGACAGATGATAGAGATAGAGATAACGAGACAGAAATAGACATGTATACTGAGAAACAGAGACTGAGACACGGGCTGAGAGACAGAGAGATACTGAGAGAGACAGACAAATGGAGAGAGACAGACAGGGAGAGACAGAGACTGAGACGGAGAAAGACAGAGCAAGAGAGAAGTAGAAACAGACTGAGACAGACAGACTGAGACAAAATAAGAAAGAGAGAATCAGAGAGTGATACAGACATGAAGACAGATAGCAAGAGGGACAGGGAGAGACAGAGAGAGCAAGAGGGAGGAATAGAGACAGGGAATGCATATATGTGTGTGTCCACCTGCCCCCACTCCCCACCCCGACCTTGTAACTTCATACTAGCAGGGACGTCCATTACTCCTGCCGCCACAGATCACATGCATTTCTCTTGTGTGCATTTGTGGACATGTCCTTTAAACGTTATGTTGTCACTGTTTGTTGATGCTCAGAATGTCAGATTTGGCCAGGGGTTGGCCCTGGGTGCTGGCTTCCTTGTTTTCCTGTTTGTCTGTCATTCTCCAAACACTTTCTCACTTTCTGGCAAAAAGAGATGTCCAGTCCCCCTCATTCTGTTCCTATTGGCCTGAACCTACTGTTTCATGGGGTTCCTGCCCTGTCGGTGTCTGAGTTCCAGTGCTGCGTGTGCTGTTGGTCATGGTTGCCCCAGGCCCGTTCAGTGGTTGGTTCAGAAACACACCTGTTTTGTACGTTGTTGCCATATGCACATATGCTCATGTCAATATCTGCGTGTATTTGTCTGTCATGCATTGAAAATTGTGAGTTTACACAATTCCTGACCACTTCAAGGTTCCTTTTCTAGTTTTTTCCCTTTCCTTGTGGGGATCTCATGGTGACAGAAGCTGCTGGCCTCTATTTCGTGATTTGGCCACGGTTATCCTTGGAGAGAGCTGTGATGTTTCCTGGGGAGCCTCGGCTCCTTTACAAATTCCCTCAAATGCTCTGTTGGGCGAATCAGGTTCAGAATCTTGCCAGGCATAGTACACACCTTCCTGATCTCAAATTACAGAATGTGCCTTTTTCCCTGGCCTCCATGACTTCTCAGATAATGCTGAGGACAGTGTGGGCCATGGATCCCTGTCCCTGTCCCTGAGCACACAGATTTAGCCAGGACTGATTTCCCACCCTCAGACAGCCTTAGTGTGGGGCTCTAGGATGCTCCCAGGGCACAGCTGATGGGTTGCTCTGGGGTGGGAGGCAGATTAGGGTCCCCCCTTTCCCTCCTGTCCATGTTAAGAGCACCTGCTGTGTTGTCAGTGTCCCAGGAGCTGGGCCAGTGCATGTACAGATGGTCACTCTTGTGGATTTAGTCAGTGGCTGGAAGGACACATCCATCCTTATGGAAGGATGAGAATGTCCCTGAAAGACAGGGGCTAGAGGCCCAGAAGAGGTAACTTTTAGCAGAGACCACAAGAGCGATAGGTGGGAGTGCAGGAACCAAGGTGGACCTGGCAATGGGATGTGCAGGTAGGGATGGTCCCAGGAATGACAGGTGACTGACTCCCTTTGCAGATCGAGTCAGGGTTCTTCCATGAGAGTGATGTGAAGATTGTGGCCAAGTCCATTCGTGACCGTGTGGCGCTGATCCAGTGGCGGCGAGAGAGGATCTGGCCAGCATTGCAGCCCCAGGAGCAGCGAGACCCAGGCAGCCCTGACAAGGCCAGGGGCCCACATGCCCCCCTGCAGGTCCAGGTGACCTACCATGCACAGGTTGGACTGCTAGAGCCCGAGGAACCCGAGGCTGACCAGCACCTCCTCCCTACTGTGCTGCCGACCAGCGCCACCTCTCTGGCCTGTGAGTATTGCTCTCTCCATGTGCCTACCCCAGCTCATCTGGCAGATGTGGACGATTGGTGTGGGTGAATGTTCCTCCAGGGCAGGTGTTGGGAGCATCCCTGATGTTTCACAGAGATCTGACCAGAAGGATTTATGACTTGCTGAAGTCCAGCTTCTCAGGACAGGTGGGGACAGATGTAGAGGCAGACCTAGAACCTCCTGCGCCCCGAGCCAGCAGGGACAGAGTGGCTTAATTGGCTACTTACCTTGCCTGGAGGATACTAGTCCTGGCCACATGGGGCACCTGAGGGCTCTTCCTTATCCTGGGCTTAGCATAGCAGCTGGGCCCAGTAGGGGCATCTGTGCCAGAACACCAGTGTCCTGAGGCTGCCAGTGGCCGCAGGTTGAGCAGTCATGCTGCTGTGACCTTTGTCTCCAGAAGTGTCCGTCCCCAAGATAATCTCCCTTCTAGTGCCAAACCTTTGAGACCACTTGTTTCCCAGGGAGTGTTATTAATGGGTGATGGGATCGCTTTGCATCTGGCTTTATCTCAGACCACTGGAAGAGAGAACCCAGTGTCTTTCATAAGTCGAGGCAGAAATGTGTCCTGCCTTTGCCCTCAGTGTCCCCAAAAATGCAGCTGCGAGCTGTGGATGGAGGCTGTAGCCTATTCTATCAGTGAATAAGCACAGAGAATTGTAGATCCAAGCAGCCTGCTCAGGCCACCATTTCAGGTTGTTCATGTGGAAAGATCAAAATAGCATGTTTGATTTATTTAATAGGAATATCCTTCATTTATCATTAAAATAGCTGAACGTTCTTCAAAGTAGGCTATTTAAATTAAAACCAGTGGCTGGCCATCACTTTGAGACCGTTTGCTTGCTGTTTACTTCCTTCCAACCTGCTCAGTTTGCTTTGGAGAATAAAATCACTGCATCATTGCATTCCATTTTCTGATAAACCAAAAAAGAGTAAAGAACGTAAACTTTTTATAGAAGAAGTTACTACACACTTTACAAACGTAATTGTTGGTTGAACAATTTCTCAGATATAGGAATTAAGAAATTTTCCTTTGTCACTCTTTGAGGAGACACAGTCTGAGACCTAGAATATGCTCTGCTGTGGTCAGATGTCATGATGCAGGATCGACTTACTGTATAGACAGAACAGGTTCAACAGTTGAGTTCAGTTCAAGGTGGTCATTCTGTCTGCAAACAGACCCCTTCCTGTGAAGCTCAGAAGAATTCTGTATGCTTTATGCAGCAGCCACATTTTTCTGCCGTGAGAAATAAATGTTTTATGGGTAAAACGTTTTTACCCCTTTATTGTAATTTTTTTTTTAGCTAGGTAATATATTCACATCATATGAAATTCGAAAAGTCCAAGAGGTGTACAGCAAAAATCAGTTAATATTTCTCCTTGGAGGCTACTGATGTTACTTGTCTTTTAATGTTAACTTCTGGATAGCCTACACATGTAATTATTCACATGCACCAATGCACACATGTACACACACATGCATGCAACACACACACACACACACACACACACATGCACACATACCCCTTTGTCTCCCTCTATTCCACAACCCACAGCACCTTGCACTCCCTCAACACCTTGCTCTGGGTTTGAACAGAAAGCCTGTGCGCAGTTGTCTCTCTGGCCACAGTGCCTGTGGGTGGCTGGACCATGGTGCGCTTCATAAAGGTGAACTGATGGGGATGCCAGTCAGCACACATGTCACCAGAGAAAGGACCTGGTCTTAGATAACAAGATGGGCAAACACATGCACTTTCATATGTTAGAAGGTACAGCAAACATATTTTGAGTCTCCCTGTTTTGTTAACTGCCCACCATAGTCCAGATCAAGGTCAATGAGAGGGCTTGGTCTAGAACCTGATGACTACAAGAATATAATTTGTCGATAGGTTTAAAAGCAATTTTTAAAATTAATTTTTAATTATATATACGTTAAACGTGTTGACTTAAAAATTTTAAATGTTACATACACAGAGTTGCTTTACGTGAAACTTGTCAGGTCTGCACCCATTCTTGTGTCTTCACTCTGTCTCTGTTTCTGTCTCTCTGTCTCTGTCTTTCTTTGTCTTTATCTCTGACTCTCCCCTGCATGCATGTTCTCTCTATCTCTGTGTCTTTGTCTGTCTCTCCTCTCTCTCTCTGTCTCAGCTTCTCTCCTTTCTCTGTGTAAGTGGAAATCACTACAAGACATCATTAAAAATCAGAGACACTTGTCTAATTGATTTGCACAATCAAACCTCAGCATTCTTATATCTTCCTAGGTTAAAATGAGTTCTAATCAGCTCTGAGGAAGAATTATTTTGCTGCAAAGCTGACAAGATTCCCCTTTTACTTTATTTGTTTAAATTGCAAATGGACACTATGCTGACAATCTGGAAGTTGGCTCCCTATAGAAGTAGCTTCGTGTTTATAGTTGACAAATTTTAATGTTTGTGTAGCTCTTGGAATCTGGAAGCAGTAAACCATGAGTGCCGTTTCAAATAGGATTTTGTTTTTCATACTTTACTGACATGGCCACACAGGTGACCTGTCTTCTAGGTGCATTCGGTCAGATGAGTCTACGGTCTACGGGCTGTGTGGGTCCTGTCTTGCCCATCCCCCCATCCCACCCCACCATATGTGTGGGCGGCTCTGTCCACTGTGGCTGGTCTCACTGGCCATGCTGGACTGACTGTGGGTAGGCCAATGGAGCCTCTGAGTTCTCTCTCACAGGCTCTCTGTGGGTTGGGGGCCTCGTCAGCCTCGTTTTCCAACTGTGTTAGACCCAGCCCAAGATGTAAGGGGCCGGATTTGGACCCAGATTTCCCTGCTTCAAGCTCTTTTTTACGGTAAGTAAAGGTGGTCAGGGTCTTGGGACCCTCTCCCCCTATAAAGCACCTGTACCGTCACATGACTGGAGCTTTTCCTAGCTTGAACATCCTGTCAGCTTCCCGAGACCCCTTAGGCCTTCGAATAGCTGAATGAGGGCTCACTTTCAAGTATAGGTCAGTGCCATGTGAGGTCCCTGTCTCAGCCATGGTGGAAGTGGCTGTCCTGCCTACCTGCCTATGAGGACTGTGTGAGGTGCCCCCCTGGGATCTGTGGTGGCCCATGGCGAGCACCACCCCCCGCAACCTCCCAGGCATCAGGCAGTATAGGTGGGCTGCCAGGACCACCTCTGGGTGGTGCAGTTAGCCCCCATATTGCTCTATAGCCGACTGTGTAAAATGACACACATTCATTACTTACATGACCTGGAAACACAACCAAGTCTTTGTTTTGCAGAAGAAAACATGGACGAGCCAAGCGTTTGTGTGTGAGCCCACATTTGCGTTCTCTAAGCCTTGTGTGGAATGCAGTGGGAGTGACATTTGGGGTGCCCACTCTGAGCCATGCCTTTGTCCTTCCCAGCTGACAGCACATTCGACAGTGGGCAGGGCTCCACTGTGTACTCGGACTCACAGAGCAGCCAGCAGAGCGTGGTGCTGGGCTCGCTGGTAGATGCAGCACCACCCACTGCCCAGAGCGTGTGCAGCCCCCCCGTGAGCATGAGTGATGGGCCTGTCCTGCCACACAGCCTGCCCTCGCTGGGAGCCTACCAGCAGCCTGTTGCGGTGAGTCAGCTTGGCTCTCGAGCCAGAGACCCTGTTGAAGTCTGTGATGGACCAGCCAGGCTACGCTGGCATGTGGTCAGTTCCTGGTCATGCAAAAACAGGCCCGCAGGAGGTCCATCCTTGTTGGTAACTGCAGGGCTGCAGGCTGGAGCAGCCTGTGACCTACCCTGAGAGACTTGCTTGGTGAGAAAACACAGAGCACAGAGCCCAATGACACACAGTGCTTACAAAGCTGTGATAAGCTGGAAGGGTCCTACACTCAGACTGGTGCAAAGGTGACAGAAAAGCATCATTCATTGTAATGAAAGCTTTGATTTTGTCTGTGTCCAGCTTCTCTGAGGCGGTAGCACCTCTCCACTGGGTATTATGCTGCCATTTAAAGTTAGAGGTATGGGAGTAATGTTTGGGAAGGAGGATTGAAAGGTCTCATGCTTATACCTGAGGAATAATTTGTAAGCCTAATTGGTTGAATGGAAATTGCTAGATGAGGAGACCACATTTGGCATTTATTTTTCAATTTTTTTTAATGTCATAGAAAGCAAAACAATTGCTTGCTTCTCAGCCCCAAGCAGTCAGAGAAGTTGCCCTTGAGGTGGGTGTTGGAGTGAGATCCAGATGGAGAGTTAGACCCCCTAGGCCCAGAAGCAGTTCAGGGCCAGTGCCCCTTCCCAAGGGAGCTGCTTTTGCCTGATGCTCCAGTTACCCTGGGCTTTCACTGGCACTTTCTCTTGTTGTGGCCACCCTTCTGGGCTTTGTAGCCTTTTTGGCCACCTCTGTCTCTTCTCCCTTCCCTATCCACTCAGGTTCAGGAGGTCCCTTTAGAAAAGCAGTTGAAGTGTTTGCCTCTACTGATCAGAGTCAAAACTGGCAATTTGTATTTACAGTTTTGCTCACTTCACAAAATGAAGTGAAATACTTATAAAAGGCAAGAAAAGCTTCTCAAAGAAAAGGCTACTTGTTGCTCAGAGTGGTGTTTCTTAGCTTTGGGTTCACCTGTTCTCTGGAGCTGAGCCAGAATGTTCATCTGGCTCTTGTCCTTCCCAGGCTCAGGATCAGGGTGTTCCTGGCCCACAGTGTGCTGTCCACCTGTTCCAACAGCACCCTCCTATACCAGCTTCCGTTCTCAGACTGGGAAGCTTGAGCACAGGGAGGTCAAGGGCCAGGTGGCCAGATGTCTCTGCCAGAGCACTTTCTCCTATATCTTGCCTGTTTACATGAAAACAGCTTAGACAGAGAGTGGGGACTGGAAGGAGTCCCTAGGGTGTACCCAGGACTCCTAGGGACGGTTGTTGTGGTGATGTGCCCCAGTGAAGAGTGGAGGGGTTAGAGCAGAACCACTTCTGGGGACTCTTGTGCCCGAGCATGAGGGCTCATGTCTGTGGTCCCATTTCTCTCCTAATGGCCGAGTCACTGGGGACCCCAGCTCTGTGGCGCTCCCCCTCAGTCTGGTGCTGTCCTGCTGTTCGTTCCCATGTTCCTGTATTCTGGGAACTTATTTAAATATATGTGTGTTACATAGTACTGTAGACAAGAAGCATATGCATTTGTATCTTCCCCCATAGAGTGTTATAACAAGTGTTTTGCCACGGTTCCATAAAGCCCTTATAATGATTTTTTTCTCACAGTTGCATAATATTCTGTGGAGCTGATGATTCCCTAGTTAGGAATTGTGGCCATTCTTGGCTCAGGGACCACCGTACCTTGCTTCTGCCAATTCATGTTCCTAGGAAAAGTGTCCCTGGCAGGACAATGGGCATGGGGAATGAGAGACAGCTCTCTGGGGATGTTGAGTGTGTGGCTGGGTGAGGGTCTTCGAGGCAGCTGCTGAGCGTAGCCTCTGGCACCCTCTGCAGCCTGGCCTGTCAGTGGGCTCCGTCCCGCCCCCCACCCACGCTCCGCTTCCACAGCAGCATTTCCCGGAGCCGGCCATGAGCTTTGCCCCCGTGCCGACTGGGCTGGGCCAGCCTAGGCCCTCTGTCCACCAGGTGAGTGCAGACTGCTTCTCTTTAATGGCCACCATCGGTGCTTCAGTCTCCTCTGACTGCGTCTTGGCTGGCCTGGGCCTGGGGTGCAGATGGTAGTCGGGGCGGGTCTCTCATGTCTATGGAGTTTACAACCCACAGCACTTGGAGGGGCGCCTCTCACACCTGGTTCTCCCAGACCGGCACATCCTGGGCTTCCGGACGGGTGTCTGTGTGTGTACATGTGCATGTACTCATTGATTTTCTCTGTCATGTCTAAGGCATCTCAGGCATCTCAGCACGATGCTGGTCTAAGAGAAGCCCCCTCTCTTCCTTCAGCCTCCTCCACTGGCCCAGACAGCGCCCCTGTCACAGGTCTTGGCGTCACAGCCTGTGGGCCCTCTCCAACCAGTGCCCCCCCATCTGTCTTCATACCTGGCTCCGACTTCTCAGGTGGCCTCGGCTCAACTGAAGCCCCTCCAGATGCCACCGGTGTCCCTGCAGCCGCTTGCTCAAGTCCCTCAGCAGGTATGTCCTTCCTCCTTCCTCTGCTTTCCTCCCACAGCAGGGTTGTAGTGCCCATCTTCCCTCTGTGTCTGTCTCAGGTGCACCAGGACAGGCAAAGTTTACTACAGAGTTAGGTCAGAGGAGCCAGAGCAGAGCTGTGAGCACATAGCTACAGTCACTATCTGTCCTTGGAGCCATCTGAGGCCATGCTAACCATGGCTTCTTGGGGGCAGGGGTTGGGGTGTGGCAGGCATTGCATGACTAGTGACACTTGATAGCACATGGTCGGTTCCTAGGCTTATGCCATTTATGGTCATGGGGATGGCTTTCACCTCATGGATCCTGTCACAGCGTGTCTTGGAGGCTGTGATGGGAAGTGCCACTTCATGAGCTAGGTGCGAGTGCCCCACAATCACTCCACCCCCCCAGAAGTTCTTACCTATTAGCTGTCACCTGTTATTTGGTCTTGTCTTCATCATGTTGTGTTAGAGTTGCTTTAATTGTGTAGTTAAACCACCACCTTGCTTGTTGGTGGTTGTAGCATTTAGTTGCTTTTCGAATACACAGAAGTTGATTTGGCATATTTTTGCTGCCTTATAATTGCACAAAGGTGCTTATTATATGATGCTTATGTGCCTGCCACCAGAAAGGCTTTATTTTAAAGAGAGAACTGTCAGAGAATCTGCTGAGGTGTTTGAAGTGCAGAATCTGTGAGGTCAGATATCGAGAGTCTCTAGGACAAAAGACCAGACATGGAAGTTTTGGGAGTGTCCATTGTGGGAAGATGCAGCCCTCTCCCAGGCCATGTGGCTCGGCCAGCAGCGGGGCTTGGAGATGTGATTTCCTTGAAAGAACTGGACGAAGAATTTGGTCTCAGTGTGAATTTATACAGATCCGGGTGAATCAAGCAAAGTAATTTCAGATGTTTGGGTCCTGTCTGATGGCTCTCACTGTCTTAGCCTTTTTGAATGAAAACATACTGAAGCTGGCGGTCACTACCGTAACTGCTCATATCTGAGCTATCTTGGCTGTCCTCTAAGCCACCTGTGGGCCCCTCCATGGTGGTGCCAGAGGGGTCGTTCTTGTTCTCCATGGCCTTCTGAGTCTTCTATGTTTTCTTCTCAGATTGAATGTGTCACATACTTGGTTCCATTTAAATGGGGTTTACATTTGGGTCCCCTTGGTAGCAGCTGCCTAGAAGTGTTTCAGGGGTGGAACCTGCAGGGGATGTGGTTGTTCTTGCCTGGGGCAGACATGCCTCTGGTGGGGCTGAGCCCCAGTGGGGCTGACATACTGATGTCTCTTTCAGATGCCTTCACTTCCTGTCATCCCCCCCGTTGCTCCGCTGGCTTCAATCGACAGCCTCCCTGCAGCCCTCTCCGACCTGCCGGCTGCCAGCGGGTCCGCTGTGCCTCCCCCTTCTCAGTATTTCTCTCCAGCTGTCATCTTGCCAAGCCTCCCGCTCAACACCGCCACCCCCCTGCCTGCGTCACCAGCCCTGCCTCTGCAGGCAGTCAAGCTGCCCCACCCTACCGGGGCACCTCTGGCCATGCCGTGCCAGACCATTGTGCCAAACGTGGCAGCCACCGCCACTGCCATCCCTCTGCTGGCTGTGGCCCCACAGGGGGTGGCCGCCCTGTCCATTCATCCTGCCGTGGCCCAGCTTCCGGCCCAGCCTGTGTTCCAGGCAGCCTTTCCACAGATGGTGCCCAGCGATGTCCCGCCTTCTCCCCTTCACACAGCACAGACTGTGAGGGCCACCCCTCCACAGCCTGTGCCCCCTATGCCGCCACAGCCCCACCAACCAAGTATTGCCCACCTTCCCGAGCAGACTGCTCCAGCCGCTGGGGTAGGGAGCCAGGTAATTAATTTACCTGCCAGGTAGGGCCCGCCCAGGTAGGCACTAGGAGACCCAGAGATGCAAGGGGTCTGCAGGCCTCTGCTCCTTCTCAGCACTTTGGCTAGGGGGCGCGGGCAGAGTGGGAATGGGAGAGCAGGCAGCACCACCCTGCAGCCTTGGCTTCTCATCTAGTGTGGGAGTGTCTGCTGCCTCCTCTCACCCGCAGCGTGTGTGAGAAGCTGTGGGAATCAGGATGGCCAAAGGCTCCCCTGTGGGCCCTTCCCAAGGGTCAGTAGCAGCTGCTTGTAGGGGAGGGTTC
The DNA here is from genome assembly GCA_028627145.1 of Eidolon dupreanum. Classification (NCBI taxonomy): domain Eukaryota; kingdom Metazoa; phylum Chordata; class Mammalia; order Chiroptera; family Pteropodidae; genus Eidolon; species Eidolon dupreanum. The sequence continues at coordinate 89,159,378 of CM053509.1, forward strand.
CCAGACATGCCGGATGTCATGGTACCTGCCCTCACCTAAGTGGGGCTTGGCAGCCTCCGTGCGGCTGTGTTAGCCCCTTTTCAGGCACTAGAGAGGCTGACACTGTCCATCTTGGCACCTGTCAAAATGAGGCATATGGATCACTCACATGTCAGCAGCCAGAAAATGGGACACCAGGATTTGGATTGGGGGGGGTCTGTCAGTTCTGGGCCAGGCAGTGCTCAGGGCATGTGGCTGCTGGTTCTTAGGTAGACATGGCAGACAAGGATGATGTCCCATAGGCAGGGGATCTTTGGCTGCTTACCGTGCTGAAAGTGAAGGAGAAAGGGACACATGCTCTGTCAGCTGGACAAGGCCTTTGGTGGCTCCACACACCTACACAGACGCTACATGTTTTAGAGCACCAGGGCTGTTATCCAACCTTGTATGAAGAGAGGAATGACATGGGGGTCTTTCACCTGATATGACCCTCTCACCTGGCCCCATCCTTGCTCTAACCCTCAGTAGCCCTGTGCCTGTGGGCATCGTTCTTTGCCTTTTAAAGCTCAGGTTCCTCCCCTATAAAGCTGACACCCCCTTAGATTCTGTCGGGAAGATCCATCCCAAAGCTTTCAAGGGTAACAAGTGCTTCCATCTCTTGGGCCCCTTACTCCACTTTGAACTAAGACCTCATGTCCTGAGCGTACACAGATGCTCCTGGACATGCTTCTTGTTGTCTGATTTCCAGAAGGGATTTGTACTCGGAGTAGGAAGGAACAGTTTCTCTTGACTAACGGTGTGGTGTTTGTTTAAATACGGACAGGAAAAGGCACAGCAATCCAGTGCCCTGACTGAGCATCTGGACAGCCCATCACTCAGAGTAACACCCACTCATGGGTCAGGGTTATTTAAAGGAAGTCAAGGCCTGTTTGGAGGTTCAGGGGTCTGTGGTATCAGGGCCTGGACCGACACCTTGTTGCCAGTGTTGGCAGGACACATCATTGGCACTGAGTCATTTGCTCAGCCTGTGGCTGGAGAAAGTGCTGTGCATTCAGTGTTCACTGGCCAGGCCTAGGGACCTGCACACTGCCTGGCCAGTGGAGGGTCTGGGCTTTGTTGATGGGCTGAGCTGGCTTCCCCTCAGGTTTCCCTGTGGGCCAGTCAGTCTTACGCCAGCACGCTTGGCAGCAAGTTGTTTCATTTCTGACCTCCACCCTGAACTGGGGCAGGATAGAGTCTTCTGCACGTTCAGGTTTGGGCCTGCCTTCTCCCTGTCAGTGTTTCCGCTGAGAGCTTTTAAAGAGAGAACAATAAGGAGTCAGGCCCACTTCCCAGGTTGCCCATGGAAGGCCAAGGTCCAGGGCCTCTTCCTCAGGAAGCAGGGGTCAGGGCCGGGTGCCTTAGAGGCCCTGCAGTTGGTGCTGAGTGATCATACTTAGGGCTTCTCAGCCTGACTCAGTGAGAGGTGCATATGTAAAGTGCGGTTCCAGGTTAGATTTTGCACAAGTGGAGACCTGAGAATGTCCATTCTTGTTTGTTTCTGATAAATCTGTATACGAACATTCTCTGAGGCCAGAACTTGCTGGTGGGGGGTGTGGGCTCATTGAAGGGTAATGGTACGATACCTGCACCCCAGGTATTTTCACCTGTGTGGATAGAGAAGCACTTGCTTTGCCCCAGGATGGTGATGGCACCCTGACTTGCATCCCTGTCGTCTATGCCCCAGATCCTGCTTGGCCACCCGCCTCCATATGCCGTGGATGTCACCGCCCAGGTCCCCACAGTGCCCACTCCAGCCACCATTCTCTCCCCTCCTGTGCCTGAAGTGTTGCCGCCTGCTGTCCCCGAGCTCCTGCCTCAGCTTCCTGGCTCCCTGGCCCCCACGATGGTGGCTACTGCTCAGAGCTTGCCTGTCCAGAACACTGCTCTCCTGCCGCCTGCTAACCTGCCACTGCCCAGTGGGCCTGGAATCTCCAGCCCCTGCCCGGCTGTCCAGCTGACTGTGGAGCCAGCCCCTGAGGTGTGTGCCCTCCCCTCTGGGGCTAGGTCCCCAGTGTGTCACTGTAATACTCGGCCCCACCATCACAGCGGCCCCTTTCATGATGACCTTGGGTCTCAGCCCTAGAAGTCGGGTTGCTCTGGGGAAGGTAGAAGCATGTGCCCTGGGACAACCACAGGTGTTGTTCTTATCTTCCTCCACTGTGCCCAGATGTCACATTTTCCTTCAAATGCACATCCTGGTGGAAGGTGTGATTTTTGCACTTGGCTTTAGAGTGCTTTCCCTCGTAGGTGATGGGACGGCCTGCGACAAACCTTCCTGGGTCCATGTGCTCCCTCACAAGGATGGTCAAAGTGGGTTAGCATTTGGAAAGAGAAGGGCTGCAGCTTTTAGGAATCTGCTCCAACAAGATAAAAATTTCACACCCACCACTCTACATGGTCTACTTGCTACCATCAGAAGGGAGTGGTTCGTGGGCTGGGCCACGGAGGTAGGAAGACAGCAGGCTGCCTGTGGCTGTGCTTTGAGGGAGCACATGTGATCATCCTCTTTCATGTGGTTTTCATTTCAGGAGCAGGACAAGCAGCCTGGCCTCCTACAGAGCTGTGAGAGGTAATGGCTCAGCTGGGAAGGAGACAGCATGGGTCCTCATGCCAACTCAGCCTGCTTGCTACCATGTCACAGGGATCCCATCTTGCTTTGCCCTCATATGTCAGGACTTCTAACAACATTACTGGTTCGAAGCCTGACCTGGTGGAGCTTCAGGAAGTTCCTCTGGGGTTTTTGTTGGCATTTGTTGAAATTTGGTTGTCCGATGTTCCCAGCTGTGTTCTGGGTCCTTGCACCAGGCTATGGTGCCGAGGATGTTCCAGAGGGGAGAGGCTGTGGACAGAGTCAGCAGGTCAGGGGGCTGGGGGGAACACTGGGAGGGCATGGTAGAGTTCAGCCCACACCCCGGGTTTCTTGGTGCCTCAGCTGCTGGGTACCTATAGTCTTCCAGTCATGAGGCATGTCGTGTTTGGGAGGGAACTAGTTATAGGAGGTTACCTTGTGTCCCACCCCCTGGTGCATCAGCACCAAACTTGCCACTCTGCAAACTCTCCTCCAATCCTGCAACAGCTCCAAATGGTTGGCATGTTCCTACTGTTGCACAGATAAGGAAACTGAGGCATGGGAGAGGATCGTTTCTTAATCCTGATGTTTACCATAAGAATGTTGGGTCTGCTTCACAGGTCAGGAGGCCGAGAGTGCCAAGGTCCCGGGTCAGAAAGCCCATGCGTTCCCCATAACCTCAGCACACCCAGGACGGGGAGAAGGGGCTGTGGGCTTGGGGATTTCTCTCCTGGACATGGGTTTTCCAGCTGAGTACACTCAGATTCTAAAGCTTCTGGCTGTTTCCTGAAAAGCCAAACTTCCCCTATGAGGCCAGCTTGCATTGCAGGTCGTTTCTGTGGGCGCAGTAACATTCTTGGTTTTCCAGCAGCTATGGAGGTTCTGACGTCACTTCTGGAAGAGAGCTGAGTGACAGCTGTGAGGGCACATTTGGTGGGGGGAAGTTGGAAGGCAAGCCCTCCCGGAAACATCACCGCAGGTCCACGCGCACGCGCTCGCGCCAGGAGAGGGCCAGCCGTCCCCGGCTGACCATCCTGAATGTGAGGAGCCAGGCGTGGTGGGCCGGTGGGCGCATGGCTGGCTGGGAGCAGTCTCCTCCCTGGCCTCACCACCCCAGTGTCCCGTAGGTGTGCAACACGGGTGACAAGATGGTGGAGTGTCAGCTGGAGACACACAACCACAAGATGGTGACATTCAAGTTCGACCTGGATGGGGACGTGCCTGATGAGATTGCCACCTACATGGTAAGTGGGCATCCTGCTGGGTCCATTGAATAGTGGCACTTCCCTTGGGTTGGTGCAGCTGTCTCCTCTATGTCTCTTGGGTACTTCTCTGCCAGCCTTACTGAGGGAAATGTTTGTTGCCAGTCTTCCCCATCCTCCAGCCTCTGCAGGTAGCTGCCTGCTCCATGCAGTGTTGGCCTGTCACCCGAAGGGCCTTCTTCTCAAGCCATGGCTTTTCTTGCTGAGCTGTGCAGGCCCTGAGGACCAGGTCCCCTGGCCATGTCACCCCTCTGGGGTTTAGAACAGAGGAGAAGTCAAGCAAGTTAATCAGTAAGGACCCGGCAGGCCTGTGGTGTATCCCCACCAGCAGGGCCATGTGTGCCGTTTTAGGTGGAGCACGACTTCATCCTGCAGGCCGAGCGGGAGACATTCATCGAGCAGATGAAGGACATCATGGACAAGGCGGAGGACATGCTCAGTGAGGACACAGATGTGGATCGTGGCTCTGACCCTGGGGCAAGCCCACCACCCCTCAGTACCTGTGGTCTGGGCGCTGGGGAGGTGAGTTGGGATGCTAGTTTCCTGTGGGGCTAGGGCCTGCTTACCCCTAGCTCCAGGCTCTGAGAACAGTTCTGAGACATTGCACACCTGCTCTAGGAGCCTGCATGGTGTGTAGCATTGGGTGAGTTGGCTGGGAGCTGGGCACCTTCAGTTCAGTTGGCAATGCCCGAACTCTAAGGCTCTTGGATATTTTGAGGCCATGTTGTGCTCGCACTTCTTGATGTATGCCGTCTGCTGATTTCTGACCCTTTACTTCCCTCAGGAGAGTCGCCAGTCCCAAGCAAATGCCCCAGTGTATCAGCAGAATGGTATGTCTGCCTCTTGGGCCACACCTTTACCAGGCTCACCCTGGAGGAGATAGTTCTGTCTCCCAGCAGGCATTTTAAGTGTCCCGTTGAGTATATTGTTATGGGGATTGACCATCACACTGGGGGGATTGCTGGAGCATGTGGTGAGCAAGGAACCCCTGAGTAGGCTGCATATCCCCTCACTGGTGTGAAGTGAGTTCCCCAGAGCCCCTCCTATGGCAGGTCTGGTGCCAGCTATGAGGGTCACACTGGCTCGCTCGAAACGCGCTCGCTCTCACCAGCCATTTTTGTCCTGCCTTTTAGTTCTGCACACTGGGAAGAGATGGTTCATCATCTGTCCAGTAGCTGAACACCCAGCAGCAGAAGCCCCTGAATCTTCACCCCCACCTCCTCTGAGCTCCGTGCTGCCAGAAGCCAGCCCAGGTAGGAGCGGCCAGAACCCCCGGTCCTCCTGTCCAGTACCTGAGTGCTCCTCATCTCTGCCGTGTATTGTTCCACACATCCTGTGGTCCTCAGGCTGGCTTTACTTAAACTCAAAATTCACTGGCCAGAGCTGCGTGCACAGTGAAATGCAAGGAGCTTGCCCCACACTGTCACCCCAAAGCCAAGGGCTCCCTGTGGGGCTGTATCCCTCCTTGTGTAGGTTTCCTACCAAATGACTCAAGTGAAAGCAGCACTCAGCTTGGGCCTGCTGGCCACCTTTGCTGTACAGGTGACACAAAGAGACTGCACGATATGTCCTGAAAGGGCTCTGCCCCTGCTCTTTTTTACCAGTGTCATCTTGAAACTCCTAACTCCCTGCCCCTTCCGACTTGCAGGGATGCCCTGCTTGTTCTTTTTGTTTTAGGGTGAGAAAATCCCTTGTAGTGCAGATTTTAAATTGTTACCAAGGAAAGGAAATCGACACTTAGATATTGACACTCTGCACCTGTGTGGACAGATGCTAGCAAGCTTGCTGTTGGGGCTTTTCATTAAATCCTCATTTTGTAGTCCCTTGGGAGGCTGAAAATAATCACTTAAACAGATTAAAGCTTTAATTCCCTATTAGATGGCAGGAAAAAGATCCCAGTGATTATATAACTTGACCTAACTTTGTGATACAGTAGTCTTATCCACATTTTCACTTTTTGTGGTTTTAGTTACCTGCAATTAATCTTGGTCCAAAAATATTAAATGGAAAATCCCAGAAATAAATAATTCATACATTTTAAATTGTGCACCTTTCTGAGTAGCATGATGAAATTTTGTGCCATCCTGCTTCATCTTGCCCTGGATGTGAATCATTCCTTCGTTCAGCATACCTACTCTGTACACATTCCCTGCCCCTTAGTCACTTAGTAGCCATCTGGGTTATTAGATTGACTGATGGGGTATCATAGAATTTGTGTTCGAGTCACCTTATTTTACATAATAATGGCCCCAAAGTGCAAGAATAGTGATGCTGGTGACTCAGGTATGCCAAAGAGAAGCTGTAAAGTGTCTTTTAAGTGAAAAGGTGAACATTCTTGACTTAATAAGGAGAGATCAAAGATTGTATGCTGAGGTTGCTAGGCTCTACGGTAAAAATGAAGTTTCTGTGAAATTGTGAAGAGTTTGCTGAGAGAGAGACCATAGTCATGTACTTTTATTATAATATATTGTTATAATCATTCTATTTTATTATGTTATTGTTTTTAATCTTTTACTGCACCTAATTTATAAATTAAACTTTATCATAGGTATATGTGTACAGGAGAAAACAGTATACATAGGCTTTGGTACTGTCCACGGTTTTAGGCACCCATTAGGGGTCTGACAGTATATCCCATGTGGAGGGACTACTGTATATTCATGAAAAATATATGTAAATCATTTTTAATGTTGTATCATGTGTTTCTAGTGACTTCCATTATACCTTTGGAGAATCATTCCCATGGGGAAAAGCTCAGCCTTATAACCCCCAGTGGAGCCACAAACAGACCTGGTGACCTCTGGTAAAGGGCCTAGCCCGACCTGGACTAAAGGATCAGGGGAGAAGCAGGACTGGCTGCAGTGGCACAATTTTAAAATAAGAATATGTTCATGTATTCCTTTTTGATTTTGATAAATACACACCCAATTAACTGGGGGAGAAAAACCCTTATAAAATAAAGCTAGTTTTCAGTATGGTTTAGTGGTTAAGAGGACATGGCCGGAGTTACACCTTAGTTCATCTATGTACCCACCTCAGGTAAATTCAGAGTCAGTTTCTTTATAAAAAAAAGAAAAAAGAGGTGGCCACTTATATGATGGTAGATCTGTTAATTTGGATTAACCATTTACTGAGGATGACCAAAAAAGTTGGATGAATTATAAAGATCATCTGCTTGAAGGTATTTGGGAAAACTGAAGACTGGAGAGTTATCAGGTTGGGATTTGTAGGCCAGGCAGAGAAAGGAGCTACCTCAGAGCATGGTGCCCTCAGGAAGGGAATCTTGGAGTGTCATGTACTAAGGCGGAAGTGCACAGTTTCTTTTTGTAGGAAGGTGGCGCCATTCTGGACCCCACATTACTTGTACAAACAATTTTGTGAACACAGTAATTGGTACATAGTAAAAAATAAATAGATAGGGAGTCCTGGTTCTGGTAATATGTTATATGCACACCTCACATCCCTTTTCTCCACTGAATCTAACTAAACACCTTGGCCAATTGATGCAGGATATAGTTCTTTGAGAACTCGGGAAATAAGTAGCAGGAGGATGTTGAAGTACAACAGAATTTCAAGTACCATTGAGCTGATTTTCCCTTGGCTGTCTCCTGGCCTTAGCTCATAGCAGCATGAATACTGGGAGTGAGCACTGGGTGCAGACAGAGAAGCTTCATGAAATACCTCTAATTTCAGCTTGCAAAGGAGGAAAGGGAACTCTTAAAGCTCAGAGAAAAGGGAGACAGATTCTTCTTGTTTTTCATTTTTCTCCCTTCTCTTTAGCCTTAGCCAACAGACAGTTCTGAGGGGCAGCAGAGGGTAACAGGATCAAAAACCATGAGAAGAGAGAGACATCCTCTCTATTGAGTGAAGCTGGAGCTCAAAAATATTCAGAACCAAGCTCATTACTTTTTTTCTTTCTTTGTCCTCCTGCTACTTAGCCCTGCTTCTCACAATTGTGGAAGCGATGATTTCTCTAGAGGTTGCATAAGGGGAGTCCCAGGGAACCAGGATGTACAGCAAGATCACAGAAAGGAGGAACTTGGGAAAGCAACCCCATTAAGTTATTTTTGAACTCCTAGGCTCACCCCCAACCTGTGATGCATGAATCTGACCCTAATTAGCATATAGAAAACTTAGAGAACTGAACTGGTAGATAGACTCCTGCCCAGGTTCCAAACTGCCCCCTGAGTGGTACACATGTGTTTCAGATCAGATTAGTATAGCAGAGACACAGATAACTGAACTGATAGTGTAGCACAGCTCATAGAAGGTGGGTTGCAACTTGCAGCTTGAACCTAACCAGGTGTATTACCTGATAAAGCAAAAATATCAACATTCACCATAGAATTTAAACAAACAAAATATAATATTCAAAATGTAGTCTAATCCAATCCAGTCAATGTAATAAAAATTACTCATCAAATCAAGAAAATGGAAAGAAATATAGTCAAAATCATCATGGATGAACTAAGATAGAATATGAAAAAATTCAAATAATCTAAAAAGAAAGCCCAGGATTAAAAAAGGACAGATTGTGAAAATGTATTTAAAAAAAATACTTGACCTAAGTACTTGCTGTCTACAAGAAACTTCAAATATAATGAGTAGCTTAAGAGAAAAAGCATGGTAAAAGACGTACCGTGCAAACAATAATCAAAAAATTGCTGCAGTAGCATTTAATATCAGACAAAATATACTTTAGAACAAAGAAAATTACCCAAAATCAAAGAAACATTACATATTTACAAAAGGGTCAATTCATCAAGATGACATAACAGTCCTAAATATGTATGCACCTAGCAACAGAGCTTCAAAACCCTGACTTCTTTCTTTTGAAAGGAGAAATAGACATGTCCATAATTGCAGTTTGGGACTTCAATGCTCTTCTTTTGGTAATAGTTAAAACTAGTAGACAGAATGTCAGCAAGTATTTAGAGGATCTGAACATCATTATCAAATTGACATAGAACACTACACCCAACAACAACATACTCTTTTCAAGTGCATATGGACCAATTACCATATCCTGAGTTATACAACAAGATTTAACAAATTTAAAAGGATTGAAGTTATACCAAATATGTCTTCTCATATCATTTAATAAACTAGAAATCAATAACGAATATAACACAAATTTTGAACACTTTAAAATTAAATAATACTTCTGTAAATCAAAGAAGTCTCATGAAAATTAGAAACGATCAAGAATGAAAATATAACATAAAATATGTGGGATGCAGCTAAAGCAGTAATTAGAGGGAAATTTATAGCACTAAAAATGGCTAGATAAAGAAAGAGGTCTCAAATCAATAACCTAAGATTCCATCTTAAGAAACTAGAAAAACTAGAACAAAATCCAAAGTAAGCAGAAAGAAGGAAATTAAGATAAAAGCAGAAATCAATGAATTTTGAAAACAATAGAAAAAAATGAAACATAAAATTGATTACTTAGGAAAAAAAATAAAATGATAAGCCTCTTGTAAGATTTACCAGAAAAAGACTCAAAATACCAATATCTGGAATAAAAGAGGATATCACTACAGACCGTGCATAAAAATATAATAATCGTGGAATACTATGAACAAACCTATACACATAAATTTGACAACTTAATAAAAAAAAGAATTCTATGAAAACCAAAAACTACTAATACTAATTAAAGATGGAATAGATAACCTAAATAGATAACCTAAATTCTTCTATACCTATTAACGAGGAAGGAATACTTTTCAAATTATATTATGAGGCCAGCATTGACCTGATAGCAGAACCAGACAATGACAGTAAAAAGAGAATGACTGACCAAAATCTCTTATGGACATAGAAGGGAAAATATTATGAGTAAAATATTAACAAGTCAAATCCAGCAATATATAAAAAGAGCAATACACTATGACAAAATGGAGTGTATCCAGGGAAGGCAATGTTAAAAAATTAATTACCATATTAATGAGAACTTCCCTACAAAGAGAAAGACACATACATGATATTAGTTCATAGAGAAAAAGTGTTTGATAGAATATGACATTCATTCATGACAAAAATTCTCAGCAAACTGAGCACAAGGGAACTTCCTTAACCTGATAAAAGATAGCCACAGAAAACTGACAGCTAGCATGATATTTAGTGCTGAAAAGCCAGATGTGTTCTCCCTGAGATTGGGAGATGTCCCATCTCTCCATTTCTATTCAACAATGAACTAAAAATCTTAGCCAGATTCCACATGGGCAAAAAAAAAAAAAAAAAAAAAAAAAAACAAATAAAAGGCATGAGGATTGAAAAGGAAGAAATAAAACTGTCTTTATTTACAGAAATATGATTTTATATGAAAAAAAAATCATAGAGATTCTAAAATCCTAGAACCAGTAAGTGAATTTAGCAAGATCACAGGATACATAGTATGCAAAAATAACTATATTGCTATATGATGACAGTGAACAATTGATAACTAAAAATTTGAAACAATACCATTTATAGCAGCTCCAAAAAAAGTAATATATAGCTATAAATTTAACAAAACATAGAATCTGTATGTTGAAAACTATAAAATATTAATGAAATGAATCAAAGATGACTTAAATAAATGGAGACACTTACTTGTGTTCATGGACTGGAAGACTCAACACAGTAAAAATATCAGTTCTCCCCAAAGTGGTGTAAAGATTTAATGCAATACCAATAACAATTCAAACAGGATATTTTTGCAGATATAGACAAGTTGACTCTAAAATTTATACAGATGTGTAAAGGTAATTGACATAGCCAAAGCAGTTTTAAAAAAGAATCAAATTGGAAGAACCACACTACCTAATATTAAGACTGACTATGATGTTACAGTGATCCAAATGATGTAGTTTTGGCAAAAGGATTGGCACATAGATCGGTGGAACAGAAGAGAGAGCCCAGAAATGGACCCATACAAATGTTGCCATTTGATTTTTGACAAAGATGCAAAAGCAATTTAATGAAGAAAGGATAGTCTTTTCCATAAATAATGTTGAAGCAGTTGCTCACCCATATGCAATAATTGAACCTTGACCTACACTTGGCATCTTATACAAAAATTAATTGAAAGTGCATCATATATCCAAATGTAAAATGTAAAACTATATAACTTTTAGAAGAAAATATTGGAGAAAATATTTGTGACCTGTGCCAGGGATTTCTTGAACCTGATACCAAAAACATGATCTATAAAAGAAGAAAATGGATAAACCAGACATTGTCCAAAGAAAAGCCTTTTGCTCCGTGAAAACTACTGTTAAAAGAATGAAAAGACAAGCTACAGACGGGGAGAAAATACTTGCAAATCACATATTCAGCATAGTATTTGTTCCTGAAATATGTAAAGAACTCTCAAAACTCAATATCAAGAAAACAACACAATTAAAAAATGGGCAATGGACTTGAACAGAGTCTTTGCCAAAAAGGATACAAGGATGGCAGTTAAACATATCAAAAAATATTCAGTGTCATTGATTACTAGGGAAATGCAAATTAAAGACACAGTGAAAAGGATCCCCGTACACTTGTTAGAATAGCTAACTTAACAACATCAAGTCTTGGTATGGATTTGGAACAACTGGATCTCGTAAATTGCTGGTGGGGATGCAAAATGGTACACCTATTCTGGAAAACACTTTGGTATTTTAAAAATAGATATACTAAATGCATGACAACAGATTCAGTCTTCAATATTTATCCTAGAGAAGTGAAAATTCATGTTCACTTAAACACCTATATATGAATGATTATAGCAATTACATGCATAATTGCCTAATTGCCCCAACTGGAAACAACCCAAATATCCTGCGGTAGGTGACTGGAAAAACTGGTGTTTTGAAAAAGAAATGTTTGATACAAGCAACAACATGAATGAACCTCGAAGTCATACTGAGTCAAAAGAAGCCAGTCTCAAAAGGCTACATACTGTCCCATCTCATTTATAATGACATTCTCAAACAAACAAACAAACAAACAAACAAAAACCTATAGTAATAAAGGATAGGCAGTGTTTGCCAAGAGTTAAGGAGAGAGGGAGAGTATGACTATAAAGAGATAGCAAACAAGTTTTTTTGGCATGTTGGAATTGTTCTGTATTTTGATTGTGGTAGTACTTATATGGATATGTGTGTGTTCTATTTTACTGTTTCATAATTTAAAAAGTGAAAAAAAGTTTACGTATGCTGAAAAAAATAACAGGCAGACAACAAGGCAAAATAGCATGAAAGAAAAGCAGCAGCAGCAACAGTCAACAAAAGAGATTCTTACACTTCTACTTTAGGCCAAGATGGAACAATAGGCACTAGATTTATTCTCCCTCAGAAAACAACTAAAAAGGCATACAAATTTATGAAACAATGTTTTTCAAGGCTTTGAACACAAGACAAAGGACAATGATCCTTGCAAGACTGAAAAGGCTGCAATTATCTCAGCTGACTGTTCTGAGAAGGATTTCATACCACAGAGCAGAGAGGAAAAGAGGGACCCAGGCAGAGCTCATCAGATTTTCCGTGGTCAGGAGACCAACCCGAGAGTCTAGGGAAATCCAGTGACAAGAGTGTGAAGGGTAGAGTTCTAGAAAGAAGCAAGAAGCACAAGCAAAAGTCTGGAGATTGACAGATTCCCCTTGATTATTCTGCAGAGTACTGTGCATGAGGAAACTAACTAATGCCACAAAAGAAACCACCTCAGATGGTTAGAGGGAATGGGTACTAGAACTCATACTGAGAAGAGCCTTCCCTCAATTGTAAATAATTAGCCCTAGACTAACTCTTGTCCCACCTAACAAATCTTAAAAGCAAGATCTGAAAAGATCAAGTCATCTTAGAGTAGCTTAACTGCATCCCACAACAGAGAATGTTTATCAACATATACATTCATCCAATGCCCAGGAAGGTAAATTTTACACTGATATTTAATCAAAATTACCTGGAAGGACAATATGAGAAAAATCCACATTCTAACCTATCCATAGCTAACACAGTTGTTAGAATTAGCAGGTAAACACATTAAGATATTATTACAGCTTCATTCCATCTGTTCAAATGGCTATAGGAAAGGAATGTAATTCACCATATTGATAAACTAGAAAAAAAATTCAAATGATTATCTCAATAAATGCAGAAAAGGCATTTGACCAAGTTTAACAACTATAAACATCCTCAGCAAACTCAGAATAGAAGGAAACTTCATCAACTTGGTCAAGAGACTGTATAAAACTCTACAACTAACATCATACTCAGTGGTGAAAGACTGACAGCTTTCTCCCCAAAATATTCATAAGGCAAAGATGTCACTCTCACAACTTCTATTCATCATTGTACTGGAGATTGTAGACAGTGCAGTAAATCAAGAAAAGGGAATCAAAGACATCCAGGTTGGAACAAAGAACTGAAGCTGTCCTTATTTATAGACAACATGTGTAGAAAATCCAACGGAATTTCCAAAAACTACCAGAACCAACAAGTGAGCTAGGTTTTTGGAAACATGATCAATATACAAAAATCTGTTGTATTTTCTATACATTAGCAACAATCAAAAATTGAAATTTAAAACAGTAGTTCTTTATAATAGATGAACTATTTACGGTTAAGCCTAATAAGATAGCTGTAAGATCTGTACAGTGAAAACTTTAAAGCTATGCAGATAGAAACTAAATTAGACCTAAGCAAGTACCTTGTTCATGGGTCTGAAGACACAATATTGCTATAGTGTTAATTTTTCCTTGGTTGATCAACAGATTCTATGCTACTGCCATCAGAATCTCAGAAGTCTTTGTAGCAGTTGAAAAACATTCTGAATTTCATGTGAAAATGGAAAGGATATTTGGGATTTGGAAACAAATAAATTAGAACACTAACACTCTCTGATTTCAAGAATAATTATAAAACTATAATAATCAAGGCAGTGTCAGTTATACTTCAACATAGTGGTTAAAAACCAAAGAACAGTAACAGAAAGTGGACTCTCAAAAGCATCAAATAGTGGAGTTACCAGATAACTATGTCTGCTTACTGTGTTAAAAAAAATAATAATAAATGACTAGAGTGAAGTTTTTGGCAAAGAATTGGAGACTATATTAAAAAAGAGAAGGAAAACCTAAATGGAAATTCTAGAACTGAAAGATATGGTAGTTAAGATTAAGACCTCACTGGATGGTTTGTACACTGCTGGAGAAAGAATTAGCAAACTAAAATGTAACTCAAAAGAAAATGTATAGAGTAAGATAAGGATGTTTAAAACAATGGAAAATACAAAAGGGGAGCTAAGAAAAAGGGAGTTACCTTGAGATGGTCAAAGATGATATAATTGGGGTTCCAGAAAGTAGAAGAATGAGACAAAATCAGGTTTGAGAAGATAATGCAGATAATTGAAGGACATTAAGCCAAAATTCAAGAAGGCCCTCCAAGCTCTTGAGAGGGAGAAAAACTATACTTAAATATATTATAGTTAAAGTGCTTACAACTAGAGACAAGAATTTAAAGGACTATAGAGGAAAAAGCAAGTATCTTTAAAGAAGCAAGAATGATAGGACAGCTCCAGTCTCCATAGTTGAAATGTTTGCCCACAGACCAAGGAATACTGTTATTCTGAGTGTCGAAGAAAATAAGTGCCAACCTTGAATCTCTACTTGGTGATAGGATCCTACATTAATGAAGACGAAATAAAGACTAAAGGGATTCATCACCTGCACATCTCAACTGAAGACAGAGGGGATATTTTTAGGCAAAAGAATAGTGAACCCAAATGAAAGTTCAGAAATGCAGGAGGGAATAAAAGTAATGGAATTTTAAATACATGGGTAGGTCTAGAGGAATGTTGACTATATAAAAACATAATGTCTTCTGAGATTTGAAATATGTTTGTTGTGTTAAAATACATCAAGGTAAGGGCATATTTATCAAGGGGAGGGAATTGTACTTACAGAGATCCTGGGCTCTTGCATTGTCAGAGGGGAGAGCAAAAATCAAGAATGGATATTATAGTCTCTAGAATACCACTGTGTAAATTGTAAAATAGCAGATAACTTCCACATTCATAGTGATGGCATGGAATGGGGAAGAATTTTTAAAAACAAAAGGCAAAGAGGGAGAAAAGCATCACCAAACATGATGAACACACATAGAGTCATTCATCAGATGGTAGTTTTAATCCATATAGATCAATAATTAAATTAAATATAAATGAACTAAATATCAAAGATTGTCAAATGTAGATAAAAATAGAACAAAGATTAACAAACTAAGACATAAGAATATAAAAGATTAACAGTAAAGAAAGCTAGTGTAGATCTTTTTTATGTCAGACAAAGTAGACTTTAAGGCAAAACAAAGACTTAGCTTTTCAGGGAGATATAATAATTCTATATTTGTATGCCTTTAATAACAGTCTCAAAATATATAAAGCAGAAATTAACAGAACAAAATAAAGAAGTAGATAAATCTATAATTATCATGGGAGTTTTAACCTTTAGAACGTGAAGACAAAAATCAATATAAAGGATTTCATTAATAAAATCAGCAGTCTTATTCTATATATAGAACACCCAAGAACTGAAGAGTACCCATTTTTTTCAAGCCCACATAGAATATTTTAAACTTAGTCATATGCAGGACACAAAGCCAATCTCAACAGATTTCAGAGTTAGAATCATTCAATGCATGTTCTCTAACTACAGTTGGAAGTAAGCTAGAATTTGAAGATAAGATACCTGAAAAGTCTCTATATGTTTGACAGTTAAGAAATGTATTTATAAAAATTTCATGAAGCAAGAAGAAATTATAATGGAAATTAAGAAAAGATTCTAAATGATAATGATCTGAAAATCATGCAAGTGAAACTATTACATATCAAAATGTGTGGGACGCAGCTAAAGCTGTATTTTGCAGAAATTTGCAGCCTTAAATGTTTATGTTAGAAAGGATAAAAGGCTGAAAATGAATAACCAAAGCATGTTTATTATGAAACTTTATAAAGAGAAAATTGAATGCAAATAAAGAAGAGAAGAAATAAAACAGATAAGAGCATGAATTAACGAAATATAAAACAAACACACAATAGACTATCAACAAAGCTTGAAGTTGGTTTTTTGAAATGACTAACAAAATTGGTAAGCCCCTGGTGAGACTGACTACAGGAAAAAGAGAGGCACAGTCAATATCAGGGATTAAAAAGGAAAGAAATATAACTTATCAAACTTACATAAGAAGAAAAAGGAAATTTCAAAAGTGCTATTAACATAAAAAAGTTAATTCAGTAATTAAAAACCTCATACTTACCCTTTGTGGTGCAAGATTTCTGGAACAGCTCAACATATAGCCTTCCAGGTTCAAGCACAGGCAGAAAAGGGAATTAACTCTTTTCAGAAGGTTGCGAAAGCCTGACTGCACTATGCAAAACTAGGAGTCCTATCTGTCTCTATAGGAATTGTGCATCCAAGTGGCTGGAATACAGAGACTAACTCCTGTATCCCTGGAGTTGAAAGTAGGGACAGCTGTTCTCCAGAGGAAATTCAGAGTGCAGTTACATAATGAGGAGGGGGCTTGATGCTGTTTAGTAAAAACTGACATGTTCACAGTAATGAGAAAGGTGGACTCACCAAATGTTGGAAAAGAGGTAATGATTGTTCAGAAGAAGAGAAAGGATAAATGGAGTTCATATAAGAAGTGGAGAACTCTGCCCAGATTAAAAATAAATGGAAATAGCTCTGGGAGGGATCAAGAGTCCAATTAGGATCCTGTGGGAACACAGTGGAGCAAAAGTGGGGAATAAGTACATAGAAAGGATTGCTGGGGAGATGGCTTTAGCTGAGACATCAGTAGTGAACTAGGAACAAAGAAGGGCAGGTATCTGCATCAGTCACATGGCAGATGAAATCATGCTTTCCAGTGGTCTGCTCTGTGGAGAGCCTATCATTCTCTGCTGCTGGGGATCTCTACAGCTCTCAAAACAGCCATGAGTTCTCCATAGATTTCACAGCAGAGGACCCCACAGTGTTAGTTTGCATGGACCGCAGTGGCCTACTTTGCAGAAGACATTGGCAGCTTTTACCATTGAGGTAAGCAACAGCCATGCTGCCATGGACCCCTCCAGGGGGGAATACGTTATTGCACCTTCTCCCCAGCCTCCAGATGAGCTGCTGTTATGCCACTTGGGTACCAGGACTGCCAGCTGCCTTCCCCAACCCCATGCATATGCCAGTCCCCAGAACCCTGGCTGCTTTGGGTGTACCCATACTCCAAACCCCAGCTCCATGGCAGCTCCACACTCATGCATCTCAGGCACTGGGGCCGTGGCCGCTGTGGGCTAGCCAGTGCCCAGATCTGGAGTCATCACCCTGTGAACACTGCATACAGACCTCTGCTCTATACCTCTGCATCATGGGTGTCTGCACATCAGACACCAGTTTTACCGCTACTATGAGAGTACCCACAGCTGAGCCTGGTGCCAAGAGGGATCCCCTTAACCACGACACCCCCATTGGAGAAAAAGATCAGGAAGTACCCAGCAGCCTTCACCACTGAAGATCCCAACAGCCCCCACAGCTGCTGCAGCTACCTGCAGTTGAGGACCCCGGTCATCTTTGCCAATGCCAACCCCAGCTGATGGAACTACATAGAGAGAACACTGCTGGGCCTGCCCTGTAGCTGGAACCACCATACCCCACCCAGCCGGTGTCCCTAAACACAGTCACAGGTTAAGGTCTTTCCCCAGCAAAACCAATCTGTAACATCTGGAAGAGATGACTATTTCCTTATATGCACAAATATCAACTAAAGCTACAAGAAACATGAAAATGCAAGGGAACATGATACCACTAAATAAGCAATAATTTTTCAGTAAGTGACCTCAAAGAATTAAAGACCTATGAACTGCCAAAGGATTAGAAATAATTTCTTTAAGAAAGTTTGGTGAGCTTTAAGAGATCATACTTAGACAACTCAACAAAACCAGAAAAAAAAAAAATGAGAAGTTCAACAGAGAAATAGAAATTATAATAAGAACCAAACAAAAATTCTGGAGCTGAAAATACAATAAATGAAAGAAAAATGCAATAGAGTATCAATATCAGACTTGCAGAAGAAATAGTATGTAAACTGAAGATACATCATATGAAATTATCCAGTCATAGGATTAAAAAGAAGAATGTAAAAATGTGAAGAAAGCATATTTGAATTATAAGGTACCATAAAGCAACTATTTGCATTATGGGAGTCCCAGAAGGAGAGGAGAGAGTGAAAGGGCAGAAAGCTTTTATTTAAGAAATTCCCGAATCTCGGAAGAGATACGCACATCCAGGTACATGAATCTCATAGGTCCCCATACATATTCAACCCAAACAAGACTTCATCAAGACACATTATAATGAAACTATAATAAATCAAAGACAGAATTTTGAAAGCGCAGGGGGGGAAATGCCCCCTAGCTCATTTCATACTAGGGAATATCCAAGAGGTTTTCAGCAGATTTCTCAGCAAAAACCTTGCAGGCCAGCAGAGAGTGGAAACAATATAATCAAGGTGCTGAAAGAAATAACTAACATTCAAACAAGAGTACTATAACTAGCAAAGCTGTCCTTCAGAAATGAAGGAGAAATAAAGACTTTCCCAGGCAAACAAAAGTTGAGGGAGTTCCTCACCACTATGCCTTCCTTACAAGAAATGCTAAAGGGAGTTCTTCAAGCTAAAGTGAAAGGACACTCAGTAATGACATGAAAGTGTGAAACTCACTGGTAAAAGTAAGTAGTCATTCAGAATAATATTACAATGGCTGTGTAAATTGCTTAACTCTAGTATAAAAGTTTTTAAAAGGTATTAAATGTACCTATAGTTACAGTAAATTTTAATGGATACACAATATAAAAAGATAATTTGCAACATCAAAA
Organism: Eidolon dupreanum; assembly: GCA_028627145.1. Taxonomy (NCBI): domain Eukaryota; kingdom Metazoa; phylum Chordata; class Mammalia; order Chiroptera; family Pteropodidae; genus Eidolon; species Eidolon dupreanum. The sequence goes on from CM053509.1 coordinate 89,178,117, forward strand.
ACATTAAATGTGTGCAGGGGAAGTAAAAGTGTAGAGTTTTTATATGTGATCGCAGTTAACTTAAAATAGACTGTTAATAGCAATGTTTTTAATGTAAGCCTCATGGTAAGCAAAAAGCAAATACCTAAAATAGATACACAAATAATAAAGAGAAAGAAAGCAATGGCAATAGTAAGTCCTTTTCAGTAATTAAATGTAAATGGATGATTTTTCCCAATCAAAAGATACAGAATAGCTGAATGGATTAAAAACACAAGACACAACTATATACTCTCTACAAGAGACTCATTTCAATTTTAATGACACACATAGGAAAGTGAAGGACGGAAAAATATATTTCAGGTTGATGTGAACCAAAAGAGCAGGAATAGATATATTAGATAAATATATACTTTAAGTCAAAATCTGTAACGAGACAAAGAAGGTCATTATATAATAATAAAGGAATCAATTCACCATGAGGACATAACAATTGTAAATATATATGCACCTGACTTCAGAGCACCTAAATATGTTAAGCAAGTATTAACAAATCTGTAGGCAGAAATAGATAACAATGCACTAATAGTAGTGGACTTCAATATCTCCCTTTCAACGATAAATAGCATCCAGACAGAAAAGAAATATGGAAATATTAGACTTTAGAACAAGTGGCCCTAAGATTACACACACACACAAACATTCCATCCAACAGCAGGAGGATATACATTCTTCTTAAGTGCACATGGGACAGTCTCCAAGACAGATCATTAAATCACAAAACAAGTCTTAACAAATTTATGAACGTTAAAATCATATCACGTTATCTTTTCCAACTGAAGTGGAAACCAGTAACAGGAGGAAAGCTAGAAAATGCGTGAATACATAGATATTAAACAACACTTTGGAATAGCCCATGGGTCAAAGAAGAAATCAAAAGGGAGATGTATCCTGAGACAAACAAAAATGGAAACACAATACACTGAAACTTATGAGATGCAGCAAAAGCAGTTTTGAGAGGAAAGTTTATACTATATTAAGAAACAAGATCTCAAATAGCCTAATTTATATCTGAAGGAACTAGAAAAAGAACAAGCTAAATCCAAAGTTAGCAGAAGGAAACAACAAAGATAAGAGCAAAAATAAATGAAATAGAGACTAGAAAAACAATAGAAAAGATAATGAAACTAAGAGCTAGTTTGTTTAAAAGTTAAGCAAAATTGACAAACCTTTAACTAGACTAAGAAAAAAAAGAAAGGACTCAAATAAAATCTGAAATGAAAGAGGAAACTTTACAAGTGATACCACAGTAACACCAAAGAATCATAAGGCTATGAACAGTTATACGACAGTGTATTGGATAATCTAGGGAAAAAAAAATTCCTAAAAGCATATAACCTACTAAGACCAAATCATGAAGAAATAGAAAATCTGAATGGATCTAAATCTGTAATCAATAATTTCCCAACAAAGGAAGGTCCAGACTAAATAACTTCACTAGTGACTTATGCCAAACATTTAAAGAAGAATTAATGCCAATTCTTCTTAAACTTTTCCAGAAAAATTGAAGAGGAAGCAAACTTCCACACTCATTTTACCAGGCCAGCGTTACCCTGATAAAACTAGACAAGGAGACTACAAGAAAAAATTACAGGCTATTAACCTTGATGAATACAGATGCAAAAATTCTCAACAAACTACTAACAAAATGAATTCAACAGTACATTAAAAGAATCACATGCTATGATCATGGATGGCATTTACTGTTGAGACGTAAAAATGGTTCAACATAAGCAAACCAATAAATATGATACACCACATTAACAGAATGAAAGGTTAAATCATAATCATCTCAATAGATGCAGAGAAAGCATTTGACAAAATTCAACTTCTTTTCATGATTAAAAAAAAAAAAAACCTCAACAAATAAGGTATAAAAGGAATGTACCTCAACATATAAAGACCATATATGATGAGCCCAGAGTTAACATCATACTCAATGGTGAAAAGCTGAAAGCTTTTTCTCTTAGATTAGAAACCAGACAAAGATGCCAACTTTTACCACTTCTATTCAACATTGTGTTGGAAGTCCTACCCAGAGCAGTTAGGCAAGAATAAAAAAAGAGCATCCAAAACAGAAAGGAAAAATAAAAGTTTCTCTGGTTGCAGATGACATAATCTTATATGTAGAAAACCTTAAAGACTCCACTAAAATCTTTTAGAACTAATAAATCAACTCAGTGAAGTTGCAGGATGCAAATCAACATGCAAAAATCGGTTGTATATGCAAACACTAAAAATGAACTATTTGGAATATAAATTAAGAAAGCAATGATATTTACAATAGCATCAAAACAATAACATACTTAGAAATAAGTTTCACCAGAGAGATGAAGACCTGTCACTGAAAACATGAGATATTGATAAAAGACACTGAAGTAAATGGAGCTATCCTGTATTCTTGGATTGGAAGAATTAATATCATTAAAATGTCCATATTACCTAAAGCCATCTACAGATTCAGTGCAATCCCTATCAAAATTTCAATGGCATTTTTTTTTACAGACATAGGAAACACAACTTTAAAATTAAGATGGAATCACAAAAGACCCAAAATAACCAAAGCAGTCTTGAAAAAGAACAAAGGTAGAGGCATCTTCATTTCCTAATTTCAAATTATGTTACAAAGCTATAGTAATCAATGCCAGTATGGTAACTGGCATAAAAACAGACACATAGACCAATAGAACAGAATTGAGAGCCCAGAAATACAGCCATGCACACATGATCAATTAATTATGACAAGGGTGCCAGTTACACACAATAGGGAAAAGATAGTCTCTTCAATAAATGGTTTTATGAAAACCAGATATCCACATACAGATAAATGAAAGTGGACCTATTTCTCACCACTCAGAGAAAAATCAACTCAAAATACATTAAAGACTTAAACATTTAAGACCTGATACAATTAAAGTCCTTAAAGAAAACATAGAGGAAAAGCTACTTGATATTGGTCTTGGCAATGATTTTTTGGATCTGACCCCAAAAACATAAGCAACAAAAGCAAATATATAAGTAGGATTATATCAAACTAAAAAGCTTCTGCATAGCGAAAGAAACAACAAAATGAAAAGGCATCCCACAGAATGGGAGAAAATATTTGCAAGTCATATATTTGATAAGTGGTTAATATATAAAATATGTAAGGAACTCACACACCTCAATAACAAAAAAGCAACAAAAAATAATCAAATCAAAAAATGGGCAGAGGGCATAAAGAGACATATCTCCAAAGATGACATACAACTTGTGAACAGGTACCTAGAAAGGAGCTCAACATTACTAATCATCAGAGAAGTGCAATTCAAAATCATAATAAAATATCACCTCATACATGTGAGGATGGGAATGTAAACTGGTAAAGCCATTATGAAAAATAGTATGAGGTTCCACAAAAAATTAGAACTATCATATGATCCAGCAATTTCACTTCTGGGTATATGGCCAAAAGAAATGGAATTACTATCTTGAAGAGATATCTTCACCTACATGTTCATTGCAGCATTATTCTAATAGCTAAGACATGGAAACAATCTAAAATGTTAATATTTGAATAGATAAAGAAAATGCGGTAAATGGAATATTATACAGCTTTAAAAAAATAAGGAAATTCTGCTATTTGTGACAACATGGATGAACACACAGGTCATGCCAAGTGAAATAAGCCAGAGAAAGACAAACACTGATCTTAATTACATGTGGGATCTGGAAAAATAAAGTTGAACTCAGAACCAGAATGGTGGTTTCCAGAGGCACAGATTAAAGATGCATTTGACCATCTCAATAGATGGAGGAAAGAAAGCATTTGATAAAATTCAAAATTCATTAATGACTTTAAATGAAAGGAATATAGGTATAAAATGTATTTTTTTAATATGACAGGATATTTATTTTAAAAACAATAGCAAGTATTCTTAATTGATGATATCTTGAATGCTTTCTCTTTGAGGTAGAAGAACAATATAGGGATACCCATTATCACTACTTATTTTCAGTACCCTACTGGAGGTCCTAGATAATGCAATATGGGGATAAGATGTAAAGAATTTAGGGAAGGAGAGAAGCAGGGAGGGAGAGGAAGAGGAGAAAGGGAGAAGGAAATAATTAAAAGAAAGAAAAGCAATAGGATTGAAGAAGCCTGGGCCCCACCTTACACAGGGAGATCTGAATTTCTGTGGAAGGGCCCCACCATCCTCTTTTTACCTTCCAGGTGATTCCACCCTGCAGCCAAGTTTAAGAGATAGTGGCCTGTCCACTTTTTGTACATATTTAAGGAAGTGTCATGGTGGTCACACCATAGCTTTATTTTTATTTGAAGAAAATGCCATTGATTTCAAAACAGTGTTTTCCAAATCAAATATTTGCTTGTTTGTGTTGGTTCCAACTTAAGGTATGTTTCCTTCTATTACCTGTTACAATATTAACCACTCTTTAAGTGGAAATAAATACATAGTTCATGCCCTGTAGTATGATGCTCAGAGCTGAATGATTATTCTGATTTCTCAGTGTAATTCCATATTGGTGATACATAAAAGGTGATGTTCCTGTTAACATTACTACTTTTTATTAAAAATTTGGACAGAACAAGGTAACTACCTTATTCTAATGAAACCCTTGATATCAAATTTATTGCATAGGACCAAATTGTAATTCTTTCCAAGGAACATGTTTGTTAAACTTTCCCCATTTTAAAGTTGACACATCAGAGAAAAAGAGAAGGGACTAGTATGTTAGTTCATAGAGGGCATTTTTTTGGCCAGCAGAGTGCCAGATAAATAGGAACAGAGTAAGCCAGTACAGAGGCATTTTTCCTATCTCTTCTAGATCCAGCACCCTGTAAAGACCAGCTGTCCTTGAAGGAAAAATCCGGCTTCCCAGCCAGTCCACAGCTTCCAAGCCAGCCAGGCTCCAGGGATGCCCCTACGGGTGCACCAGTCCCTTTGGTGCCATCCTCTCCTCCCATGACTTCTGTGCCCCAGGACATGGCTGCCAGCCCCAAGCCAGAGCCAGCAATGGGGGCTGCTGTGCAGGCAGGGGGTCCAGGGACCTCTCAGGGGATAGCCAGTGAGCATGAGACACCACAGTCCCTGGCAGAGACTCATGATGCCCAGCTTGCTACAAGACCTCTGGGTGTGGCCCTAGGGCCTTGCACTTCCCCTCCAGAGGCCCCCCAACACCCCACAGGTCTGGGGGAGCCTGCCTCAGCCAGGGAGGCTAGTGCCCAGGGGGAGATCCTGCCAGCTCCAGCCCCTGTGCCCAGTGCCCCTGGCGGGACTCCCCAGCTTGCCCTAGGCCAGGCCCTAACCTCAGTCCCTAATGTGGTGGGGGCCGTTAGCCTGGCCACTCCCCAGCTTCCCAGCCCCCCACTTGGACCTGCCATTCCCCCGCAGCCACCTTCAGCCTTAGAGTCAGATGGGGAAGGACCACCTCCTAGGGTGGGTTTTGTGGACAGCACCATCAAGAGCCTGGATGAGAAGCTGCGAACTCTGCTCTACCAGGAGCATGTGCCCACTTCCTCTGCCTCAGCTGGGACCCCTGTGGAGGTGGGCGACCGAGACTTTACCCTGGAGCCCCCGAGAGGGGACTGGACCTACACAGAAGCCTCTGGGGGGGACCCAGCCCTACTATCCCAGCTTGCGGTGAGTACTGGCCTTGCTCTCAGAGACGCCAGCAGTGGGTAGAGGTCGGGACAAGGATGGGGGCCAGCTCGAGCCTAGGTGAGCAGGCACCCTGGCTATGCAGGCCATCCTGTTCTCAGAGACCCACTTCTTTGCTTGACCTACCCAGGTGTTTTGCAACAAGTGGCCCATTTGGGGAGATGGGGCATGCGTGTGCAGGGTCAGGACCAGGCTGGGACAGCCTAGTGTGTGTGAAGTGCCCTGCTCCAAGCAGCCTGGGGAGGAGGAGTCCAGCCTTTGGACAGGAGGAGAGGATTTGCAGTTTTACCTGCTGAGGTGTCAGCAAGTGAGGCTTGTGGCTCTTTCCTTTCTGTTTCTTTCTCCAGTTGGACAAGTCTGAAATGGCTCCTGGGCTTGGGGACACATTGGAACAGGCCACATCCTCACCAGTGGCAGGTAATGAGCCCCAGGTCACTGGCCCTGCCCCCAGTGTGCATAAGGTGCCACCCAGCCTGCCTTGCTCCAGAGCATTCTGCATCGCCACCCTTCATCCTTGCAGCATCTTGGGTGGGAACCAGACATGGCAGAGCCTGTCATGATATCTTAGGGTGTGATCACGTCCCAAGGAGTGAAAGTCCCTGTCTGTGGAAATGGATGCCAGTCCCCACACATTAGCTCTTTCTGCTCTGTTATTCACTCTTCACAGCAGTTTTAGGAAAGCAGGTCAGAAGTATCATTCTGTAGATGGAGAAACTGAGGCAGCCTCAGATGACATGGACCTTCCCTAGACACTGGAGCAACAGGGTTAGGAATTGACCTTATCGATCTACTACTTCCAGGACCTCATGAGACCCTTTTATCATCAGAACATGCCAGGGTGATACCGTCACATGATAGAGATGGCAGGTGAGACAGGGTGATACCATCAGGTGTCTAAAAGGCCTGACTGTGCCTAAGGGTCTGGAGCAGGTGCCTGCAGGGACCTGAGCTGTATTGGGCTGAGGCCTCCTCCCTTCCCCAGGTTCTAAGATGTCTCTTGTGAAGTAAGGGGGTTAGTGCAGCTTCTCACGGCTCCTTTCCTTCCCACACGCTGCCCTCCCACTGCGATTCAGCTGGCCTTAAGCCATTCTTGCTTTTGTCCTCGGCACCAGTACGAGTAATAATTTTGATGTTCCTACAGCAGCATCATCTTTGAGCAACATGCTGGGAACTGATGGAGGATGGGTGGCCTCAGGTTCACCTGCAGTGCCCAGTGCCCCCCAGGTAGGTAGTTTTCTGCTAAGATGATGAGATGCTTGGCCGGTTGGTGGGGTTTGCTCTCTGCTTGTGTTCGCGTGGAATCTTTTCCTTTCCTCTATTTCCCAAGGATGCCCCTGCTTCTGCCATCCCTGCACATCTGGAACCCACAGATCAGAGTGGCAGGGTCCCTGGGGAAACCTCTGCTGAGCCCACGCAGCGCTGCCCGGGGATGTTGACCAAGGGCAGTCAGGCTATCCAGTTCCAGACACATGGCGTTATGGCCTCGGGGTCCCCTCTGAAGCGGCCACGGCAGCAGGATGGCAGCTCACCAGCCAAAACTGTGGGCCGGTTCTCAGTAATCAGCACCCAGGACGAATGGACCCTGGCCTCCCCCCACAGCTTGCGGTACTCTGCTCCACCTGACGTGTACCTAGAAGAGGGGCCCCATAGCCCTGACATGAAGCTGGCCCTGCGGCGGGTGCAGACGGCCTCTTCCATCGAGGTCGGCCCTGGCGAGCCCGTGTCCAGTGACTCTGGGGATGAGTGCCCACACAGAAGGCCTTCTGTGCAGAAGCGTGGCTCCCTGCCTGGGAGTGGCAGCAGTGTGGCCAGTGACTTCGTCAAGAAGGCCACTGCCTTCCTACATAGGTCTTCAAGGGCTGGCTCTCCGGGCCCAGAGACACCCAGCAGGACGGGCGTGAAGGTCCCTACCATCAGTGTGACCTCCTTTCACTCCCAGTCATCCTACATCAGCAGTGACAATGACTCAGAAATTGAGGATGCCGACATCAGGAAGGAGCTGCAGAGTCTTCGAGAGAAGTAGGTCCTGTGGGATAGGTAATGGGCTGGTATGGTGTCCAGGTCATGGTGTCAGGGTGCTCCGGGTTTCACCACCTGCACTTGGAGCTTGAGCCAGATGACAGGGTAGAGGCAATGTCACTGGCCAGCCTAGTTTCTGGTCTTGGAGCTGTGCCTCTCCATTTCCTGTGGCTGTCCCCTTCTGTGGCCTCAACAGGACAGACCTGGTATTGCTTAGGCCTTCCTCACATTCCCTCTTCCTGCAAGTGTTACCTGCCTACACTGTGGTCAGGGTCCCTGAGATGCAGGTGCACCCTGAAGTCTCCTTCACGGCAGGAGGACTGCAGTGTAGTTACCATGGTGGGGAGAGGTGTTCTGGAGAAGGAGTGGCTATTAGCTGAGAGCTCTTGGAGTGGACCTGGAAACTGCCCACAGGGCTGTGTGGGCTGTGGGGGGGACCTGATGCTTGTAGCTCTCTCCCCTGGTGCCCTATGACAGCCAATAGTTGGGCAAGGAACAGCCATTAATGCGCCTATTTTCAGGTGGTGTCCCAGGGGGCACAAACTGGACCCTTAGACACATGCAGAGGGGCTAGTCCGCACTCTCATGGGGGTGTTGCCCAGAAAGCCTGGGGTCAGCAGGAACAAGAGGGAACCAGGGGAGCCCAGACGCAGCTGCCTTCCACGGTGAGGGAAACTGGAGGGGTGGGAGGGATAAAACCTGAAAGAAGTAGCTTTGCACTCTGAAGAGGTAGGGCCTGGGGGTGAAGGGGCCGAGGTCAGAGGTGATGGGTACCTGAAGCCTGAGGGAAAGGGTGTGGCCTGGAGGTGAAGGGGTGGGGCCAGAGAAGGAGAAGGGAGAGAGCAAAGAAACACCACAAAGGAAAAGGTTCCAGGAGCCTGAGAGGGGCTGGCTCTTTGGCCTGATAGGAAGGCCAGGGAACCCAGTGGGCTGGAGAGACCATTTAGAAGAGGGTGGGGTTTGGCCCTAAATTCGTAAGATTTGGTGGCTACCAGTTAGGAGGTAGTCCCGCTTGTGTCAGACCTGCCTGATACTCTGTGGGGACTTAGGTGCCTGTCTCCCCTCATCCCATCAGTATTTGCAGCGTAGAGTCCCCTGAGCCTCATGCTCTGAGAGTCTGGCTTCAGCCCCTGGGACTGGGTGGAAAGAAAGGATGGGCAGGAATTTCATGGAGTTGGCGGTCTCCCGTAAGTCTTTCTAAATCAGATGCTTCCCAGCTGACTCAGTATCTCCTGCCCCTCTCCAAACAGCTTTCACTTTGAAACATCTCATTGTGTCAGCAGCTAATCTGATGCAATAGCAATTTGTTGTTTAGAGAGTCATTTTTCCAAAATAAACTGGGCCGGTGTTGAAGACCCAAGAGGTGAAATCAGAACTTGCCTCATCCTGTCCAGTCATGAAAAAAAAAAAACCCTGTTTCCCAAGTAATCACACAAAGAGATGAGCCTGGAGTGAAGCTGAGGGGCTGAGCCCTCTGGCCAGGGTGGCAGAGGCCCATGAGACTTGGTTAAGGGGATGGTATCTGGCCCAGTGCCACTCTAGTTGCAGGATGGTAAGAGGGCAGGCGAGAAGGTGGCCAGAAACTCGCCCAGTGCATCCTAAGGGAGACCAGCAGGGACCACTGGCTCTTCTTTGCCTTGTCCTGGAAACTGCCCTTACACACAGCCAGTGCTTCCACTGGGAACTTAATGGAGGTTTGCCATCTGTGTGGCCCGTCAACTCAGCTCTGTGCCCTGTGGGTGGTTTTGCCTGAGCTGGGAACCCCCATGGCAAGGAGAGGCTGCAGCCAGAACCCCAGGCGCCTGACTATCAACCCATGTCTGGACTTGCACCTGCCACATTTTCTCATCTGAGAGGCCTCTGGTGCTCTCTGCCCTCCTGTGGAGGAGGTAACACCTGGTAAACCAAGGCAGCCTCCCAATTCTGAACACTGTTTTTCCTTTCACCTATGTTTATGTTCAGGGTTTGTATTTTGAGCATAAATGTGTGAAGTAGTCCATTCTCCCCTCCAAAAAAAATAATAAAAAAATACAACAGTGTTCAGAATCTGGACGTTGGAAAACTTGTATCTACTTAGGCTGGCCTTCTGCAGCTTTGTGTCATTGGGTGTTGATGTCAGGGGTCCCCTGTAATGCCCACTTGGTTTAGGTGTAAACAAACAGAAAGTGATATTTAAATGAATGGCCCATGTCCCCTCCTGTGGGCTGACCACCCCATTCCTAACACCTTTAGAGGACTCTCCTAGAGCAGCGGTCTTCAACCTTTTTTGGCATGAGGGATCGGTGCTCCTAAGAGAATCTAATGCCTGATAATCTGAGGTGGAGCTGAGACAGTGATGCTAGCACTGGGGAGTGGCTACAGACACAGATGAAGCTTTGCTCGCCTGCCGCTCACCTCGTGCTGTGTGGCCCAGTTCCTCGCAGACCATAGACTGATAGTAGTCTAGGCCCTTGTCCTAGAGGGGCTGTTTGTGGTGGAAATGACCAGCAGACTCACTTGCCCTCTCTTCTCTGCACTCCTGCAGGCACCTGAAGGAGATTTCAGAGCTGCAGAGCCAGCAGAAGCAAGAGATCGAGGCCCTGTACCGCCGCCTGGGCAAGCCACTACCCCCCAACCTGGCGCTTTTCCATACAGCACCCCCAGTTGGCCGCCGGAGAAAGACCAGCAAGAGCAAGCTGAAGGCGGGGAAGTTGCTGAACCCACTGGTGCAACAGCTCAAGGTCGTGGCCTCCAGCACAGGTTGGCCCTGTGCTCTCCTGGCCACCCTTGGGCAGGGGCTGGGCCGGGAGTGGGGCAGATGAAAGGCAGACACCCAGACCTGGAAGAGTGCTTCCTAACACTGTTTTCTTAGAAATGGGGAAGCCATGTGGGCTGTAGAGGGCTAGGGCCTATGCCCCCATGCTGTTGTGAGTGGAAAGGGCTGTGAGTGGGCAGGCCTGCTCAGAGCTCTCGGCCACCCATGGGCTACAGTGTGCGAGGGAGGAGGAGGCTCAGGTTTTCCAGAGCAGAGGGCTGCTCTCCCCCACCTACTCCTCCTTGCAGGGTACTGCCTAGGACAGATCTGCTTCCTCTGACCCTGATTCTCAGACATATATCACCTGCCGACAGTGGGGATTGAGTAGCTGTTTTTTGGGAAGGGAAAGGATAGGGTAGTAAGGACCCCTTGCCCTTAACCATGATGCCCAAGCAACTGGGAATGCTTGCCGACCCAAGCCTCTACACTCTGGAGTAGAGATCCAGTGAGCTGAAATCCTCCGTTGTACCAGGTGGGAAGCTGGTGGTGAGCTGACCATAAGCCATCCCTCTTGGTGTTGAATATGACTTGCAGGGTGCACATCTATGCGTTGCAAGAATTACACAAATTACATGCTAATTCCTAAAGCTAACAGGAGACTAATTAGAGTGAGGAAGAAGTTTACAGGCCCACTTTGAGCCCAGATATGCATCTCCAGATGTGCTGTCCTTTCACTGCATTTGTACAACATGAGCCCAGCACAGTGTTGGTAACTAGTAGAGACTGTGGTCATTTTTTTAATTCTTCCCAACACTCCGACCCAGCCACATACCCATTGTCTGATGGGACTCAGCTTCTTTAAGGTCACCCAACAAAGAGCAGGGAGGATGGATACACCCTGCACTGGCTGGTCTGTCCTGTGGCGCCTCATGGTGCCTGTCCCCCCTTCTCCCCACCCAGGTCATTTGTCAGACTGCAGCAGAGCCCCTCCTGCTAAGGACCCCACCAAAGCTGGGGCGGGGCCCGCGGCAGCATCAGACCCGTGTGGGAAGGCAGTTCAGACCCAGCAGCCTTGCTCCGTGCGGGCCTCCCTGTCTGCAGACATCTGCTCCGGCTTAGCCAGTGATGGAGGCGGAGCGCATGGCCCAGGTGATTCACAGCTTGCCCGTCTCCGAGCATGTCATAGCCACGCAGGGCCCATGTGGTGTAGAGGGGACATGAGCTGTGGCCAGTGCTTCTTAAAGAATTAATCATAGATGTAGCCTTTGGATGAAAAGAGCAGATGACCCACCCATTACTGAGTCTTACTGTAAGCGGCTCAGAGGGAGGTGTGCTTCGCTAGAGCGACCTGGGAAAGGCACCAGGACCACTGAGAGGTCAGATGTGTCTGCTGTGTGCTCTGTGCTGGATCTCAGGCACTGGCCTCCCCGTCTAAGCCCCCCCCCCCCCCCCCCCCGCTAAACACAGGTCCTTCTGTCAGGAGGGCCGTTGGGGGGCCGAGGGCACAGCTCTTGAGCTGGGAGTTTGGCCTTGAGGAGGAATTGCCGTGGACGCAGCAGCCATACGATGAGGTGCTTCACCCGTGTCGTGTCTGTCCAGAGACATGGTGGTGACTGCTGCCGCGTCTGGTCCCCTGCCCCACCCCACACCTTCTCCCGGGGTTCGCTTCTCTTTTGTTCCAATGCTTCCTCCTTTCCATTATGTGGTCAGTGGCTGTGGTCCTCTGGGCTGGGCTAGGTGCAGCCATGGATGCTAAGTGACGAGGCTGATGTGGCTGGTGGTGTAGGAGGAAGCCCAGAGACTGTACTTGATTCCTGTCTCTTTGTTTTCTTCCCTCTATATTCATTTGCAGGCTGGACGATTTACCACCCAACGTCTGAGAGAGTGACCTATAAGTCTAATAGCAAACCTCGCGCTCGATTCCTCAGTGGACCTGTGTCTGTGTCCATCTGTCTGTATTTGTTCTTTTGTATTTTATCACCTCCTGGCCCTTGGTTTCTCCCCCATCCCCTCCCTGTCTTCATTACCTTCTACACATTTTATAGGATGCCACCCCACCCCATTGAACTCATCTATTTAATATAAATAATGGAGCCCTGTCCATGCCCACGCATCTGGCCCCAGAAAGCACCAGTGCATGCTCTCGGCTCCTGCCTGGGCACCAAAAGCATGTGCAGTGGCTTGCCCACTCCTGACCTCAGTGCTCCACCGCAGACCCCCAAGGCACTCTGTGTTTCTCTCATCACTTTTTTTTTTTTTTTTTTTATGTTGGACGTAGTTTTATTTCTGTTGCGATTGTGGCAAATACACACGTCCACTGTCCCCAGTTCCAGCGACAACAAAAAGACAACCCCGGCCTTCTCTAGACGCATGGTGTGTTTCACACGTGTCTGAACTTTGAAGACATGCATGTAGCGAGCTAAGACAGTGCTAGAAGGTTACTGGAGAGTGTAACTTCTGTACAAGGGCTGTATCACAATATCCAGTACTGTCTACCCACTGCCCGCTTCCTGCATGTGAAAATGCTGAGAATGGGCTCCAGCTAGGATGCCTCAGCCCCTCTTTCCACTCTGTTCACCTTGAATTCTCTCCAATACTGGGAGAGGTGATGATTACTAGCCTCCCGCTCCATTCCCCACGTGGGCCCAACCCCTCCTGGTCCTCTCTCTAGCTCCTATACGTGGTGTGTTTCCCTCTCATCTCATGGACCTCAGAGATGAAGTCAATTATGCAGTTCCTCAAAGCCCTGCAAAACCAAAACTTAGTCCCAGTTGTCCTCAGAGTCTCTGGAATGCTATCCTAGTACCTAGGACTCATGTCCAGGAATGGCATACCTGCTTGGGGCTGTCCAAAATTGTTTTCATCCCTCAGATGAATTGGCAAATTAATCAAAAGCTGTGGGCTTTTCAGATTTTGATTTTTTTAATAGAAAACTTAAGCTTTTTACCAATTGGATTGGACATGCTGATTTGGGGCACATGGCTTTTTACTTGTACAATAAAGATACATTGTGCTTGTTGGGACCTGAGGCCACAGTAGGCATCTGTCCCTGTCAGAGGGCCCAAAGCGTCCTCCCTGGGTAGGCGGGAGGGATGGGTCAGAGGCCCAGGACCAGGTAGGAATGCCCAGCAGGGGACCCAGCGTTCCTCTTCTGCTGACAGGTGCTTTGTTCAGCTCAGGTGTCATTGGGCTGCTGGTTAGTTGCTGAGTTGGGTGGTGGGGTGGGAGAAGGCCTGCATCCTGGCTCCTTGCTCACTCACTGTTTGTCTTCTGCCCATAATTGTATAGCTGTCGCCCGGGAGGTTGTAGTGTGAGGGCATCTGGGTGTCCAGGCATCTCACGCTCAGACAGGTGACTGTGTCCCTGCTGGAAGGGTTGCTGGCCAGACGTAGGAAGCATGTTAGAGCAGGTTATGGTTTCCCCTGGGTCCTTGGGGTAAAAACATGTGAGTGAGCAGCACCATGCTTATCTCTTGGGCTGTCACCACTCTACCTTTATATCTACCTGGTTCTGTTTTTTTTTTTTTTAAAAAAAGGGTTTTCTTTTGCTTCACCATTACTTATTCTAAGATAAAAGAAAAATTTGAGGCACAGCAGGGACAAAGAGTTAAAGTTTTGCTTCTGTCGTTGGTCAGGAGGAAAGGAATGTGTGAGGCACAGCTTGGTGGCAGATGGGGGACCTGGCTTTGGGCAGGTTGGTTTTAGGCAGCAGCACATGTCAGCCTACCAGGCCTTGGTTCTTCTGATACTGTGAATACAATGACGCTGCTCTTTTCATAGCCTAGTTGTTTTCAGGCTGTCTTGGCTGAATCTCTAGTCTTTTCAGGCCACAGTATGGCCTCCACATGCTCTGAGGTTGCTGGTGAGGAGAGTGCTTGGCCTACGTTGGTTCTCTTGCCCACATCCATAGGGACTGGGCTGGTGTGAAGACTCAGAGCTCTCCTGTTGCTCCAATGGGGGTGGAGGAGCCAGAACACACACCTCTTTCTTCCTGTCCTGGTATCCACTTGGCTGGCCCTTGGGACTCCTCCTGGAGCCACTATCTGCTAGTTTCTAGGTGACCAGGAAGCACATACCTGTGAAAGACTTCAGGAAAGTTCAGAGCTGATCTGGGAGGGCCAAGACTTTGGCCACAAGAAGAGGAGGAGGAGGGAGCTGGAGCTTGGACTCCAAGAACCATGGCTGTGGGGTACAGGGCAGCTGGCCCAGCCCAAGCTAGAGAGGTTTTTAGTTTCTTGTCCTGAAAGGAATAGGAAACAAGGCTCCATGAAAACAAAATCTCAAGTATAGGAAATCCCAGTTCTCTGAAACTCAGAGAAGATACAAGGGGCTGGGTGGTGGTGCCCAGGTTGGAGCTGTAGGCAGCTTCCAGGGGGTCGGGAGGTGACCCCATGTTGGAGAAGCGACCAGATTTGGGTCATAGAGAATGGAGAGGTTGCAACCTCATTACCCTCCTTGGGGTGGGCGCTGGACAATTCTGCTATCTCATGGGCAGACCCTGGGGATAGTCCCTGAGGCCATTGCCCATCCTAAAGGACCCTTCTTACACTGTTAAACAGTTGGGGCAGCTTGGGTTGGGTTGATGGTGTGTCCTGGTGTCCTGTTGGTCAGAAGTTGTTGTTAGACCCATTGACTCTCCCCTTCTCTGGCTCCTCTTTGTCTGACCAGAGGCAGATGCCATTATCCTCCAGAATCTCTCTTTCTGTGCACATGGAGCCATTGTGTTTTTCTCACTTGTCTTCATCAGTGGGCCTGACATTTATAATATAGCAAGTTTGTCTCTGAGACCCCCACTACCACTGTGCAACTCCCCGCCCCCCCCAGGCCCTGCCCTCCCTCCCTGTGGGGACTCCCTGTGGTGGGTGTGGGAGAGGGCCCTGGGATAGGGGAGGACACCCAGGGAGGAAACTCCACCTCCCATGTGGTCCCCCACCATGCCTAAGCCCACCCAGGCCGAATTTGTGTGCAGCTCGAACAGCGGGCTGTCCAAGGAACCAGCCCCTGTGCTTCGGGAACCGTGCAACCTGGGCAGTGATGCTCAGGGTGAAGTCACCCCAGGGCAGAGCCAAGACACATCGCTTCCCAGTTCCTGCTTCACAGATAAGTTTTGGCACTTTTCTCAGCTTAAGAACTTGGTGGCTCAATACATAGACACCCGAAATGGTGTTTTGATGCTATATGCCCATTTTCTTCTCTGTGCCAGAACTGAGTGCCTATACTGCTGTTGGGGTAAGGCCAACCCACTGGAGATGTGTGTCATCATGGCAATGGGGAGCCCTGGCTGGTCTGTACTGTGGCTGCGGCCTCAGTTCCATGTGACCTTCATCAATATTTGAACACTGTGATAAATGGCAAGTGTGGGGATGGCTATAGAGCCTGGCCCATATTTTAAGCAGTCTGTCCCCATCAGATACCCCTGAATTTAAGACATTCTCCTGGTAACCAGCCAAAGGTCTGGGAGGTGGCGGGTGCCCAGTAGGATGGCCATCTACACCAGGAGCAGCCTCTGTTTCTGTGCCAGAGTGAATATGGGGACATGCAGTGTGGGGGCCTCACCTTACTGCAGGCCTGGGTGTTGCCTGGTCTGGCTGTCGAGGGCAGAAGGCTTATTGCTCTGTGGGGTGCTCCTGTAGATGCATGCTACATGAGGACAAGATGCTGTAGGTCATCCTGTGTGCTGCCCTATGTGGTCACTTTCCCAAATAGTTCTGGGGCCAGGAACTTTCTAGGATCTACAGGAGAGATCGCCATTCTCCACAGGAAACCAGGGGTGGGGCTGATTTAAACCATCATGCCCCATGTGGGCCCCTATATGGGCCTCTTGTACATCTTGTGTGGGCCCCAGGTAGCCTTGCATGGGTCCCGTACGGGTCCTATGTAGGCCCTTTGTGGGCTTCCTGTCGGTCTTGTGTGGGTTCTGTGTGTGCCTCCTATGGGTCCTGTGTGGGCCTTGTGTGGGTGCCATGTGGATCATGTGTGGGTCTTGTGTGGGCCCTGGCACCAAAGGGCCCTGGGTTCCCAGGACTCCATCTAAAACACAGACCAGTAAAGGCCCTTCAGCCACACCAAGAGTTAGCCGAGTGGTCAGGACTGCTTCTGTTTGGCCCTTCTGTTTTCATTTGCACATTAGGGATTCCAGCAGATCATCACCTCCCTTTTTCAAGTCAACCTCAGCACAGAGGATGAACTAAATAAGAACAACTGGATTCGAGTCTAATGCACACAGCTTTTCCCTAAGGAGCTTGGGTTGACCTTTGCCCCCTGTTCTCTAACAGGAGACAGTGACTTGTCTTGGCTAGAGTGCTAGGACAGCACTGTTGTCGATGCCCTCCAGGGCAAGGTGAAGTGCTCCTGGTGAGGGGCCATGGGCGGGAGCACAGACAGATCTTTCATGGTAGTAGCGCAGCCTTGCTGAGTGACCTTGGGGATGCCTGAGACGTCCTTGCTTGTACCCTCTCTGTCTGCCCAGTTCCCGGGAAGACAGGGTAAGCCAGGTGTGACGGTCCCTCCTGGCCAGCTTGTCTGCCCTCCAGGTGGGCACTGACTGTTAGGTCATGCCAAGCACTAAAGCCAGTGCGTCACCTGTCTGTCAGCATGGACAGCCTTGGGGATCGCAGGGTCCAACAGCCCTTGGTGGTGGTCCAATGACAAGGAGGTCTTGCCCTGCCCTGGTGGATAGGGAATAACAGGTGGGGCTGGGTATAGCAAAAAATATGGATCAGCCCTGCCTCTCACCTCTCTAGATAGGACCCCTTGTATTTCCTCCTCGATGCCCACCATTGGCCTAGTCAAGGCAGCTGTGGGAGATCCAGGATTGGCCTCAAACCTGCATAAACAATGTATCTTTTTGCACTTGGAAAACATCCCATGGGCCTCTTGGCCAGGTGGAGCCAGGCCCTGCTGCAGTGAGCATTCTCCTGGCTGACAGTGGGGTTTCTTGCCTCTACCAGTGGGGCTTCTGAAAGCCCTATATTTGGAAGCCAAGCAGTGTGCTTTGCCTTTTTTTGTTGTTTTCTTTTTTTTTTCATTTTCTCTTTCTTTCTTTCTTTCTTTCTTTCTTTCTTTCTTTCTTTCTTTCTTTCTTTCTTTCTTTCTTTCTTTCTTTCTTTCTTTCTTTCTTTCTTTTTTTTTTAAATATGCTTCTAGAGACACACACTTCTATCTGAAGCTTGGGGCTTGGCCCTGCACCTCCCGCCCCTCGGCGAAGCTCGGGTGAACTGCACACTGACTCGGGGACGCCCAGTGAGCCCAGGCGGCTGGTCCCTTCTCTTTGAACTGCTGGCCTTTGCTCCTCCTCGCACACTGATGACTTTTGCTTAGAGTGTGGTGGCTTGTCCCCGTGTGTGCTGTCCTGCCTAATCCTGTGGTCTTGTGTCGTTTCTTTTTCCCTTGCAGGGTCTGCCTTGAAGCGTCTCTGTCTAGGCAAAGAGCACAGCAGTCGTAATTATCGGGGTTTTTTTTTTTTTTTTTTACCCCTTGTCCGCTTTTCATTGCATGGGCTTTATTGTGGCTAGTGCACATCAAGGTTTCCAAGGCTGGGCCTGGAGCCGCGGGGTGTGGGCCTGCTCTGCACCCACCCTTCGTGGACACTGCTTCATCTCCACCTGATGGGACAGCCACCCGCAGGTGCCCCTTCACATCTCCATGGCTCCTAGACTTTGTGCATTCTCACCAGTTCACATCTAACAGGCTCTCCTTCTCCGGAACGTCCACACATTACCAATCATTAATTGGCTCCTTTTCCAAAACCATAGGAATGAGTATTTCCTTGAAGTGCTAAAGATGAGTGCCCCCAGAGGAGAGATGCCAGGACAAAATGGGTATCAGTCTACCTGGGCCGCCCACTGCTCTCATCTCGCGCCTTTTTTTTTTTCTTTTTTTTCTTTTCTGGCTGAAATGTTCATGTAGTTATAGCTTCGTGTGTGTGGAATCTCATTACTAATGTTTAACGGTTTGTGTCTGTGCTTTTTCGTCACTAGCCACTAGACTACATTGTGCAACGGCTTGTTTGAAGAGATGGTCGTTAGGTTATTATTATTATTTTTTAATGTAGAATATTTAAAAATTGGCTTATTCAAAATTGCCAACCAGAAATTATGTGTTGGAGGGAGGGAAGGGGACACAATTTTTTAAAAAGTAAAATGTCCTGTGTTGGCTATTTAAAACAAATCTTTCAGTGAAGTGGTGAGTGTACTCATCTTTGTCCAGCACTGTCTGACCCCTGGCCACAGGTCTCCCCAGCATCCAGGCCTCCCAGCTCCTCTCAATGCAGTCAGCAGCCTCTCAGATGGCGCCTAGATTGCAGGCCCATGACAGAAAGCTCTGGGTGTTTGTGCCCTTTGTTAGTGCCTTCTGTACAGGCTCTGGTGAGGATAGGCGTAATTTCTGTGTCTTCAGTTCCAAACTAGCAAGCCATTTAAATTCACAGGAATGCCAGTGGTCAATCACAAGCATTTTCCCTTTGCCCGAAGAATAGTGAGAGCTACTGTGTGCTGAGCTTTCTGCCCAAAATATTGTCCCCTTTGAGTCCTCGTATTAGAGCAAAGAGTACAGAAAGGCCTGAAGAGTCTACCACCAGTCTGTGCCAGGAGTTTCCTGAGCTCTCTCACTCTGGGGTCTGGTGGGCCCGAGCAGTATGAGCATAGTGGATGCTGAGTAAGGGTGCCAGCAGCTGGGGTCCTGTCTTCTGGCCTGGATGATGAGTTGGGTTATACAACCTGTGTAAATGTTCTATTGTGTTTAAATATAGACCATCTCCTGAAGCAAGGTTTTGCCTGGCCTAAGCGAGACCATTGTATGGATGACTTCGGCCAGCTATGGTGTTGGTGGGCAGTGTCACCAACCCTGGCCTGTATGTGCCTCCCCAGGGTCTTCTACCAGCAGCCTGGTCCCCGGCCCCGAGCCGGGTCCCCCACCCACCCTGCATGTCCAGGCTCAGGTGAATAACAGCAACAACAAGAAAGGCACCTTCACGGATGACCTTCACAAGCTGGTGGATGAGTGGACCAGCAAGACAGTGGGGGTCGCTCAGCTGAAGCCATCACTCAACCAGCTGAAGCAGACACAGAAGCTGCACAACATGGAGGCCACAGCTGGCTGGACCCTTGGGCCTGGCGAAATACAGGCTGTAAGTGGGGTGTGGTGGCGGCAAAGCTACAGGGTGGGAGCAGGGCTTCTATCCCAGATCGTAGCAGAGCAGCAGAACCCAGGGTCACCTGTTGTTGGGTTTTAAGGTGTGCCCAGACCACATGGGGCAGAAGTTAGGAGTTGTTTTCTTACTTAGGTTTTGTTGTGTGATGCATTTCTGTGTCAGGACTATGCCGACTTCAAAGCTACTTAAAAGAATATTTCCTCTTTTTCAATCTTCTGGAGGAGTTTGTGCAAGATTGTGTTATTTCTTCCTGAAACATTTAACAAAGTTCATTGATGAGATCGTCTGGGCTAGGAGTTCTTTTTTTTTGAGTGTGGGTAGATTCCTCTCTCACCTTTTATTTTGAAGAATTTTGAACATACAGAAGAGTTGAAAATTCTGCAGTGAACTCTCACAAATCCCGTCTGCACTCTGTGATTGACATTTTGCTGTTTTTAGTACACATCTGACAGGGATATGAAGGTAGTAGAGTTTTCATAATGGATTCAATTTCTTTTATAGTTTTATACCATGTGGAGTTTCTCTTTCTTTTTTTCTGTTAAACTCTGCTTTTCTAGCATTTGGTACATATCTAAATTTATCTAAGTTTAATTAATCAAGTCCATAATCTTTTTTCACCCTTTGTAGAATTTAGAGTGATGCCATTTTTCATTCCTGAAATTGGTCCACTCTCTCATTCTTTCCTTAGCAGTCTCTTTAGGGGTTTATAAATTTTATTAGCCTCTTCAAGGAATTTGTTTTGGTTTCGATCATATTCTTTATTATATGTTTCATTAATTTCCTTTTATTTCTTCCCGTCTATCTTTTGGTTACTTTTTTTATTCTAGAAAGTGTCTTGAGATGTGCAGTTCATTGATTTCCAGCCTTTCTTCTTTTAAAGGACAGTCTTCAGGCTATAAAATTTCTTCTAAAGGTTTTAGTTGCATCTCAAAGATTTTGTTATGTAGTGTTTTCTTTGGCCTTCCATTCAAAGTATTTTGCAATTTCCACTATGATTTTAAGTAACATAATTATTCATTTCTTTGTGATTTTTTATTACAATTTTTTTAGCCTAATTATACCGTAATAAGAGAACAAATTTTGAGTGTTTTTAGTTTGTTTAAATTTGCTGGGACTGGCGTTTTGATTGAAGTTGTCAGTGTTCATCACTGTCCATGGATGCTTGGGGCCAGTTTTCATTCCCTCTCATATGCACACTCCCAGTCTCTTCTGAACAACCTCAGCACCCTCCTAGTAGTTACACCTCCATCTGTCTAACTCCTTAAGTCCATTCTCCATTATTCTGCAGCAAAGTTGAGAATCCTTAACATGGACCCAAGGCCTGTGCCCTTCAGGGTCTGTGCCCTGAAGCCTGGGCAGGCTCGTTATGTACACACAGGTCCCACAGCACCTGCGCTGGGCCATGCCCCGTCTGTCCGTTCTGCTGATCTTAGTGTTCAGATGGCTGGGATTCTTACTAAGGTTTTGTTTTTGTTTTGCTATTTTTTGTGGTAAATCTATATAACATAAAATTTACCATTTTAATCATTTTAAAGTATATAGTTTAATAGCAATATGTATGTTCGCAATGTTCAATTATCACCATTATCCATATCTAGAACTTTTTCATCATCCCAAACAGAAACTACTCATTAAGAAGTAACTCTCCAGTTCTCTCCCTCTGGTACCTCCAGTTATCTAGTCCCTGTTAACTTTTAATTCTACTTTCTGTTTCTATGACTGTGAATACTTTAGGTACCTCATATAAGTGGAATCAAATAGTGTTTGACTTTTCCTGTCTGGTTTATTTAAGTTACCATACATTTGTATTGTAGCATGTTTTAGAACTTCATTCTTTTTTTTTTTCTTTTTTTTTTATTGTGTTAAAATACATATAACATAAAATTTGTTATCTTAACCATTTTTAAGTGCCAGTTTAGTGGCCTTAAATACATTAATATTGTTGTTCAACTATTACCACCATCCATCTCCAGAATTTTTAAATCTTGCAACATAAAAATTCTGTACTCATTGAAAAATACCTCCCCATTTCTTCCCCCTTCCCCCAGCCCCTGGCAACCACCATTCTACCTTCTTTCTCTATGAATTTGATTATTCTAGGTCCTCCTATAAGTGGAATTATACAGTATTTGTCTTTTTATAACTAGTTTATTTCATCAAGGTTCATCTCATGTTGTAGCTTGTGTCAGAATTTCCTTTTAAAGGCTGAATAATATTCCATGTGTATACACTACATTTCATTTATCCATTCATTCATCCATGAACACTTGGGTTCCTTCTACCTTTTAACTCGTGTGAATAATGCTACTATGAACATCAGTGTACAGATATCTTTTTGAGATTCTGCTTTCAGTTCTTTTAGGTATATATCCAGCAGTGGAATCACTCACTGGATCATACAGTAATTCTGTCTTTAATTTTTTGAGGAATTGCCACACTGTTTTTCATGGTGGCAGCACCATTTTACATTCCTATCAACAATACACAGAGGTTCCAGTTTTTCCTCATTATTGTCAATACTTTTTATTTTCTGATTTTCTAAATGGTAATCATCTTAATGGGTGTGAGGTGTGATATCTCACTGTAGCTTTGATTTGCATTTCCATAATGATTAGTAATGTTGACATATTTTCATGTGTTTTTTGGCTATTTGTTTATCTGCTCTGGAGAAATAAAAATTCAGGTCCTTTGCTCATTTTTGAATAGAAGTATTTATTTTTCAGTTGTAGTTCTTTATATATTCTGAATATGAATCCCTTACCAGATATATGATTCACAGATATTTTCTCCCATTCTATGTGTTGACCTTTTACTCCATGGTTAGTACCTTTTGATGCACAAAAGTTTTTAATTTTCATGAAAATCAATTTATCTATTTTTTTCTTTTGTTATGTCTGTCTTTAGTGACATATCCAAGAAATCATTGCCAAATCCAACGTCAAACCTTTTCCTTTGTAATTCTTTCTAAGAGTTTAATAGTTTTAGCTCATATGTTTAGCTGCTAACTTCTTCTATCCATCTTGAATAATTTTTGTATATGGTGTTAGATTAGGGCTCAGCTTCATTTTTTTTTTTTATGTGGATATCCAGTTTTCCTAGCAGAATTTGTTGAAAAGACTCCTTTTCCCATTGAATGTTCTTGGCATCCTTATTGAAAATCACATAAACATGTGTGCAAAGGTTTATTTCTGTATTCTGTATTCTATTGGTCTGTATGTCTTTTGCCAGTTTCATACTATTTTGATTTATGTAGCTTTGTAGTAAGTTTTGGAACCAGGAAATGTGAGTCCAACTCTTTTTCTTTTTCTTTTGGTTATTGGAAGCCCCTTAAGAATCTTAGTGAATTTTAGTGTTTTTTTTTTTTAATTAAAAAATTGCCGTTGAGACTTTAATAGTAATTTCATTGAATCTATATTATCACTTTGGGTAGTATCGACATGTTAACAATACTAAATCTTCCAAATCATGAACATGGTATGCCTTTCTATTTATTTATGTCTTGTTTAATTTCTTTTAGCAATGTAGTTTTAAGAGTGTTAGTCTTTAAACTCCTTAAATTTATTCCTAAATATTTTATTATTTTTTATATTATTGTAAAATGAAATTGTTTTTTTAATTTCCTTTTTAGATTATTAGAAATACAACTGACTTGGTACCCTGCAACTTTGCTGAATTCATGAATTAGCTCTAACAAGTTTTTGTTTCTGTTTTTTTTGTGTGTGTGTATGTGTGGATTTTTTTAGAGTTATCTACATATAAAATCATGTCGCCTCTGAATGGAGATAATTTTATTTCTTTCCAGTATGTTTGCCTGTTATTTTTTTTTCTCGCTTAATTTCTCTGGCTAGAACTTCCATTATGATATAGAATAGAAGTGGCAAAAGCAAGGATCCTTGTCTTTTTCCTGATTTTAGAGGAAATACTTTCAGCCTTTCACTGTTGAGAGTGATGTTAGCTATGGGATTTTTATGTATTTAGCCTTCATCATATTGAGGAAATTCCATTTTTTTCTAGTTTGAGTGTTTTTATCATGAAAGATTGCTGGCTTTTTTCAAGTGCTTTTTCTGTATTAATTGAGATTTTATCCTTCATCTTATTAATGGTGTATCACGTTGATTTTCATATGTTAAACCACTCTTGCATTCTTGTGATAAATCCCACCTAGCCATGGTGTATACTCCTAACATGCTACTGAATTTGTTTTGCTAATGTTTTATTGAGGATTTTGGCGTCAGTATTCATTCCTTGATAAATATTAGTCCGTAATTTTCTCTTCTTGTGATGTGTTTATCTATCTTTGGTATCAGGATAATGTTGGCCACATAGAATGAGTTAGGAAGTGTTTCCACCTCTTCCAATTTCTTAGAAGAGTTTGAGAAAGATTAGTGTTCATTCTTTAAATGTCTGGTAGACTTCACCAGTGAAGTCATCTATGTGGTCCTGAGCTTGTCTCTGTTGAGAGGTTTTTGATTACTGATTCAATCTTACTACTATTGTAGGTCTGTTCAGATTTTCTTTTTCTTCTTGAGTCTGTTCTGGTAGTTTGTGTGTCCCTGGAAATTTTTATATTTCATGTAAGTTATCTAATATGGTAGCTAAAACTCTGTTGATATTTTCAAAGAACTAATTTTTGGTTTTATTGGTTTTTCTCTATTCTTCTATTCTTTATTTTGTTTACTTTTATTATGATATACAGTTTGGTTATTGATTTAAGATCTTTTTTAATGTAGGCATTTAGAGCTATAAATTTCCCTCTGAGAACTTTTTCTTTATCTCATAAAATTAGATGTGATGTATTTTCCTTTTCATTTGTTCCAAAGTATTTTCTAATTTCTTTTACCTTTTGGTTAAGAGTATGTTATTTAATTTCTGCTCATGTCAGTTTTCTAGTTTTCTTTTTGTTATTGATTTCTAATTTTTTTCACTGCACTAGAAAAGATACTTCATATGATTTTGATCTTTTAAAATTTAAGACTTGTTTCGTGGTCTAACATATAGCCTGTTCCGGAGAATGTTTATTGTGCACTTGAAAAGAATGTGTATTCTGGTGTTGTTGGATGGAGTATTCTGTAAATATTTGTTAGAACTAATTGGATTTTGTTGGTGTTTAAGTTCTCTTATAGATTTGTCTGGTTTTTGTATTTATTGTTGAGAGTGAAGTATTGAAGTCTGCAACTAATAGTGTAGAATTGTCTATTTCTTCAGTTCTCTCTGTGCATCATATAATTTCGGGTTATATCATTAGATGCTTATATATTTATAATTGTTATGTCTTGATGGATTAAAACTTTTATCAATATATAATGTCCTTCTTTCTCTCTTATAATCTTTTTTGACTTAAAATCTATTTTGTCTGATAATAAAATAGCTTCCTAGCTCTCTTTTCCATTTTTTAACTCTCAGCCTGTTTATGTCTTTGTATTCAAAATGAGTCTCTTATAGATAGCATATAGATCAACCAAGCTTCTTATTCATTGTGTTGGTCTCCAATTATTAATTGGAGAGTTTAATCAGTTTACATTTCATGTAATTATGGATTAGGAAAGGTTTCTGCTATCCAACTATTTGTTTTCTGTATGTCTCATAGGTTTTTATTCCTCAAATTTCTTCATTACTGCTTTTAAACAAATATTTGGTGTGGTTTTTTTTTTTGTAGTGTTTAATTTTGATTCCCTTTCTCTATACTTTTCTGTATACTTTTAGTTAGTCTCTTATTAGTTACCTTGGGAATTATAGTTAATGCCTTAAATTTATAATGACCTAGATTGAATAATACAGACTTCGTTTCAACAGTATATAAACAGCCTACTCTTAGACATCATCATCCCGCCCCGTTTGTATTGTTTTTGTCATAAATTTTTATATGTTACCTACTCATTAACATAGATTTACGATTATTGTTTATTGCACTTGCCTTTTAAATTATATAGGGGAAACATGGAATTAAAACCAAAAGTACAATAAATTTACCTACTTATTTACCTTTTTTATTTCTTCATATAGCTCTGATTTACTGTCTATTATCCTTTCACTTCAGTCTGAAGGACTGCTGTTAGCATTTCTTATAGGGCAAATCTTTTAGTAACAATCTGTCTTAATTTTTGTTTATCCGGAGTCTTAATTTCACCTTCATTCTTGGAGGGTCCTTTCATTAGATGTAGAATTCGTGAGTGACAGCTTTTCTTTATGTAAAGTATTTTTTTCTTTCCCATCTCTCTCTCTCTGTCTCTGTCTCTCTCTTCTCCTTCTTAGATGCCCATAATGCATATATTATATAATATTCCTCAAAACCTTAGGCTTTGTATACTTTTCTTCATTCTTCTTTTTCTGCTCCCAAGACTCGGTATTTCAATTGAATGGTTTAAAGTTTGCTGATTGTTTATTCTGCCTGCTTATATCTGATGTTGAGCCCCACTAGTAGAATTTTAAATTTCAGTTATTATGTTTTTCAGCTCTAATATTTTTGTTTGGTTCCTTTTCTAATTTGTCTCTTTATTAACATTCTCATGTTGTTCATCTTTTATTTTCCTGGTTTCTTTTTTGTCCATAGTTTCCTTTAACTCTTTGAGCATATTTAAGACAGATGATTTAATGTCCTT
The DNA here is from genome assembly GCA_028627145.1 of Eidolon dupreanum. Taxonomy (NCBI): domain Eukaryota; kingdom Metazoa; phylum Chordata; class Mammalia; order Chiroptera; family Pteropodidae; genus Eidolon; species Eidolon dupreanum. The sequence goes on from CM053509.1 coordinate 89,204,318, forward strand.
ATTTAGTAAGTTCAAAGACTTCCTCAGGGATGGTTTCTGTTATTTTTTCTCTTTGGCCATACTTTCCTGTTTATATAATTTATGATTTCTTATTGAAAACTGGACATTCGAATATTATAAGTAAATGGTAACTGGAAATCAGATTCTCCTTTTCCCCAGTATTTGCTGGTTTTGTTTGTTGAAAGCTTAGCTTGTGTTCATCAATCGTTTCGACTGAGATTTTCTTGAACATCAGGGGCTTAATTTGCATAAGCTTTTACTTCTTGCTTGCATTGAGACTAGTAGTGAGAGCTTAGGGTCTTCTCAAGTCTTTTCTGAACATGCATCTTGCTCTAGGCATACACATGGCTTTCTAAATTCCCCAGTAAATTCTAATTTTGGATGCTCTAATTTCCCAAAGAAACTCTCTCCTGTGCTTTTTTACCCTGGCTTTAGGCAGTCTGTAAATTTCTCAATCATAATATTTGGCCCCTGGCAACAGTGGATTTTTTTATTGCCTTACAACGTTTTCGAGTGATATAAATTTAGAGTTCCAAATTTAGCCAGACAGAGAAATATACCTGTGTGAGAGCCCTTAAGTTCCCCAGCCCCACCCCAAAAAGGTTAGGACATATAAAATAATTTGTGAATATGATCTCTGCTCCCTCCAGACCAGGGAACCATAATGGAGAAATGCTGTCTGCCTTCTTCAAGACTGCTGTAAAGCCAGGGAGAGGATGAGCCAAGGGCCAGTAAAAATAAAATGCTTTCCTACTTTTTAAAATTTGCCTTTTACTCTATCTGTGTTTTGCTTCTGCTTGATTGCTATAAACCTTTAGCTGCTTTCTGGAGTTCTGACAAAATTAGTTCTGACAGTTTCTGGTGTTTTTTTTTCAATGTTTCTGTGGAAGGATGGAAGTTTGGAACTGCTTACTCCTCCATTTTGCTAGTATCACTCCTAATGAGTTATTCTGTGTTTGTACATATTTTATCAGTTATTGAAAGAAGAATTTTAAAATTTTCTATTAAAGTTGTGGGTTTGTGTATTTGTTATAGTTTGTTGAATTTTGCTTTATATATTTCAAAACTATGTTATTAAGTATATTCAAATTTAGATTTGCCATATCAGACTTGTGAGTTGGACTTAAACATTATGAAGTATCTCTTATGATTTTTGCCTTTAAATCTACTTTGTCTGAAATTGCTATAACTATAGTAGCTCATGTTGGGTTATTATTTATATAGCATATAGCTTCTCATTCTTTACTTTCAGTCTTTTTATATCCTTATGTTTTAGATGTATCTCTTGTAAATAGCACACGATTCCGTTTTGTTTTTTAATTCTGGTTTTAATTTATCCATTTATATTTAGTGTAAATTGATCAAAATCTTTTTTTCCTTACCCATTTCCTAGACAATGCAAAGACCATAAAACACTTTAACTGCATTTTCTCCCTTTTTGGTATTTATTTCTTAATTCTATATAGACTTTCAATCCCACAACACATTTTTTATACAGTCAAATTCATCCACAACTATTTACATTTTTACTAGTTGTGTCGTTTCATTCCTTCTTGCCTCTGATCTTCATTTGAGGTCATTCAGAGTATCAATGAATATATGTGTAGTAGTAATTAATTTTTCAGTTTTTGTCTAAAAATGTCTTTGTTTCATCGCCGTTCTTGGAGGATATTTTCAGTGGATATACGATTCTAGGTTGGCTTAAGCATGTTGACATTTTCATTCCACTGTTATTCAGCTTCCCTTGTTTTTGTCAGAAGCAAGCAGCCAGTCTGTTGTTCCTTCGAAGATAATTTTTTTTCTTCTGGCTTCAAATGTTTTTATTTTCATAAGATTTATTATGTGGTGCCTAAGAATATACATTTTTATCCTGCTTAGACTTCATAGGGCTTCATGACTCCAAGGCTTGATTTCTTGATCAAATTTGGATTTTTTTTTGTTTTGGCCATTATGTCTTCCCATGCAGCTCCTGCCCCACTCTCTTCCCCCTCCTCTCCTTCTGAGACTCCAGTCCACATGTGAGGTCTTCTACTCTTTCCTTAGCCTCTTACATATTTTCTCATCTTTTATCTCTTGATACTTTATTCCATATATTTTCTTCAGATCTTTTAGTTCACAGAATTTTTTTCTTTTGTGTCTAAGCTGCTATTAATCTATCCATTGAGTTTTTAACTTCAGTTATTGTATTTTTCAGTTGAAGACTTTGTATTTCTTGTTCCCATCCCCCAGCACACACACATCTACTGTATCTTTTTTTATAGTTTCCAGCTCTCTGCCCAAATTCTCAAACTCTGTCTTTCATGTAGTATTTCACAGTTTCCATTTTCTGTTTCACCTAGTTTTTCTTTCTATTGCCTTGTTTTTTCTTGTGACTTATTAAAAAATTGTGTGTGGGATATTGAATTTGAAAATTTATTTGTAAAAAGAATTTGAAGCCTAGAAGTAGGTTCCTTATTGTTTTCATTTGCCTTTGGGTACCTTTACACATTCTTTTTGGCCATTTTGTGTAAAGTTCCTGGTCAGGGATCTTTATCATTTAAAAGTTGAAAAATCTCTATATGATTGACTTATGAGAATTCATTATATATCCTTTGCCATATACAGTTGACCCTTGAACAACATGAGGATTAGGGGTGCCAACCCTTGTGCAGTCAAAATCCACATATAACTATAGTTAGTCTGCTGCGTACATAGATTCTTAACTGCATATCAAAACTCTGACCGTTGAACAACACAGGTGTGAACCACTCAGGTCCACTTATATGCAGATTTTTTTCTATGAGCCTATGGCTTGTCTTTTCATTTTCTTAATGATGAAAGAGAAATGGCAGAAGTTTTAATTTTGTCGAGGTCTAGTTTATCAAATTTTTTATGTTCAGTAATTTTTTTGTTCTATCTGAGGAATCTTTGCCTCTTACCAGACCAGGAAGATATTCTCCTTTGTTTTTTTCTAGAAGTTTCATAGTTTAGCTATTGCAGTCAGGCCTGTAAGCCACCTCAAATTAACTTTTGTGTATAGTTTGATTTAGGGGTCAATTTTTTTTCCTATGTGTATGTATGATTGTTCTAGCACCTTTCTTTCCAACATTCTTCAAGTGGCTATATATGTGTAGCTTCATTTCTAAACTCGCTGTTTTGTTCCATCAAGCCATTCTTTTATCTTTATGACAGTACTGTACCCTCTTAATCACTGTGGCTTTATAGTAAGTTCCATGTTTGATAATGTAAGACCTCCTACATTGATCCTGATTTTTTTTTTAGGTCCTTAATATTTCCATACATTTTACAAACAGCCTGTCATTTTCCACAAAATAACCTTTTGGAATTTTGATTGGGATTGTATTGGATCTTTTGATAGAACTGGATGAGATTTGACATGTTAACAATATTGAGTATTCCTATGAGCAAATGATATATTTCTGTTATGTCTTTTATTTTCTATAAGCAAAGTTTTGTAGTTTTCAATGTAAAGGTATCACACATATTTCATTAAACGTATCCCTAGGTGGTGGATGTTTTGGAATGCAGTTGTAAATTGTATTGTTTTAAGGTTACAATCTCCTGTTGTATGTTAGTATGTAGAAATATGGTTGGGTTTTGTGCAGTCTTGCAAAATTTGCTTTTTATTTCTAGAAAATGGTTTGTTCATTCTTTTGGGTTTTCTCCATACACAATGTTGTCATCTACAAATAAAGATTTTTTTTCCCCCCTAGTCTGTGCTTCTCTTCCTTTACTTGCCTTGGTTGGGACTTCTTATACATGTTGACTAGGAGCAGGGGGCATCAGGGGAAGTGCATTTGGCATTTCATATCAGTGCAGGGTTGGCCGTGGGTTCCATTGAGCCCCTTCACAAATGGAGGAGATGCCTCTGGCCTTGGCTGCTGTGCTTTCCATGAAAGAATATGGAACTCCTCAGATGTTCTCCATGCATCTGTGGAGAACATCATGTGGGGTTCCTTCTCATTGTATAGCTGGGATGAGGTGTAACAGTTTCCACTGGGACAGCAGCATTACATTCCTGGGGCATACCCCACTAGGTGGTGATGTTTTATCTTTTTTAATTTCTGGGTTAGATCTGCCAACATTTTGTGTAGGGAGTTTGAACTTTGTCGTTCTCCTTTCTTTCAGTAGTCTCCTCTTCTGAAAGGTTTCTATGTCATGGTCATGCTGGTCTTACCAACTATCATTGCTCACTGCCTCATCCTTGTGCTCTCCTCTGGGGTGTGGAGAGCAGTGGGGCTTCCCTGCCATTGATTCCCAGGCTCTGGACACATGCCCCTCAAAGCTCTTGGCTGCTCTGGACCTTTCATATTGGCACTGACCAGTCAAGCAGGAGGCTTTTGGGTTGAGATGTGTGGTCTCTCGCTGCACCTTCAGGGGTCAGGCCCCAGAGAGCCTGCTCTGGTCTGTGGATGCCTGGGGTATGTGGTCTAGAGGTGGCCAGGCTGCACATTTGAGGAATGAGGCAAGGTGGGCCTCTGTTTCTGGCCCCATACTGTCAGTGGTGTCAGCTATTAGAAGGAACCCCAAAGTGCCTAAGAATGGAGAAACTTCAGGAACCCCTGGGGCCACTGGGGGATACCAGATGATTGCAGCCACATGTACCCTCCTCTTCTTGTTTTTTAGATGAATCCACCTCGACCAGCAGTGGGGACACCATGTCCGGCCCTGGCACCTGGCCCTCTACCCACCACAGTCATTCCTGGAACCTCCCTGACCCTTCCCGTGCCAGGTACTACCCTCTCTGGCTTCTCAGCCTCACCCTGTGCACTGCCTGTGGGCCAGTACAGAAGCCTGCTCCCAGCTCCAGTTTCTTGGAGTAGCTGGGCAGCCCAGGATGGCAGCCAGAGCCCTGCCTGGGGACCAGGCTTGGGCATAGCAGATAGGCCCATGTATCCTGTGTTCTTAAGGCTTCCAGTGGCCAGCACACATAACCCCCAGCTGCAGATCACGTAGCTAACTTCTCTGCTCTGAATTGAACAGCCCAGAGGAGCTGGGTTGTCATTTGATCGCTGAGCCCTGCTCTGGCTGCCCAAAGGTACCCCAGTGAAGGGGCCAGTATGAGGGCCGCCCTTGCTTTCTTTATTGCTGCAAACACTGTTTCTTCTTAGGTTCCACTGGTCTACATTTGCAGTCTTTGCACCTATTTCCTGTGCTTGAATTGATGGTTAGAACATTGTAATCACCCTGCGGAATTACAGTGCCTTGAATTACAGCCTTTCGTTCCCTGATGGAAAGAGATATTTAAAAAACCCATATATCAGGAAAGGTGCATTTCATTTAAAATTGTGTTGTGTGTTGATATCTCTATTTCCCATTAAATTGCAGAGGCATAAATGGTTTATAAGTCTGAAGCTTAAGTCTGATTTTTAGTTTTCTGTTGTAAGTGGCCTTTTTTTAAAAAAAATTGAACTAGTGACCTTGAATATTGAAGAATTGCAAATGGTAGGGGAGGTTCGCTTCATGCTCATGAAGGGTCTCTCTGGGCTTCTATGTCACTGGCAGCAGACAGATGGACACCCTCAACTGCTGTACTGCAGGCGCTGCCCATGAGCTGCTTAAGGGGATGTATGGTTCCTGGGGCCAGGCAGTACTAGTAGTAGTTAATCTCTTAGTAAGGAACATTAGCAGCTATGTTTGGCTGTGTGGAACCTGCTGGAAAGTGCTAGGTGAGCAGAGATGCCTTCAAGATCCAAAGCCAGGCAGGGCTTCTGTGAGGTGGGAAAGTAAGAGTGCATGTGAGAGCAGGAGCACAATGCAGGCTGCTGCCCTGCAGAGACAGCAGGGCCCCTTTGTCTCAGGGGTCCACCTACTCTACTGCCCGCCCTCCTTCCGTTTCCATCATCTACACTGAGGCCTGCGGCTACCTGGGTCTCTGTCTGCCCAGTGCTTGCAGGCTGGTCTGCCTTCCTCTGTCCCCCAGACTGCTCTCCAAGCACCAAGGTCACCCTGCATGGGGCAGGGATATATCTCCCCTGGAGACATCGGTGGGACTCATACCAGATGGGCACCAAATAACTCCTAGTGGGAGCTGAAGGACCTGCTCCTCACTAGCCAGAGTATTTCCCTTTCCCTGCAGGGAGGCAGCTGGTTGGGCTTCCCAGCTGTGAATTAATTGTAGAGTTCTGCTGTACTTTGGGACCTCACTACAACTAGCTAACTAATTTTGGTTTAAATTTATTATTCCATCAATTCAATTAGAATTGAATTTTCTAGGTGATTATGCAGAGTCTTCTGCCAGGGCTCAATCCCATAGTAAGAGATTTTTGTTCTCTGTTAGGTACCCCCTGGATCCTTTGTAGAGTCTCAGTGCCAGGTTCCTGAGGGCAGTAGAAGCCACCTTCTCTCACTCCCCTGCACCAACTTGAGCTTTAGAGCTTTAGCCTTGTATACAAATGGTCAGTGGCATGGAATCCCCAAGAGATTGTATATTTGAAGGAGAAAAATAAACATTTTTGCTTGGAAACAGTGTGAAACTTCTTTTTCTTACTCTGTCCATGTAAAAGCCAAACCAGCCAGCTTCATAGGGAAGACAGGAGAGGGCACCTGGGTAGGTAGGCAGGCGGTGGGTGTCATCTCCCTAGCGGGAGCCAGGTATAACAGATGTGCCGCCAGGCTCATGAAATGAGAGTGGGGTGTCGGGTGGGACCCTTTCTTCTGCACACAGCTCCCATTGGGTGTGGCCTGGGCCCCAAGGACACCAGCCTCTATCGGCTCCAGGCCTGAGTTGGCCTATTCCCTCTGCTGTCAGCCATTCAAACTGAACTGCATATCGATGTGGGGAGGACTCTGACCCATGGACAGAGTGAGTCTCATGGTCAACTAAATGGTATCCCTGACCCCTTTCCATGTCGGCTCTCTCCCAGAAAGCTGGATTCGTGTGACTCTGTAGATAAAGCACAGGGGGAGGCACCTGGCCCTGGGCCTTGTGAGAGAAGGAGGATTTAGGCTGAGACCATCAGAGGGTCATTTAAGGGACTCCGCTGTCTCAGAGGCATAGGGCCATGTCATAGGTGTGAGTACGGGCAGGGTATCCACCACGCACCCCCTCTACCTCTTCCTCCCTGTGGGGCTCAGTATGTTTTCCTGGCCCACCTACCCTTGATGTCCTCATGCTCAGTGGTCTGTGTGTCTGTATGCATTCAAGCTGGGAATCACAGTGCCTCCTGCTCCACCCAGCTCGGGTGGCTGCCCCCATCTGCTGGTCTCACATTTCCACTGAGATGCAGTCAGGGTTTGTGCCACTGCTCATGGAGGGAATGGGGACCTCATAACTGCATTTGGGGCTTCATCTCCGTTGGCACTGGGCAGAGGCTGGGGCATCTTGAGGTTGACGCGCCCAAGGAGCCAGAGGCAGCTTGCTCTCTGTTACCTCAAGCATGCAGGCTGAGAGACGCCCTGTCTGATTTGAGGCAGTTGCTCAGTGTGGAAGGTGGCCAGAGGGCAGAGGCTGCCTGGGGTCCATCTGCATGGTGCACAGGTTTCGGTCAGGCCTCTGGGCCCTCTGAGGAATGTGACTGCTTTGGCGTCACTGCTCCACCTTCCAGGGCCTGGTGCAACCATGTAGGGCTTGTAATGAGCTGTGGTGGTTTTGTTTTCTAGATTCTGAAAGTGAGAAGCCCGACTGAGCCCAGGCAGGCCGATCTGACCCAGACGCCAGGCCCCATGTCGTCTCACGCAGAGCAGGCGAGTCCACGCCTTGTGTCAGTTCACACTGTTTTGTAATCACTTTCTAAGCATTTTTTATTCACAATTGGAGACACAAATGTAATGCAAGAATAAAAAATATTTTGGGGGAAAAAGGACTTTGGTTTTTGAAACTCTCTTTTCCAGTGGCCCCCAGACAGGCAACTGGCCTCATACAGCAGTGAGCACAGGTGAGGTGTGCTGGAGAAACTCCAGGGACCACACAACGGGCTATCTGGGGCACCCTCAGCCAAGGGGTTTCTTGGTGTGGTGATGAACATTTGCAGTTTACAAGGTGACTTATAGTGTCCTTTTTAGCTCAAGGTCTTTGAATCTGACAGTAGCCAGAACAAGTAAGACAGGTGACATGGTCCCACTTTTTGGAGAAGCAACTAAGGCCGTGGATGGCAGGTGGCCTGGTATATTTCCAGGCGCTTCCCCCTTCAGGCCCAGGGCAATGCCTGTTTTCTATGGGACCCTGGAAGCCAAGCAGGAGTACACATCTCCAGTGATGGGCCCCTGGCCTGCAGAGACTCAGGCCTTTGTGCATACAGCTCCATTGATTTTGCTGACGCTCCCACTCTGTTGCTCCATGTCACTTGGAGGCATGTCACCTACTCCTGGGTACAGTGGAGCATCCAGAGTGGACTGAAACATTGAGACCCCTGAGACCCCTGGCTATGAAGGGTAGCAGGACAGACTTGCTGTATGGTGGGAGCCCAGGGCATACTGTAAAAAGTGGGAAACCTGGGAGTGTCCTCACAGAGAGATGTGGGTGGTAAAATTGTAGCCTGGCCTGTGAGCACTGGCTCACGCTGGGGCTGGGGCAGAACTCAGGGGACCCCACATCAGGGTAGGGAATTGCATCTTTGTTTTCACTGATGTCTGGCAACAGTGCTTCATCGGTGTGAATGCGGGCTGGGGGATAGCAGCACCTGGGACGTGTCACCGTCAGAGCCCATAGATGCTATATGTGACATTGCAGTTGTTGCAGGTGTCTCCAGACATCATTTACCTTCATCACAACAAAATGCCAGTCCCTAAGATTCCTGTACAACAACTGGCTGATGAAAGCAGAGAGATGTGGGTTTCCCGCTTCCCACATCTTCCCACAGCTTCTCAGGGGACTTATGGGCGTGGTGTAAGGGCTTGCCGACACAACGTCTGTATGGAGGTTTGCCAGCGTTGTGTGCAGGTGCCATGGGGGGGTGGCGGGTGGGCAAGATACCAGTGTGGAGGTAGGCGGGCACAGCGTGGGAGAGGGCATCAGCATGGAGGCGGGTAGGCTCAGTGTGGGACGTGTACGCACAGTGTCAATGTGGGGATGTGTGGACATGGCATCTTGGGAGCTGGTGGGAGCAGTGTGTGATTGTGCATGGAGGCTGCCTACCCCATCTCTTGTTAACAGGCATGCCGCAGTGGACACACCCAGCATGTGCCTGGGCCTCTGGCCTCTGCTCAGCCCTATGATAAAGCAGAGGAGCCAGTGCAGCCAGACATGATGCCATTTTGTGTATTTACTCTGTTTGGTTTGTCACCATGTTCGTGGCTCCTGCTATTGGGTTTCTGCTGATGATAGTAATGCAGTTTATGTTTTCTAATGACAAATTTAAATAATTTCTTTTAAGTAATAGATGCTAATGGTAAAAATAGGTGGTAACAGTAATTAGTGGTAAATGGTAAAAATAGTACATGAGCTAACAGTAAAAATTGCAAGGGCAGAGAGACACTTGTTTACACCATAGCACATCTGAGAGACTTGACTCGCTCTCCCAGCACCCTTTGGAGCAGGAGCCAGTCTGTACTTCTTACCTTCTGGGACCCTCAGTAGCAGAGTCTGCCACATCCCAACTCAGAGCAGTGGGTTGGGTCCTCCCTGCAAACAGACATGGCCCTCTGGAAGTTCTCCACTGTAGTGTTGATCAGTACAGGTGAGGGAGAAGCTGCTGATGGTGATAATAAAACAGAGGTGTGTGTGGGATCTCGAACGTTGGTCTTCTTCTGCCTTGCATATCCAGCCTCCAGCTCTCCAAGGGTAAGTCTTAATCTCCCTCTCCAAGTCCAAGGTACTCTGGTGTCCACCTCACTCAGTACCAGATGTGTCCCCTTCTTCGGACTTGGCTGCAGAGACATGGTTCACCATCCCCACCTGCTGCTGCTCACCTTCCTGCAATGCTCTACTGCAAAACTCCAGCAGGACTCTCTCACCAGACCCCTGGAGGGGTCTTTTGCTACCTCTTATATGTCACACTTGGCTTTGAGGCCCCGGGGGCAACATTTAAGAGCATCTTTCATATCCCACACCTCTCAGAACAGTTATCAACGACCATAGCTGCTGCACAATGAATTGTGGCCAAAAGTGAAGCTCTACCTTTGGACAGAGGCCAGCAATGTGTGCTTGTTGCTACTTATTGGATTTCTGGAATGGAAAGGACCTGCCAGAGCAGGGACAGCAGCATTGTCCAGGTTTGTCCTGGGTTCCGTCTATTCCAGTTGCAGGCTCTGCTTTAAGTTCTAGTTCTGTCCTGGAGGGCTTCCCACAACCCACTCTCCTGCCCTGTCCGCTGTAATATGTGAGTGGAATAGCTTCAGCTCTGAAATGTGCATCTTATTAAAGGGGTGGTTGATTTTCTATGACCTGAGAAAATGTAGCAAAATAAAAGCATCCCCAAGGGTTCTGAGTAACCAAGCTTGTACTGTTCAGAGTACACTGTGCACACTGACATCGTGCACTACATTTCCAGGTGATAAGTATCTTTATACTGTGACCAAACCAAAGCGAGTTCACATGCAGCAAAGCCAAAAACCCTGAACACTAAGGTTTGCAATGGAGAAATTAGAGTGGTTTATTGGCATGGTGCCAAGCCAGGAGACCAGGGGGCTAGTGCACAAAATCCAAACTCCTCAATGGTTTTTAATCAAGGGTTTTTAAAGGCAGAGATTGAGGGTTACAGGGTAGGGGTTATGGATGAAGCTAATTGGTTAGTTCTTATGAAAGCCTCAGCAGTTTTCTTTAGTCTGATTAGTTCAGTTCCTGATGTGAGGAGCTAAGAATCTGTAAAATATCTCATAATTGTTCATCAATGATGTTATTTTTAAAGCAAAAGGCAGAAATTGAATGTCTTGTTACCATTGTTATTAAGTCAGTGGTCCCCAACTTTTTGGTACCTGATGCTCTTGTGCTTAATGCCTGATGATCTGAGGTGAAATTGAGGCAGTGATGCTAGCTCTGGAGAGTGGCTGCAAATACAGATGAAGCTTTGCTTGTTCTCCTGCTGCTCACCTCTTGCTGTGCAGCCCTGTTCCTAATAGGCCATGGACTGGTACTGATCTTGCCTGGGGGTTAGGGACCCCTGGTCTAAGTTACGATTGTTTTGTGCTCAGCTAGCTACCTTTTTCTGTTATCTCAAATAAATAAATATTTATTTCTGATACAGAATTTATTTTTTTGAGTATTTTATTAAGCAAAGTGTACTTTTAAACATTTTTCCTGGAACTTGTTTACAGGTGGGCCTTTAGGATGTGATTAACATACTTTATTTAATCTTTGACTATAAGCTACATGACAACCAAAGCAATGAAAACATCTAGTTAAAGCCTGTGCCTACATTTCTAGACTTTATAATCTAATACCTAAACATAATTACTGTTAACTGTCAGTTTCAGTGTGCTAGCCTGGAAGCTTGGGTGGCTTAAACAACAGACATTTATTTATCACAGTTCTGGAGGCTGAAAGTCCAGGATCAAAGTGCCAGCAGATAGGTTTTATTCTGAGGTTTCTTCTCTTGGCATATAGGTGACCAGCATGTAGGTGGCCTCTTCTTTGTGCCCATGTGGAGAGAGTGAGTGAGCTCTGTTCTCTCATCCTCTTCTTATAAGTACACTAATCCTATTAGATCAGGGCGCCACCCTTAAGATGTCATTTAATCTTAATTACTTCCATAACGGCCCTACTCCAGATAATTACATTGGGGATAAGGGATTTAACATATGAATTTGGGTGGACACATTCAGTTGATCACACGTGGTTTATTAAATAATTTTGGCACAAAATATATTTGTAAGATTGAAACTATACTTTTTTTGTACACACATATTTTCAAACTAAAGTGAATAAAAATATATACACACACACATTGAGGGTGGGGAGAGAAGGAGGGAGGGAGAGAATGGGGTGGTCAAAACATTTGTGGCAGAAAGCTGGAAGGAATCACCCACTGGTCTCTTCACAGGACTCCACATGAGCTTGTCCTCCCCAACGCTAAAGCACCAGAACCTTGGACTGGAGGACAATGGCCAGTGGTGAACACACTAGGCCAGCTATACAGGATTGGTCAGTGCACTGACACTGAGGGACACAGAGCTCTTGGTTTAGAATTCAAGCACACAAAACCACAGAAAGGAGAAAAAAGGGAACAAAGGACAGATAGGATAAATAAAAGTCAAATTGCAAGATGATAGACTGAACCTTAACTATATCAATAACTATATTTCTCATGATATATAAATGGTGTGATCACTTTGATTAAAAGAAATTTACAGATTGGGTTAACCCCAATAATATTTGCACACAGTAAACATACTATAAATATAAATAAAGATGCATTGGCAGACCAAGATATACCATCCTAACATTAATCAAAAGAAGCCAGAGTGACTCTTATTAATATTAAACAATGCAGATTTCACAGCAAAGGTTATTATGAGAGCAAAGACATTTCATAATGAAAAAGAGTCAACTCATTAAGGAAACAAAATTCTAAACATTTATGCCTCAATAACAGCTTCAAAATACATGAGGGAAACAACTGCAGAGAGAAATAGACAAATCCACAACTATAGTCAGATTTTTCAATATCCCTCAATAATTGACACAAGTAGAAAAAAAAGTAATAAAATCTGACTCCAATTTGTGGAGTCTACTGAACATTTAAACCCTCCATCTTCCTTTTCTGTCCCACATCTGGGAAAGCTTATATGAAGCCCTGGTGCTCACTCCCTGGGCACTGGGAAATTCCTACTGAGATTGGAAGCCCTCAGGCTGAGCCTACCCACTAACTACCATAAAAACCCTAAGCCAGTCTCCCTTCTCATTTTAGAGCTGAAAGTCTCATGTGAGTAACAAACCTTTTCATCCTCTCCTATATGTATGTATGTGCTATCTTCAATCTCAATATTTGAACCAAATTTGTGGTTGAGATCCCTCCTGTTTCTGTGGACTGACCATAACAATCATTAAGAACATAGCAGATTTGAATGATGCTATCAACCAGCTTGGCCTGATTGACATTTCTCAAACTTTCTACTCACAGTAGAACACAAGTTCTTTTTATGTGTACATGGCCCATGTACTAAGATAGGTCATATTCTGGGCCATAAAAATGAGTAACAAATTGTAAAAGGTTCAAGTCATACAAATACTATTCTCTGATCAAAACAGAATTAAATTAGAAATCAAGAACAGATCTTGGAAAACACCCAAATATTTTGAAAATCAAATACATCTAAATAATCCAGAAATCAAAGGAGAAATCAAAGGAGAAACTTTTTAACTCAAGGCAAATAAAAACACAACATACCAAAAGTGGTGGGGTATTGCTAAAGCAGTACTTAGGAGAAACTTGATAGCAGCAAGCCTGTATTAGAAAAGAAGATCAAATTAAGGACTTCATCTCCACCTTAAGAAACTAGCAAAGGAGGAAGTTAAATTCAAAGTAAACATAAATTGAATAATATAAATCAATAAAGTAGAAAGCAGGAAAATTATAGAATATCGATGTAACCAAAAGCTGATACTTGAGAAACAATAAAACTGAAAAACCACTATCTAAATTGGTTAGGAAAGAAGACACAGATTTCAATATCACAAATGAGAGAGGTGATATCATATCAAGACTAGTTCCATCAATATCGAAAGGATTATTAAAGGGCTACTATGAACATCTTATGCCAATAGCCGACTATTTTGGTGAAATGGACAAATTACTTGAAAGATACAAATTACCAAAGCTTACTTAAGAAATGGGTAACCTAAATAGCCTTATAGCTATGAAATAAACTTATTTGTAATTGAAACTCTTCTCGCAATAAAAACTCCAGGCTCAGATAGCGTCACTGGTGAATTCCTCTAGATATTTGAAGGAGAAATAATGCCAATTCTACACAAACTCTTCCAAATAATTCTGCTGCCTCCATTCTATGACAGAACATAACGGACATTTTAAAAACCCACAAAACCTAGAGACCAATATTTTTCATGAGCAAAAAAAAAAAATTCTAAACAAAATATTAGCAAATTGAATGCTGTAATATATGAAAAGGATAATACTTTACTAGGATTTGTTTTAGGAATTCATGGACAGCTCAACTTTCAAAAGAATACAAATTATAACACTTAAAAGTAGGAAATACTTAGGGATAAATCTGACAAAATGTGAAATTCCTATATAACATTTCAGAACGAAATTAAGACAATAATGGAGAAGCATGCAGAGTTCATGGGCTGGAAGACTTAATGTTGTTAAAATGCCAATCCTCCAATTGATCTACAGATTTAGTACAATCCTAACTAAACCCCCAGCAAGGTTTTTTTTTTTTTGTAGAAATTGACAAACTGATTGTGAAAATTTATGTGGTAACACAAAAGATCTAGAACAGCCAAAACAACTTTGAAAAAGAGTAAAGTTGGAAGACCAACACTATCTAATTTAAAAATGTGTCATGCAGGTAGTGATCAAAATTCTGTGATAATGGCATAGAGATAGAGTAATAAATCAATGGAACACAATAAGGAGTTTAGAAACATATATGGGCACCTGATTTTCAAGAAAAGCACAAGGACAACATAGTCAAGAAAGGATAATCTTTTCAACAAATGATGCCGAAACAATTGGATGTGTAAAGAAATAGAACTTTGATACATACTTCACCATCTGCAAAAATCAAGTCAAAATGCACCATAGACCCAAATATAAAAACAAAAAGTGTAAAAATTTTAGAAAAAAAGAAACTATAATCTTGAGCTAGGTAGAGATTTAGATACAACACCAAAAGCATAATACATTTTTTTAAAACTTATGAATTACAGTTCATTGAAATTAAAATTTCTCTTCAAAAGACACTGTTAATAGAATAAGAAGACAAGTTAAAGACTGATACCTGATAAAGAACTTGTATTCAAACATAAAAGCATTCTAAAACTGCAATAACAAGAACATAAACCAATTTTCAAAAATGAATGAAATTTAAAGGGATGTTTCAGAAAAAATATGGATGGCAAAGAAGCACATAAAAAAGCTCTCAATATGATTAGTTAATTACAACAAAATACGTGGATTAAAACTATGGTGAGAGGCCTCTATACACTTCCTGAAATGGCTGACATTAAAAACATGGAGATACCAAGTGCTGATGAGGATATGGAGGAACTGGGGCTCACACTGCTGATGGGAATGAAAATGGTTCCAGTCCTTTGGGAAACAATTTGGCAGTTTCTTAAGAGTTAAACGTGTATTTACCCTGTGGCCCAGCTGTTCTACTCCTGGGTATTTCAACTAAGAAAAATGAAAGCACAAGTCCACACAGAAGCTTGCTTACAAATGTTCACACCAACCTTATCTAGAATAGTCAAGAACTGGAACACCAAACTGTCCACCTGCAGGTGAGTAGGTAGACACACTTCTCTGTACTTACATTTGATACTCAGCAACAGGGAAGAATCAACTAGTGATATGTCCAACAACATGGATAAATTTCAAGTTGTGCAAAATGAAGATACTCAACCAAAAAGGAGTACCTGGCTGTATGTCATTCATATATGATTATAGAAAATGTGAACTGATTTATAGTGATGGGAAGACAACCAGCAGTTTCCTAGGGAGGGGCTGGGAGATCACAGAGGAACAGAATGAAATTCCTGAAGGTAAGTGATGAGTCTGATCTCTTAGTGGTAATGTCACCATTGTATCTCTACAGTTGACCCTTGAACAACATGGGGGTTAGGAGTGTTGATCCCTGCACAGTCAAAAATCCACGTATAACTTTTGACTCTCCAAAACTTAACTACTTGTAGCCTACTATTGATCGGAAGCCTTAGTGATAACCTAAACAGTTGACTAACACATATTTTGTATGTTATATGTATTATACACTGTATTCTTACAATAAAGTAAGCTAGAGTATAGAAAATGTTATGAAGAAAACCACAAAAAGAAAATACATTTATAATACTGTACATATTTATTGAAAAATTGTGTATAAGTGGACCTGCGCAGTTCAAGCTCATGTTCTTCAAGGATCAATTGTATATGAAAACTTGCCAACTGTACACTTTTAATATGTACAGTATGTTGTATGTCATTTATACTTTGATAATCTGCTACCCTCCTGGCTCACTTCTCCCTTCCAGTGGAGCCCAGATCCTGCGGTGTAAGGCACCACTAGCCCCTCCTCTGCCATCATTGTCACTGT
The DNA here is from genome assembly GCA_028627145.1 of Eidolon dupreanum. Classification (NCBI taxonomy): domain Eukaryota; kingdom Metazoa; phylum Chordata; class Mammalia; order Chiroptera; family Pteropodidae; genus Eidolon; species Eidolon dupreanum. The sequence goes on from CM053509.1 coordinate 89,220,473, forward strand.
GTTTTAGTTCTTTGCAGAGTTTTAGTTACTCTGCCATCATTTTGTATCTTCCCTAGTTTCCTGTCTCTCCACAATAGATGCACATCTCATCACAAAGGGCCTGCTCTGTTCACCTGTTGCCTCCTTGGGTGCTCAGTGGCTCCTGGTTTGGTGAATGAATCATTTAGGTTGGTGGACAAGGAATGAGCATAGAGAGAGCAAGGACAGGCTCCACAGTTTGCTGTGGTTAAGGAGGCCACTTGAGTCACAGGGCATACAGTTTGTGGCTCTCTGGTCCCAGGCAGGGGCTGTTTTCACCTACCTCCAAATCCATGCAAAAGTATAAAATATAATAATTAAATACAAAGTCACTTTCAGAAGCAAAACAAGAGTGGAGACTGTGAGTTATGAAGAGCCCCCAAAAGGTGGGGAGTAGACTTCGTGTCCTGAATAGAGAGTGCAGGAGGAAGGATCACTACCAAAGTGCCCTCTGCTTAGAGGCAGAGGGGTCTGGAGCTCAGCTGGGGTAAAGAGACCACAGGAGTGACTTGAGGGGTTACTCATTCCCATTTCCTGTTTCCTTTGGGCCAGATAACAATGCAGGAATGCCTGTCTCCACATAGGGAGAGGGAGAGGGTAAGGGAGAGGGAGAGGGAGTTGGGGAGAGAGAACTACTGCTTGGAACAAATGTAAAGTTAATGGATGATGAAGAAAGCAGAACTCATGGACTCCTGATGCCAAGTCCATTGTTTCCTCCCCATCAATGATGGGTCATTTTGATGCTATAAAATGCACAAATCTGACCTAATTATAAGCCCCTGCAAGCAAGGAGATCTTGCTCTCCATGCCCCAGAGTATGTGGCAGCCACCAAGAGCTGCCTGTCCAAAATGGAAGCCAGGAGCCACATGTGTCTAAAATTAATTAAAATGCAATAAAATTTAAATTTCAGTTCTTCATCACACTAGCTATATTTCAAGTGCTCAGAAGCCATGTGTGACTGGTAGCCACTATCCTAGACAGCTCAGGGCAACATATTGGTCTATGGGAGTCTTAAAATAAATTATTATTTATCTGAGAACACAAACGTATCAGATATTATCTTAAATGTGTTCACCTCCTTTCCTCCTACTATGAACAGAGTTTGGACTTTGTCTAATCAGCCCCTCCCCAGCAGGAGAGTTTTGGCTCCAGCTGTTCTATGTGAGGCTGAGGGAAGCTTTGAAGTTAAAAGGCACCAGATGGAGAGAATAGGAGAAAAGGGAAATGTTTAAAATCATGCATAGATTGAGTTGAATTTTTCAAACTTTAGTCATTTGGTACTTCTCTTGCAATATTTTGTCATGTCTAACTGATCTGAATTCTTATTTTCTTTAAATCTAATTTAAATCAGCTAATTTTTCTCTAGAGAGCCTTGTCCTAATGGTATCAGTGGGATATAGTTTAGAACATAATTATTCATTCTAATTATATTTTATCTAATTTATATTTATAAACACAACTATTAAAATAGAAATGTCCATGTAAAATCATCTCTCATAATATGATTATTTTTGGTAGTTCAATGTGGTTTTATTAACACATTTGGACCATCAGGGGTACCTGTAACATGCTCTGGTATGTTCTGGATTATGTTTACAGAGAAACGTAAGTGAAAAGTTTGCCTTTCTTAGAGTCACTTTTGATGGCTAACCTGTGCTCTGAGCATCGGGCCACTCTGGGGTTGAATGTGTGGGTCCTGCTTCATAAAGGTGCTAACATCCAGTTAGTACTCCTGGCCAGGCTATGGAACTGTTGTGTGCAGAATCTCTCCTAATCCTGAAATGCTTGATCCTTGTTCTCATGTGAAGACACTGAAGCTTGGAAATTACGGAGCAACAGGTGGACCTGGGTCTCCATCACCTGTGCACTTTCCTGAGGGTTCAGCTCTCACTTGAGCCTGGCTATTATCAGGCTGATGGTCTTGGGCTACAATGTCACACTTGTCTCAATACTAATCATGTGCTCTGTTTGGAAATGTCTTGATTTTGAATGGCACTGACTGTGCGGAATGACTGACTTCTTCATTCGAGAGGCTGAATGTTGATTTATTTTCAGTCCAGAGCTGACTTCTGACCTGCATTCTTATTCTTCCTGCTCCATACATGCATGAACAAATTCAGAATGTCAGACTCAAAAAGGAGATTCTAAGCCTGGATATTTTACTGGGTTTGTGAGGGGAAAAATAGTTGTCAGTGGATAGAGAAAGATCCAGCAAGTCAAGAATCAGTCCTCGGCACATTGGCAATGGCTGTCTCAAGCAGCTGTACCTCCAGATCCTCATGGCATGACAGGATGTTCTCAGCATTACAACTCCCAGGTTCCAGGACATTCTTAGCATTACAACTCCTTATCTATGTTCAAGTGTATTGCACAGATGTGTCCTGGTTGGGAAATACACATGGGCAGCCATTATATTACCATCTAATTCCCAACTCTTAGCACATTCTAGGCACTCAAAAACCATTTGTGGAGTAAATGAAAAAAGCAGGGCTACAATGACAGAGATTGATCAATGAAAGAACACTGACCAGTGAGAGAGAATGGCTAGGAAGGCAACAGTCCTGTATTCTAGTACATTCCTCGTACATGTGACTGGCCTGTGACTTTGCCTCTTTGAATTTCTCATTCTCAGCCATAAAATGTTCTCTTGTATGTCCAGGTTGGATCTCGTCCTGATGTGCTGAGATGGAGTTCTTGGTCTCAGGCCCTGTAGAGGCAGGACAGGGGAAGGCAAGCTCAGCCTGTTGTACCCAACTACAGATACAATGACCTGGAGAAACATGCCACATTGGTCCCAGACCCAGACAGTGTAACTTGGAATTTAGCCCAAGTTCCAAGCCACAGGAAGGATGATGGTCCTCCTAGGATAGGGGACACATTTTACTTTGCCTAGCCAAGACACCATTGTATTCCCCCAGGAGACCTGAGACAGAGCAAGGGAAGGAAGCAGTCTCTGGGTGCAGTGCCTGTCTTCTCTGGGCAGTGCCTGTCTTCTCAGTGTAGACGAGCTTTGCTCTGGGACCCTGAGAGCCCTGTGCATGCCAGTAGCTGCCTTCCCCTGGGGAAAGGAGCCACAGTTCTCAAGACCATGGGTTATTAATAGACTTTTGGATTGTTTTGGGAGCTCCCTCCAGACTCAAATGCTGCGACTGACCAGCAATTCAGAACACACAATCTGGAAAAAGATAAAAATAAATAGCTTGTTTTACTGTTGGAGAAATTGCGGAGAAAAAGGAACCCTCATACACCGCTGGTCGGAATGTAAATTAATACAACCACTATGAAAAAGAGTATGGAGATTTTTCAAAAAATTAAGAATAGAATTACCATATGACCTAGCAATCCCTCTTCTGGGTGTCTACCCACAAAATTGAAAACATTTATCTGTAAGGAGATATGCACCTCTATGTTCACTGCAGCATTATTGATGGTTGCCAAGACATGGAAATGACCTAAGTACCCTTCAATAGATAATTGGATAAAGAAGATGTGGTACATATATACAATGGAATAGTATTCATAAGAAAAAATGAAATACTGCCATTTTCAACAAACAACACGAGTGGATCTTGAGATTATCATGCTAAGTGAAATAAATCAGACAAAAAATTGAGAACCAAATGATTTCACTTATATGTGGGATATAAAGCTGAAAGCAACAAACAAACAAGACAAAAACTCATAGACACAGACAACAGTTTAGTGGTTACCAGAGGAAAATGGGGGGAGGGAAGAAGGTAGATAAGGGTAAAGGGGATCAAATATACAGTGATGGAAGGAGATTTGACTGAGTGGTGGACACACAATATGATATACATGTGACATACTATTGAATGGTACACTTGAAACCTACATAATTTTATTAAACAATGCCACCCCAATAAATTTAATTTAAAAAATGTAGCTTGTTTTACCTTGTGATGAGCATGCACTGAGCCATGGGAAAAAGGATTCCACCTTTACCCATGATTTAAAAAAAAAAAAACTTTGCAAAGAACAAAGAGCATTCTTCTTAACGTCTTTTTCTTATTTGTTTTATTTTTTCCTTTATTTTAAATTTATTTTTATATATTTTTTATTATGGTGACATTGATTAACTAAATCCAGTATGTTTCAGGTGTACAATTCAAAACAGTAAGGTATATATATATTGACTTTTGTGTTTACTACTCATAGTTAGATTTCTTTCTATCACCACATATTTGAACACTTTTACCCCATCTACTTTCCCCCTTTCCCTCCTCCCCTGCCCTCTACTTGCTGGTAATCACTACTCTGTTGTCCATGTCCATGGGTCTCTGTTTGTTGCTTTTAGGTTTATATCACACATATAACTGATATTATGGGATTTTCAACTTTTTCTGTCTGGCTTATTTTGCTTAGCATGATTATCTCGAGGTCTATCCATGTTGTCACAAATGGCAGTATTTCATCTCTTTTTATGGCTGAGTAATATTCCATTATATATATGTACCACAACTTCTTTATCTACTCATCTATCATACGACAATTCGGTTGTTTCCATGTCTTGGCCACCATGAATAATACTTCTATAAACATTGGTGTGCAAATATCTTTTTGGATATGAGTTTTCAAGTCTTCGGGGTAAATACCCAGTAAAGGGATTGCTGGCTCATATGGTAGATCAATTCTTAGATTTTTGAGGAACCTCTATACCATTTTCCATAGTGGCTGTACCACTTCGCAGTCCCACCAGCAGTGTATGAGGGTTCCTTTTTCTATGCATCCTCTCCAACACTTATTATTTGTCCTATTAATAATAGCCACTCTAAAAGGCGTGATATGGTATCTCATTGTAGTTTCGATTTGCATTTCCCTAATAGTGATGTTGAGCATCCTTTCATACGTTTGTTGACCATTTGTATGTTTTCTTGGAAGAAGTGTCTGTTCAGGCCCTCTACCCATTGTTTGATTGGATTGTTTATTTTTTTGTTGTTATTGAGTTGTATGAGTTCTTTGTATATTTTGGATATAAGGCCCTTACTGAAGGCATTGCTTGCAAATATGTATTCCCATATGGATGGTTATCTCTTTACCTTGTTGACGGTTTCTTTTGCTGTGTAGAAGCTTTTTAGTTTAATGTAATCCCATTCACTTATTTTTGCTTTTACTTCTCTTGGCTTTGAAGTCAAATTCATAAAATTCTCTTTAAGTCCAAGGTCTATAAGTTTAGTTCCTATGTTTTCTTCTATGCGATTTATTGTTTCAGATCTTGTATTCTGGTCCTTATTCCATTTTGATTTAATTTTGGTGTGTGGTGACAGTCTAGTTTCATTCTTTTGCAGATAGTTTTCCAGTTTTCCCAGCACCATTTATTGAAGAGGCTTTCCTTTCTCTACTGTGTGTTTTTGGCTTTTTCTGTCAAAAATTACTTGCCCATATAAATATGGATTTACCTCTGGACTCTTGATTCTGTTCCATTGATTTGCGTTTCTGTTTCTCTGCCAATACCATGCCGTTTTGATGACTGTTGCTTTGTAGTATAATTTGAAGTTGGGCAGAGTGATGCCTCCAGCTTCGTTCTTTTTTTTTCAGAATGGCTTTGGCAGTTCGGGGTCTTTTGTACTTCCATACAAATCTGATGATTTTTTTGTTTTGTTTCATTAAAAAATGCCGATGCGATTTTGATGAGGATTGTATTAAATCTGTATAATGCTTTAGGCAATCAGGTCGCTTTAACGATGTCGATTCTTCCAATCCAAGAACATGGAATATCTTTCCATTTCTTTCTGTCTTCATCATTTCTTTTAATAGAGTCTTATAGTTTTCATTACATAGGTCCTTCACATGTTTCATTAGATTTATTCCAAGGCATTTTATTCTTTTTGTTGAAATTGTAAGAAATAATTTTTTTCCACTTTTTTTCTGACAGTTCATTATTATAGTATAGGAACTCTATGGGTTTTTGAACATTGATTTTGTATCCAGAAACTTTACTGTATTTGCTTATTATTTCTAGTAGTGTTCTTGTGGAATCTTTAGGATTTTCTACATAGATAATCATGTCTTTTGCAAATAATGATATTTTGACTTCTTTGTTTCCTGTTTGGATGCTTTTTATATATTTCTCATGCCTGATAGCTCTTTCTAGGACCTCCAATGTTATACTGAATAACAGTGGTGATAGTGTTCCTGATCTTAGAGGAAAGGTTTTTTTTCTTTTTTTTTTTTCACCATTAAGTATAATGTTGACTGAGGGTTTGTCATACATGGCCTTTATTATGTTAAGATATTTTCCTTCTATACCGATTTTGATAAGTGTTTTGATCATAAATAGATGATATATCTTGTCAAAGGCTTTTTCCGCACTGTTGATATGATCATGTGATTCTTATTTTTAATTTGTTTATGTGGCGTATCACATTAATCAACTTGCGTATGTTGAACCATCCCTGTGTCTCTGGAATGAAGCCCACTTGATTGTGATGTATAATCTTTTTAGTATGTTGCAGTATTTGGTTCACTAGTATCTTATTTCGGATTTTTGCATCTGTGTTCATGGGAGATATTGGTCTGTAGTTTTCTTCCTTTGTGTTATCTTTACCAGATTTTGGTATCAGAGTAATGTTGACCTCATAAAATGAGTTGGGAAGTATTGCCTCCTCTTCAGTTTTTTGTAAGAGTTTGAGGAGAATATTAAATCTTCTTTGAATGTTTGGTAGCATTCACTGGTGAAGCCATCTGGTCCTGGATTTTTACTTTTTGGTAGGTTTTTTGATGATTGTCAATTTCTATACTGCTAATTGGTCTATTTAGATTTTCCAGATCTTCTTGATTCAGTCTAGGAAGGTTGTATTTTTCTAAGTACTGGTATATTTCTTCTAGGTTATTAAATTTGTTGTTATATATTTTTTAATAGTATTCTTGTATGATCCTTTGTATTTCTGCTTTTCAACCTTTGATTTTGTTTATTTGTGTCCTTTCTCTTTTTTCTTTAGTGAGTCCAGCCAGGAGTTTTTCAATTTTATTAACCTTTTCAAAGAACCAGCTGTTTGTTGCATTTATTTTTTCTATTCTTTTGTTTTCAATTTTATTCATTTCTGCTGTAATTATGATTATTTCTTCTCCTGATTTTAGGCTGCATTTGTTCTTCCTTTTCTAGTATTTTAAGATGAAGTGTTAGGTTGTTTATTTGGGCTCGTTCCTGTTTTTTGAGATAGACCTGTAATGATATGAACTTTCCTCATATTACCGCTTTTGCCATTTCCAAAAAGTTTTGATATATTTTACTATCATTATCACTTGTTTCTATGTATATCTTGATCTCTATTTTATTTTTTCTCTGACCCAGTCATTCTTCTGTAGCATGTTGCTTAATCTCCATGCATTTATGGTTCTTCTCGCTTTCTTTTTACAGTTGACCTCCAGCTTCAAAGCATTTGATCAGAGAATATGGTTGGTATGATTTTAACCCTCTTATATTTCTTGAGGCTATCTCTGTGTCCCAGTATCTGGTCAATCCTTGAAAATGTTCCATGTGCACTAGAGAAGAATGTATAAGCAGCTGTTTGAGGATGAGAGGCTCTGTAAATGTCAATTATGTCTAGTTGGTCTAATGTGTCATTTAAAGATGTTATTTCCTCATTGGTTTTCTGCTGGATGATCTGTCCATATCTAACAGCAGGGTATTTAGGTCCCCTGCTATGATAGTGTTTTGGTCTTTTCTCCCTTTAGTTCTGTGTAATTGCTTAATATATTTCAGGGATCTCTGATTGGGAGCATAGATATTAATATATTTTATGTTCTTGGTGTATGATTCCCTTTATTATTATGAAGTGTCTCTCAGTATCTTTCTTTACCTTTTTTATTTCAAAGTCTATATCGTCTGCTATTAATACCGCTACTCCTGCTTTTCTCTGAATACCATTTGCTTGAAATATCATTTCTATTCTTTCACTTTGAGTCTGTATTTGTCTTTGGAACTGAGATGTGTTTCCTGGAGGTAGCACTTGTTGGGGTTTTGTTTTCTGATCCAATATGCAACTATGTGCCTTTTTATGGGTGAATTCAGTCCATTTACATTTAGGGTGATTATTGAGATATGAAATTTTCCTATAGCCATTTTATCGTTTGCTTTCTGGTAGCTTGGTGTTTCCATTCTTCATGGCCTTGTGTTTCTGTTTTTTTATTTTGTGCAGGTTTTGTGGATTTTCCCTATGAATCTTTGGCATGTAGTTACCATTACAAATATGTAAAGGATAGTTATATATATAGTACATTTTTTTCTGTGTGTGCCTTATCTCCATTCCCCATTATGAATATGGATTTGAATCTTCCTCTTTTCTGCCATTGTTGTCTCAATTTATCCCTATATATGCTGAATGTTCATTACTGTCTTGCAGTAGCAAATCTGTTCTTATTGTTTAAGCTTATAACGCCCTCTTCTTAGTAAGAGTTGCACTCCTCTGCTTCTATCTGCCTACTAATCATCTTACTCATAGTTACATATTTTTTAGTCATTTTGTTTTAGATGAGTTAACCTCTGTCAGTATTTCCTATAGTGCAGACTTCATAGTAAAGAATTCCCTCAATTTTTTATGTCTTGAAAGGTCTTTATTTCTTCTTCATATCTAAAGGAAAACTTTGCTGAATACATTATTCTTGGCTGGTAGTTTCTTTCATTTAATATTTTGAATATTTGATTCCAATCTTTTTTTGCTCATAAGGTTTGTGCTGAGAAATCTGATGATAATCTAATGGGTTTTCCTCTGTAGGTTACCATCCTCTTTTCCCTGGCTGCTCTAAGAATTCTGTCTTTGTCTTTCATTTTTGATAATTTTAATATAATGTGTTTTGGAGAAGGCCTTTTTGGGTTGAGATAAATGGGTGTTCTGTTGACTTCTTGAATTCCAAGCTCCAGCTCATTCCTCAGATTTGGGAAATTCTCATCAACTATTTGTCTGAAAATGCTTTCTAATCCCTGTTCCTTTTCCTCCCCTTCGAGAATACCCATTATTCTTATGTTTCCTCTCCTGATGGTATCAGCTAGTTCTTGAATTTCTTTTTCATTATTCTTCATTCTTCGGTTTCTCTCTCCTTCCTTCAGATTTATTTCTAGATTTCTGTCTTCGATATCACTGATCCTTTCCTCCATTTGGTCGACTCTATTTCCCAAACTTGCTACTTCATTTTTCATTTCTTGTAGTGTGTTCTTCAATTCCAGAAGTTCTATTTGGTCATTTTTGAGAGTTTCAATCTCCTTGCTAAAACTTATTCCAATGATCTAGTTGTTTTTTTCAGTTCCTGAAATCGTTGATCTGAATTGTTTTGGGTCTCATTGAGTTTTTCAGAAGTCTCATCCTGAATTTTCTGACTTTTAAGTAGCATATTTCTGTTTCTTTAAGCTTATTTTCTGGATATTTTTCTTTTTCTTTCTGAGCTGCTTTGTCACCTTGATTGTTCATGGTGTTTAATGGACTATTTCTCTGCCTACGCATTAATGGAAGTGTATTCTGCTTTTTTCCAGGTAGAAGATTTATTATATAAAAGTCTCTCTTTAGTTTGTTGCTAAGATTGCATTTTCCTTTTGTTTTTTAGTACGTGGCATCTAAGCCTCTTGGATCCCTGGTTTATATAACGTCTTAATAATGCCCTTTTTATTCTTATAAATATTCAGTCATGCTCACTACCTTCCATATCAGTCCCTGTCAGTGTTAGTGACAGTTTTGGTAGCCTTTGCTCAGATTCCCCTGGGGTTCCATGGTGTTCAGTCTTGGAGGACATAGGAGGAGGAGCCCTCTGAGTTGGGGCATGGGGACTGCGGCTCAACTTTGTGTTTTGCAACCACAGCTGGTGGTAATTAACTGTTGCTTCCCTGCTATCCCCACTTCTCTACTTTCTTCCCTGATCCCTACGTAGTGTTGTTCAGGGTACCTGCTGTACCTTCTCCCCTCACCCTCCTCCTGCAGGGAGATCCAGCTTTAAGAGGCAACTTCTTTGTTTCTCCCAGTCTACCTCCCAACTCCCATGGTCTGACCTGTGGTAGCTCTTATTCACAGGTCCCGCACTCAGACGTACTGGTGCGCTGGTTGGGTGTTTTTTGTTGAGTTTTATATGTTGAGTTTATTGTTGTTTCAAGGAGAGACATCTGGGGTTATCTCTCACCCCACCATGCTTCTGATGTCACTCGCTCTTTTTCCTTTAAAAAAATTAAGTTTTATTATAATTTACACACAATAAACTACACACATTTAAAGTGTACAATTTAATGTTTGGCATACATATACATTTGTGGAACATCACCACAGTCAAGATAGTGAACTCATTAATCATCTCTAGAAGGTTCCCTGTGCTCCCTTGCAATCTTTCACTCCCCTCCCCAGCACCCACTAACCTGTTTTTGTCACCAAAGATTAGTTCTATTTGCATTTTCCAGAGTTTTCTCTACAGGGAATCAGTTATACTGTTTATACTTTTTTTCTCTGGCTCTTTTCACTCAACAGGAGTCTTTTGAAGGTCAGCCATGCTGTTTTGTATATTAATAGTTCATCCTTTTAATTGTTGAGTTAAATTCCATGACATGGATGAACTACAATTTGTTTATCCATTTATCTGTTGATGGACATTTGGGTTGTTTCTTGATTTCAGCTGTTACAAGTAAAACTGCTATTGAATGGTCATGTACAAGTCTGTTAAGAAGATTTATTTCCAAAGAGACTGGATAAATACTTAGGAGTGCAATGATGGGTTATATGGTAGATTATGTCTTTTTAAGAAACCTTCAAATTGTTTTCTAAAAGATTTGTATATCCCCACCAACTGTGTGTGAGGATGAAGTTCTTCAACACCCTCACTAATAATTGCTGTGGTCAGTCTTTTTATTTTGAGCCATTCTGATAGTTGTGTAATGGTAGCTCTGTTTTTTTGCTTTAAAAATTTTTTTCCTGTTGAGGTGAAATTTACATAACATGCAGTTAACCATTTAAAAGTAAACAATTCAGGTGGCATTTGTACATGCACAATGTGCAAACACTGCTTCGATCTAGTTCCAAAACATCATTACTCCAAAAAAATACTTGCATCCGTTAAGCAGTCACTCACTATTTCCCACTCCTTCCTTGTCTTTGGCAGCAGCCACTCTTCTTTCCATTTTATAGATTTACCTATTCTGGATATTTCACATGAATGGAATTATGTAATGTTTGGCCTTTCGTATCTGGCTCTTTCACTTATCATAATATTTTTGAGGTTTATCACTGTTGTAGCATTTATGAGTACTTAATTTCTTTTTATGTATGACTAATATTCCATTGAATATGTATACTACAATTTATCATTCATCTGTTGATGGACATTTGGGTTGTTTCTACCTGCTGATTATGAATATTTATATACAAGGCTTTGAGCACATTTTAAAAATCCTTTTGGGTATATATCTGGAAGTGAGATTACTGGGTCAATGTGTTCATTCTGTGTTTAACCTTTGAAGAAATGCTAAGTTGTTTGTTACAGTGGCTTAGGCATGTTATATTCTCACGAGCAATGTATGAGGCTTCTAATTTCTGCATATCCTTGCCAACATCTGTTATTTTCTGATTTTGATTATACCTATCCTCGTGGATGTAAAGTAGAATCTCATTGTGGTTTTGATTTGAATTTCCCTAATGGCTATGATTTTGAGAATCTTTCCATATGGTTATTTACCATCATTATAATTTCTTGGAAGTATGTTCAAAATTTTTTGCCCATTTTCATTTCTTTCAAAAATTAGTTAATAACATTATAAAACTTTCAGGTGTACAACATTATAATTTGATACTTGTATACTCTGTTAGAGTGCTCACTATCAAAAGTCCAGCCTCCTTTGTCACCATATATTTGACCCCCTTTACCCATTTTGTTTTTCCCCCACTCCCCTTTTCCTCTATTAGCCACCATTCTGCTGTCTGTATCTATGAGTTTGTTTTGTCCTGTTAGTTTGCTCCTTTTTTGTTTTATATTCCACACATGAGTGAAAACATAATTTGTGTCCCTGTCTGACTTATTTCACTTAGCATAATACTCTCAAGATCAATCTATGTAGTCGCAAATGGCAAGATTTTATTCTTTTTTTTAATGGCTCAGTAATATTCCTCTGTGTGTGTGTGTAAAATATATATCCATTCATCTGTCGATGGCACTTAGGTCATTTTCTTATTTCAACTATCGTGAATAATGCTGCAATGAACATAGAGGTAAATATATCTTTTAAAATAGTGTTCTCATATTCTTCAGACAGATACCAGAAGAGGAATTTCTGGAGCATATGGTAGTTTTATTTTAAATTTTAAAGGAACTTTTGTACTGTATTCCATAGCAGCTGCACCAACTTACAACCTTACCAATAGTGCATGAGGGTTCTGTTTCTCAACACCTCTCCAACACTCATTATTTCTTGTCTTTTTGGTAATAGCCATTCTAACAGGTGTGAGGTGGTATCTTATTGTGGTTTTGATATACATTTCCCTAATAATTAGTAATGTTGAGCATCATGTGCCTATTGGTCATCTATATGTTCATTAAGATCCTCTGCCATATTTTAATCAGTTTTTTTTTATTGTCGTTGAGTTATATGAGTTCTTTATATATTTTAGATATTAACCCCCTTTCAGAAGTATGATTTACAAATATCTTCTCCCATTTGGTTGGTTGCCTTTTTGTTTTGTTGATAGTTTTCTTTGCTTTACAGAAGCTTTTTAGTTTGATGTAGTCCCATTTGTTTATTTTTGCTAGTTTCTTTTACCTTGGAATCAAATTTATAAAAACTGAGACAAATGTCCAGAAACTTAGTGCCTGTGTTTTCCTCTATATATTTTACTGTTTCAGGTCTTACATTCAAGTCTTTAATCCATGTTAAAATAATTTTTATGTATAGTGTAAGACAGTGGTCTAGTTTCATTCTTTTTCATGTCCACTTTTTCCCAACACTATTTTTTGAAGAGACTTTCCCTTTTCCATTGTATATTCTTGGATCCTTTTCATGAGACAGTTGCCCATATATGTGTGGATTTATTTCTAGGCTCTAAACTCTGTTCCATTTGTCTGTTTTTCTGCCAATACTGTCCTGTTTGATCACTAGTTTTATAGTGTAGTTTAAAATCAGTGTGTGTGATACTTACTGCTTTGTTCTTATTTCTTGGGCTTGCTTTAGCTAATTGGGGTCTTTTGTGTTTTTCTGCAAATTTTATGATTTTTGTTCTATTTCTGTGAAAAATTCCATTGGGATTTTGTTAGGAATTACAAAGAATCTGTAGGTTGCTATAGTTAATATGGATATTTTAACAATGTTAATATTTTCAGTCCATGAACATGGAATTATCTTTCTATTGGTTTGTATTTTCTTCAATGTATTTCAACAATGTTTTGTAGTTTTCAGTGTACAGGTCTTTTACCTCTTTTGTCAAGTTTGTTCTTATGTATTTTATTTTCTTTTTTGTGTGTGTGATTGTAAATGGGATTTTCTTATTTCTCTCTCCGATAGTTTCTTATTAGTATATAGAAACACAACAGATTTTTGTATATTGATTACATATCTGGTGACCTTACTGTATTCATTTTTTATTTCTATTAGTTTTTTGATGGAGTCTTTAGGGTTTTCTATATATAAAATCATGCCATCTGCAAACGGTGACAGTTTTACTTCATCCTTTCCAATTTGGGTATCTTTTTTTTTTCTTGCTCTGGCTAAGACTACTAGTTCTGTGTTGAATAAAAGTGGCGAGAATAGGCATCCTTGTCTTGTTTCTGATATTAGAGGAAAAGCTTTCAGTTTTTCACCACTGTATGTGATATTAGTGGTGGATTTGTCATATATGGCCTTTTTATGTTGAAGTAATTTTTTATGTCCCTTTTATTAAAGGTCTTTTAAAAATTAGGAATGGATGTTGTATCTTGTTAGATGCATTTTCTATATCTATTGAGATGATCATATAATTTCTATTCTTCATTTTGTTGATATGGTATATCATGTTGATTGTCTTACAGATATTGAAGGATCCTTACATCCCTGAAATGAATCCCACTTGATTGTGGTGTATGATCCTTTTAACATATTGTTTTACTTGCTAGTTCATCTATGTTCATTACAGATATTGGTGTGTAGTGTGTGTGTGTGTGTGTGTGTGTGTGTGTGTGTGTGTGTGTGTGTATGGTCCTTGCCTGGTTTTGGTATCAGGGTAATGTTGGCCTCATAAAATGAGGTAAGAAGCATTCCCTCCTCTTCAGTTCTTTGGAAGAGTTTGAGTAGGATAGGCATTAAATCTTTGAATGTTTGGTAGAATTCACCAGTGAAGCCATCTGGTCCTGGACTTTCTTTTTTGGGGGAGGTTTTTGATAACTGTTTCAATTTCCTTACTAGTGATTTGTCTATTCATATTTTCTATTTCTGCATGATTTAGTCTAGGAAGTTTGTACGATTCTAAGAATTTGTCCATTTCTTCTAGGTTGTCAAATTTGATGGCATATAGCCTTTCACAGTATTCTTTTATGATCCTTTCTATCTATGTGATATCTGTTGCAACTTTTTTCATTTCTAATTTCATTTGAATCTTCTCTCTTTTTCTTTTGTGAGTCTAGCTAAAGGTTTGTAAATTTTGTTTATCCTTTCAAGGAAAAAGCTATTCATTTCATTCATCTTTTCCATCATTTTTTTAGTCTCTATTTCATTTATATCTGCTCTGATTTTTTATTATCTCCTTCTTCCTACTGACTTTAGGCTTCATTTGTTCTTTTTTTCTCGTTCTTTTAGATGTCATGTTAGATTGTTTGAGTTCTTTCTCATATCTCGAGGTAGGCTTGTATTGCTATAAACTTCCCTCTTAGTACTGCTTTTGCTGCATCCCCAAGATTTTGGTATGTCATATTTTCATTTTTATTTGTCTCTATGTCTTTCGATTTTTTCTTTTATTTCTTCATTGACCCAATAGTTATTCAGTAGCATGTTTAATCTCCAAATATTTGTGATTCTTCCAGCTTTCTTGTTATGGTTGATTTCTAGTTTTATACCATTGCAGTCAGAAAAGTTGTCGATGTGATTTCAATCTTCTTAAAATTTTTGAGACTTGTTTTGTGTCCTAACATATGATCTATCCTTGAAAATATATCATTTGCACTTGAAAAGAATGTGTACTCTGTTACTTTGGGATGAAAAGTTCTGTAAATCTTAAGTCCACCTGATCTAATGTGTCATTTAAGGTTGATGTTTCCTTGTTGACTTTAAGATTGGATAATCTATTCATTGGTTTAAGTGAGATGTTAAAGTTTCCTCCTATTATTGTATTTGTATCTTTTCTCCATTTAGGTCTGTAAATAATTGCTTTACATATTTTGACACTCCTAAATTGAGTATGTATATATTAATTTTATGTCTTCTTAAGGGATTGTCTCCTATATCATTATAAAACCTCAATCTTTGTCTCTTACCATTTTTGTTTGTCTTGAAGTCTATTTTGTTGATATAAGCATGGCCTCCCCTGCTTTTCTCTGAATACCATTTGCTTGGAGTATCTTTTCCACCCTTTCTCTTTGAGCCTTTGTTTGTCTTTGGACCTAAGATGGGTCTCCTGACAACAGCATATAGTTGGTTCTTGTTTTTTAATCCATCCAGCTACTTTGTCTTTGGCGAGTTTCATATATTTACATAGGTTAGGGTGATTATTGATATATGAGGACTTACTCCTGACATTTTATCGTTTTTTCTCCCCAGTTGCTTTGTATCTCTTTTGTTTCTTTTCCCTTGTGATTCTGTCTGCTAAATTAGTTTGGCAGTTTTCTATTATGACTTTTCCAACATTTCCTCTTTTTTAAGAGTCATATATTATTTTTTATTTTTAGTTCTCTTTCTGTTTTATTTTCTTCTTAGAATATTAGAAACTGTTGTTTAAAGTCTGTTAATAAGTCCAATGCTTGTGTTTCTTCAGGGATGGTTTCTCCCGCCTTACTTTCTTCCTTTAAATGGCCCATATTTCCTGTTTCTTTGTATGTCTTTTAATTTTTTTTCAAATTAGACATTTGGAAAAAAAGTCATCTCTTCCATTTTTGAAGAATGGCTCTGATCTTATAAAGTTCTTCACTAATCAGTTACATGTGACTAATCAGTTACATCTGAGTCTTGTAATCAGCATGAGAAGAAAGCTGAATTCTTAGGTATTTTCCGAGCATACATCTTGTGTAGGCCCATGTTTTTATTTTAATTCCCTGTATACATGTATGTTTTAAATAATCTCCTAAAGAGTCAAACTCCAGCTTCTTCTTGGAAACTTAGATAATTTATTGTATGTCTCTATCTGTTATCTACTGCTGAGAGATTGCAAATCTTAGGATCTTCAGATCTTAGGATCTCTGAAGCTTTCTCATGCACTGTTCATTCATTCTTCCCATCTGATATCTGAGTTAGGCAAAACGGACTATTCCTTCAGGCAGCTCCCAGAAAGGTTATAATATTTTAAATAAGGTCTGCTCTGGTTCCTGCAGTTCAAAGGGGAGAAATTGAGAACTGTCTGCCGCCTCCTCCATACCTAGTCTATGCCATCCTAGGAAGTGGCTGGAACAAGACTGAGCAAAAATGTCACAAATTTTCCTGTTTATTTAAACTTTTCTCCTTATGATTAGGTGTCCACTAGTTGCTGTTGAACTTTGTTTTCCAAAGCCCTACTAACGTAAAAATTTCCAGTTGTGTTTTTTCATGCGAATCTCCATGGAGAGTTATGGCTTTGAGCTTCTACCATTTTGCTGACTTACTGCCCTTTAAGGCTTACTTTTGGTGGTGTAGAGTTCTGTGGGTTTTGGCATGTGCATAATATGCACCCACCATTATAGCATTGTAAATAATTTTCCAAAATGTCATATAATTGGAATTAGACATTGTGTAGCCTTTTCAGAATGGCTTTTAAAATTAGCAATACATGTTTAAGATTTATCCATAGTTTTTTTTGTGGCAGGATAGCTCATTTATTTTTGTTGATGAATAGTATCCCATTGTATGTATGTACCATAGTTTGTTTATTCATTTACCTGTTAGAGAACATCTTGGTTGCTACAGTTTTGGGCAATTATAAATAAATCCACTATAAATATTTGTATTCTGGTATTTTAATGGACCTAAATTTTCAAATCATTTAGATAAATGCCTAGATGCACAAGTGCTGGATCACATGGCAAACATATGTTTAGCTCCAGAAAATTTATTCCTACCAGCAATGATTAAGATTCCCGTTGCTCCATAGTCTCACCAGTATTTAAAATTGCTAGTTTCTGGTCATTTTTTATTAGATTCCAGACATTGTGCTTTTAACCTCGTTGAGCGGTTGATATTTTGTATTCATATAAATATTCTTGAGCTTGGTTCTGAGATGCGTTTATGTTGCTTGTGAACAGTTTGATCTTTCTGTGACTTGTCATTAGATTTGTTAAGTAAGATGAGAGCAGTGTTCAGTTTAGGACTACCTTGTGCTGATCAAGGGAGGGTCATGACAGAGCACCTCGACCTAATGGAGCAGCATCAGTTTGGTTAGTGCTTTCTGCCAGGTTTTGGTAATACTCCTTTGCTTTCTTGCTATAACTCCAACTAACACTCCCCACACTAATTCTAAACACAAAGCCAAATCAGAGTATAGGGATTTTTACTTCTTTTTCCCTGTGTCAACCTAGCATCTAGAATGATAGATGTTACACAGCAGGTTTTAATGACTATACGGAAAAAAAATAACATATATAACATGTATTTCATATGTTATATCTGTATATATAAACATTTGATCTCTATTAGTGATATTTATGTTAAAGCCTATTATGACTTATTTAATACAACAAAACCAGCCTTTTCATGCTTATTATTTTTAATTCATTAAAGAAGTATATTACTTTGCTGGCAATGCCGTAATACAATATCACAGACTGTGCGCTTAAGCAACAGATATTTATTTTCTTAGACTTCTGGAGGCTGGAAGTTCAAGATCAGGGTGTCTGTAGGTTTGGTTTCTTCTAAGGCCTCTCTTGACTTGCAGATGGTTGCCTCTTTTATTAATTCAAATATATTTGACATATAATATTGTATAAATTTAAGGTATACACATGTTAGTTTGATACATTTATAATTGTCATTGTAATGGCAATTATCATCTCTATCATGTCACATAATCATTTCTTTTTGGTGGTGAAGTAATTAACATCCAGTCTCTTAACAAGTTCGATTATAATATAATATTGTATTATTTACAATATTTACTATATTGTGCTTTAAAATATCCAAGACTTTTTAAATGGTGTCTTCTAATCGTGTCTTCACATGGTCTCTTCTATGTTCTTATCTTGTATCTCCTTGTATGTCCAAAGGAGACATACAAGCACACCAGCCAGATTGGCTTAGAGCTGACCCTAACATCCTCATTTTAATTTAATTACCACTTTGCAGGGCCTAACTGAATACAGTTACATTCTAATGTACTGCATGTTAGGGCTTCAACATATGAATTTGAGGAGTACAATTCAGCTCATAATAGAAGGACAAATAATTAAAAATACTGGAAATAAGTAGCTTGTCATGTACATGAAAATCCAAGATCATTAACATTAAAATTAGTTTAAAAATAAATAAGAAAATTAAGCAAAAAATACTGTTAATGTATCAAAAGCAACAGCTTTCCTATGTGCAAATAAATACTTGTTAGAACATGTATAAAAATGTCTTATTTACAATAATAAGAATCAAATCAAAAGAACGTAGCAATAAATGTTTACCTATATGTACGTCGGTGTGTAAAAAAACTATTAACCTGCATGAGAGATTTAAAGAGAATATGTAGTGAGTAGAATTATGTTATTGGTAGACAGGATAATGTTATAATTTTACTACTGTTATTTACTAACGTTTTATTTTCACATTAATTCATAAGTATAATGCTAATCAGAACCTCAGAAAAAAAATTTTTTTTTTTGAGATTTGGCCCTAGAAGCTTATACTAAAGTTTATCTTGATAAATAGCTTGTGAAAATAATTGTGGCAATTCTAAAAAATAAGTCAAGAGGAATGATTAGCATTGCCTGGTACTTAAATCCATAATAAAGCTACAATAATTAACATGCTAACATGCGGTATAAATGGTGCATCAATAGATTGACCATAGGAACAACAACCAAAAAGTCTACAAATAGATCCAAGATTGTAATAGAATTTTATATGTAATAAAAGGGATGGTTCACAATAATAAAGAGGACTCTGGTATCAGATCCTAGTTATAAAGAATTTGGAACTTGTCACCTCAAATATAAAGCAAGAAAAGCTGGACAAACTGAAAACCAATGACCTTTCTTTAACTTATCAGAGACCTGAGGTTGCAGGGCAGACTACCATCCTGAAATTAAAAGAGACAAGGACATCCAGAAGGATACAACAAATGAGAGATCTGCTTAATACAGAAGCCCCTGGAGCCATAGTGATAGGAAAACCAAATTGGTATTTTTAACAAATTGCTGGAGAATGAGTGTGTCTATTATGAGAGTAAGAGTTTTTCTATGCAGAGACAGCAATATTAGGAGGTCCCTGATGTTAGGTTCACCAAAGGCGGAACGCACAAGGCCGAAGGTGTTAAGCAAGGTTTATTGTAGCAGAGTGACAGCTGGGCTGAACCAAAGATGGCGTCAGCCCTGAATGTGAGGGGACCTGAAACTTAGGTGGGGCTTGAGGAAGGCTCTTTTGGTGAGAATATTTCAGGTGGGTAAATTAGCAGGGAAGGGAGGAAAGTCCATTGAAACAGGAAGTGAGCACATAGCGTTGCTAACCCAGACTCAAGCTCTGGTTCCCACACAAAAGGTAAGGGACAAGTCTAGTTCCCACATTACAGGGATAGGGATAGGGCCCTCCTGGACCTAACACCCACACGTTTGTGAATTCTCCCTCCAGAAACTCTACCAGGTTCTCAGCCAAGAATTCCAGAAAAATCCTATAGGCGCTGGTAAAGGAGAGGAAGAATAACCATTGAGAAACACACTCAGAGCTTTCTCCATAACAAAGGCCTACTCTCCAGGGATAAGTACTCTGCCAGAGTGTAATTCTAAAATTTTTTCTACCTGAAGGAGGTAAGTATCCCCCACTTTAGCTCCCTACATCCTTTCTTTCTCATCTAAGGGGTGATAAACACTACCAGAATAGTCAACAAGGGAGCTGATTTCAAATAAATAGATTTGGAAAACTGCAACTAGGAAAAGGGTTGAAAAGAAAGAAAGCTATACTATCGGAGGAAAGACAGAACTTGTGAAAGTCAGAGGCCCACTAAAAGACTGTGACATGACTGGAAGATTTCTTCTTCCCCACACCATACTACACACCATTGCAGCTCCAGAATAGTAACAGTGAATTGCAGCTAAAAGAGCTGCATGCCTCAGATTCTATTCAGTAAGCTGTACATAAAGAAAGCCCTGGAGCTAATAGTGGAGAAAGAAAAACAGTAAACCTAGACTGCTATTTGACACCGCACACAAAAATTAAGTCAAAATGGATTAAAGACCTAAGTATAAAATCTGAAACATTTAAATACATAGAAGAAAACATAGGTACTAAACTCATGGACCTTGGACTTAGGATTTTATATGAATTTGACTTCTAAGGCAAGGGAAGTAAAAGCATAAAAACTAAAAAGCTTCTGCACAGCAAAGGAAACCATCAACAAAACCAACCACATGGGAGAAGATTTGCAAATAATACCTCCCATAAGAGGCTAATATCCAACATAAAGAACTTATACAACTCAATAATAACAACAACAAAAAACTCACAAACAATCCAACTAAAAAGTGGGCAGAGGACCTAAACAGACACTTCCCCAAGAAGATATATAAATGGCCAACAGACATTTCAAAGGATGTTGAACTTCACTAGCTATAAGAGAAATGCAAATGAAAACCACAGTGAGATACCACCTCACACCTGTTAGAATGGCTATCATCAACAGGACAAGTAATAACAAGTGTTGGAGAAGTTGTGGGGAAAAAGGAACCCTCATACACTGCTGGTGGGAATGTAAGTTGGTATAGCCACTATGGAAAACAATATGGAGGTTCCTCAAAAACTTAAGAATAGAGCTACCAAATTGCCCAGAAATCCCTCTTCAGGTATCTACCTGAAAACATTTTTAAAATGCTTATTTGTAAAGACATAGGTATCCCTATGTTCATTATAGCATCATACAAGGTAGCCAAGACATGGAAATAACCTAAGTGTTCCTCAGTGAACTATTGGATAAAGAAGCTGAGGTACATATATACAGTGGAACACTACTCAGCCATAAGAAAGATGAAATACTGCCATTTGTGACAATGCGGATAGTTCCTGGGAGTATCATGCTGAGAGAAATCAAATGGAAAAGAACAAGAATCATATGATTTCACTCATATGTGGGATATAAAAGAGAAAGCCACAAATGAATAAACAAAACAAACAAAAAATTCGTTAACACTGACAACAGTATAGTGCTTACCAGAAGAGAAAGGGAATAAGGGGAGGTTGAAGAGGGTAAAGGGGGTCAAATATATGGTGACCAAAGGAGACTAAACTTTGGATAATGAGAACATAATGCAATATACAGATGATGCATTATAATATTGTACACTTGAAACCTATGTATTTTATTAACCAATGTCACTCCGATAAATTTAATTAAAACAAAACAAAACAGAACAGAACACTAGAGAATTTGAGCATCTGTTACCTATACCTACAAAAAACATTGAACATAGCGTGACTCCTAGACAGAAAAGATAAAAGCTGTTCAGTTTCTATTATCAAATACATGTTTAGCTTTTAATTTTAAAAAGTTTATAAGATATGCCAAAGGCAACACACAAAAAATGAAAAGGTTAAAAAAATATCTTGCAGAACCAGACTCAGACATGACACAGATTCTGGAACTATGAGACAGGAAACTTAAAATATAAATATATGTTAGATATATTTTAAATAAAAACTAAATGTTAAACATATACACACAAAAAAATGAATAAAATAGTACTGCATAGAGCATGGCTGTGTAATTATATTTTCTCTTCCCTGCAATTTACAACTAGTAGGACATCCATAACCCAAAATGTTTTCTCTGCACAGTACACTGGGACTCCTGAGAAATCCATCTGTTTGTGCACCTGAAGTTGGGTGAATCAGAGCTGGTGGAGGCTGTAGAGACAGAGGATTCAAGGCGGCAGTGGTGACGGCAACGGTGACAGCAGCAGCAGGGCATCGATGCCAGTGCCATGCCTGTGGCACCAGCAAAACCAATAGTGGCAGCAACAACAGTGATCCCAGTGGTGGCAGTGGCATCAGAGCCACCAGTGGCTGTGGTGATACCAGAGACCCTGAAAGTAATTATAGCACTGGAGGCACAAGGAGTTTGCAGCAGCAGGAGTGGTAACTGCATCATCCACTCCTCTGGCAGAGGGGATGGAGGGCAGGAGTGGTGAGTGAAAAATCTATTTGCCCCATGGGTCCTGCTGTTCTTCAGTGGTTCCCAGACTTATAAAGAGAGATATCCATGACTAGGGGAAGGAAAGGAAAGAATGGAGGCAAAGAAAGCTAAAGGAACATATTTCTTACTGTCTGTAGCAGGAGTTCAGCAAGAGGACTCCCCAGGACTCCCCAGACTCCCCGACTTGAGGATCGCTCTATCAGCCTTGGGCACACACCTTCCAACTCTGCTAACAGAGTTGGAAAAAGCACTCACTCCCATCTACAGCAAGGAGGCACCTCCAGTAAGAGAAACCAAAACTTTGGGCTATAGTGCCACCTGTAGGAAATCAAAAGAAAGTCTTCTAATTGTCAACCTGTTGAACTATTAGAATCAAAATAAAGCCTCACCTAAATAAGAAAGGTGTTTGATACTTCAAATACAGTGTTAGAAGCACATCTCATCAAACACTATACAAATGGTAATTCTCTGTCTCTCTCCCCCTCTCTCCCCGCTTCTTTCTCTCTCACACACGACAGTTCTCCAGCAACCAAACTCAAAGATGTGGAATATTGCAATCTAACTGACAGAGAATTCAAAATAGCTTTATGAAGAAATTCAATGAGCTACAAGAAAACTTAGAAAGGCAATTAAATTAACTCAGAAACAAAATTAATGAATAGAAGTACTTTACCAAAGAGATAGACACTCTAAAAAGGAGTCAAACAAAAATTCTGGAGCTGAAGCACTTGGTAAATGAGATGAAGAACATGTTAAAAAGCATTGGAAATGGAGCATATCAGGTAGAACAGAGAATAAGTAATCCGGAAGATAGGAATCTAGAAAGAATTCAGGGGGAAGAGAAGAGAGAACTAAGACTTAAAATTATGAGAAAAACCCCACAAGAGCTATCAGATTCTATTATGAGAGCTAACTTAAGAGTAATGGGTATACTGGAAGGGGAAGATGGGAGGGAGGGGGCAGAGAGTTTATTTCAAGAAATAATAGCTGACAATTTCCCAAACCTGAGGACATACAAGTCCATAAAGCTAATAGAGCACCTTGTTATCTCAAAGCTAAAAAACCTTCTCCATGACATGTTATGATAAAGTTGTCAAAAGTCTATGATAAGAAAGAATATTAAAGGCTGCCAGGGGGGTAAAAAGTAACCTACAAAGAAACCTTTATTAGGCTATGAGCAAATTCTCAGCAGGCCAGGAAAAAGTGGAATGACATATTTAAGTATTGAAAAATAGAAATTGCCAGCCATGAATATTTTATCCAGAAAAATTATCTTTCAGATATGAAGAAGAAATAAAACACCCCTACATAAACAAAAGCTAAAAGAGTTTACTCCCACTAGACCTGCCCTATAAGAAATGTTAAAAGAGCTATTCTAGTTAATTCAAAATAAAAAAGTACACAAAACTCAGAAGTGATAAACAGTCAGAAATTAAAAACTATAACTTTTAGAATAGGATGTTAGCACTTAATTATAGAATAAAGGTTAAAGGAAAGGAATACTAAAAATAACAATGGCTACTACAATTTGGTAACAAATTGACCATAAAAAGATAATTTGTGACAACAAAAATATAAAAGGAGAAGAGCAAAAAAAATGAAATCTGTATAGGCAAATAAAAGTTTCTACTAACAAAAAATGGATTATTTTATCTTTGAGACATTTTATGCAAACCTCATGGTAACCACAAAACAAAAATCTACAACAGAGACACAAAGCATAAAAAAGGGAAAACTGAGTAAATTAACATGAAGAAACCACCAATGTAAGAAGGCAGATAGACCCATGAGGAAACAGGAAAATGGAGATTTAAAACAACCAGAAAACAAAAGGTAAAATGGCAATAGTAAGTTCTTATGTATCAATAATCACCCTAAATGCAAATGATTTGAACTCGCCAATCAAAAGGTACAAAGTGGCTGGCTGGATTAAAAAACAATAACTATATACTATCATCGGGAGACTCATTTCAGCTCTAAAGGCACACAGGCTCAAAGTGAAGGGGTAGAATATGATATTCCAAGCAAGTGATCAAGAGAAAGCAAAAGAAACCAAAAGAAAGCAGGTGTAGCCATACGTATAATAGAAAAACAAACTTCAAGCCAAAAATGGTAACAAAAGGCAAAGAAAGTTATTATATAATGACAAAGGGATCAATACACCAAGAAGTTACAATGACCATAAATATTTATACTCCCAACAATTGAGCACTGAACTATATTATGCAAATACTAACTAATGTTAAGGAGAAATAGACAACAATACAGTAATAATAGAGGACTTCAATACTCCAGTATCAGCAATGGATAAATAGTCCAGATAAAAAAATCAATAAGGAGACATTGGAATTAAAGTATACCTTAGAATAAATGTACTTAACAGACATATCCTGAACATTCCACCTTACAGCAGCAGAATACACAATCTTCTCAAGTGCACATGGATAATTCTTCAGGACAGATTATATGATAGGACACAAATCTTAACAAATTCAAGATACTTTGAAGTCATTGCAACTACTTTTACTGACTACAATGGTATAAAACTAGAAATAAACAACAAGAGGAAAGTGAGATCCACAAATATGTGAAAACTAAACAAACTCCTCAACAAATGGGTCAAAGGAGAAATCAAGAGGGAAATAAAAAAGTTATCTCAAAACAAAATGGAAATACAACATATCAAGTTTTGTGGTATGTAGTAAAATCAGTTCTAAGAAGAAAGTTTATAGCATGTACAGTTATGCACCACATAAAGATGTTTTGGTCAAGGATAGACTAATCCTGAAAGATTATAATGAAGTTCCTAAGATTGCAATGGGACCATGGTCTCATAAGATTCTAATAAATCTGAAAAATTCCTCAAAATTAGTGACAGCATAACTGTCATTAATAGAGAGAAAAGTTCATGATCCATTATCTGCTTACAAGCAAATCTATGATAAAAAAAAAAAGACAAACAAGCAAATGACTACAGACATATTTCTGAAAAAAAGTGACACCTTTTCAAAAAGAGCCTCAGGCAGGGAAGAGCTCTTAGATATTGGTCTTGGCAATGACATTTTGGACATGATGTTAAAAGCATAAGCAACAAAAGTGAAAATCAACAAATAGGACTACATCAAAATCAAAAGCTTTGAACATCAAAAAAATATGAAAAGACAACCTATGGAAGGGAGAAAATTTTTGCAAACCATATGTTGCATAAGAGGTTAATACCCAGAATATATAAAAACTCATAGAACTTATGTTTTTGTTTTCTACAGTTTGAATATAATATGCCTAGGTGTGTGTGTGTGTGTGTGTTTATTCTTCATGGTGCTCTATGAGTTTTGTGGATCTGTCATTTGGTTTATAACTTAAGTTCTTGACCATTACTACTTCAAATATCTCTTCTGTTTCATTCTCTTTCTTCTCCTTCTGGTATTCCAAATATGAGTACATTATTCCCGGTAAAGATCTTATCAATTCTGTTCTGCATTTTAATTTTCTCCCTTTGCATTCTTACTTTGGAAAACAAGAACTTAATGCATTAAACAAGAATTTAATGCATAATATAATGAATACAGATAACAATACTGTTATCTGTATAATAATGAAATGTAATAAATATCACTACAAAAGCAATCACAACATACAAACATCAGAGTAACACATTGTATACCTCACTTTTATACAATGTTTTATATATATATAATATATATAATACATTCAATTAAAAAATAACTGAATAATATGTTAAGTGGCCTAATGGAAAAGGTAGATGGCATGGGAAAAAAAGGTAGGTAATGTAAGCAGAGAAATGGAAACTCTAAAAAAGAATTAAAAAGGAATGCTAGAAAAACCTGCAGCAAATGAATACTGCCTTCAATAAGTTTAACAGTAAACATAAAGTGGCTGAAGAAAGAATGAGTGTGAAGATATCCCAATAGAAATTTCCCAAATAAGAACGCAAAGGGAGAAAATTAAAAAATGCAGAACAGAATTGCCAAGATCTTTACAGGGAATAATGTACTCATATTTGGAATACCAGAAGGAGAAGAAAGAGAATGAAACAGAAGAAATATTTGAAGTAGTAATGGTCAAGAACTTAATGTTATAAACCAAATGACAGATCCACAAAGCTCATAGAGCACCATGGAGAATAAACACACACTCAAAAACACACAGACACATGCCTAGGCATATTATATTCAAACTGTAGAAAACAAATACAGAGAAAATCTTGAAGAAGGTCAGAGAAAAAACAGTAACACCTACCTACAGAGGAACAAGGGTAAGAATTATAGCAGACATCCCCAGAAACCTAGTAAGCAAAAAGTGAGTGGAGTAAAATCTTTAAAGTGTTGAAAGAAAAAATTCCACTAATACAGAATTCTATATCCAGTGAAATTATCCTTCAAAAATTAAGGAGAAAAAAAATGCGAATATCCTTCAAAATTGAAGGAAACAACTATTGTGATAATTCATTGTCAGCAGACCTGACTTGCAGGAAATGTTAAAGGAAGTTCTTCAAGCAGAAAAAAATAATGTAGGTCAGAAACTTGGATCTATATAAAGGAAGAGCATCAAAGAAAAAATAAAAGTAAGATAAGTCTTCTAACTTTTTAATTTTTAACTGATCTAAAGACAACTGTTTAAAGCAATAAAATTAACAATGAATTGGTAATTACACCAAATGGATAAATGAAATATGTGAGCAATAAACAGGAGACAGAAGGAGGATTTTGGAATACTCTGCGATACGGTTCCTGTAGTACATGCTAAGTGGTATACTGTTATTTGGAAGTGGACTTAATTTTTTAAAAATTTACTTTGCAAACTCTAGGGCAATTATAATTTTTCTTTAAAAAGGAGATGTATGATGATAAACTAAGAGAAAAGTGTAATCTTATAAAATTCCCATTTAAAACCAGAGAAAGCAGAAAAAAGGTACAAAGGAAACAAAGAACAAAAGTAACAATTAGAAGTCAGTAACAAATATGGCAGCTATTAATCCGTCAGTATCAATACTCACTTTAAATGTAAATGGTCTAACCACATCAATTAAAAACAGAGATAGGTAGGATGCATTAAAAAAAAAAAAAGACCAAATTATATTTTGTCTATAAGAAACTGACTTTAAATATAAATTTTCAAGTAGGTTAAAAATAAAGGGATGAAAAAAGGTAAACTATGCTAACTCTAATCAAAAGAAAGCTGGAGTAGCTACATTAATTTCAGACAATACATACCTAAGAACAAGGAAAACAATCAGGAGTAAATAGTGGTATTAAATAAGAACAAAGGGACAATATTTTGAGAAGACATAATAGTCTGAAACATGCATGTGCCTAACAACAGAACATCAAAATACATGAGGGAAGAGCTGATAGAATTGAAAGAAAAACTAGACACTATTTTAATTATAATTGTTTGTCATCCTTTCAGTAATCAATATACCAATTGAATAGAAAAACAGTGAGGCTGTGGTTGACCTGAACATCACCATCAATAAACTGGATCTAATCAGATTTATAGAATTCTTCAACAATAGCAGAATACACGTTCTTCTTAAGCTCACATGGAACATTGATTGAAATAGACCACATTGTGGACAGAAAGCACACCCAAACAAATTTAAAAGGGTAGAAATCATTGTACACAAAGTTTGTTCTTAGACCACAATGAAATTAACTAGAAATCAATATCAGAAAGACAACTGTAAAATCTGAAAACATTTGGAGATTAAATGGCATACTTCCAAATAATCCATAGTTCAAAAAAGAACTTTTAAGAGAAATTTTAAAATAGTTTGAATTAAATAAAAATGTAACTTATCAAAATTTGTAGTATGCAGCTAAAGCACTGCTTAGAAGAAAATATCTAGCACTAAATGCTTGTATTAGAAAAGAAGGAAGGTCTAAAATCAATAATATGAACTTCCCCTTGAGAAAACTAGAGAAAGAACAAATTATACCTAAAGCAAGCAGAAGGAAAGAAATAATAAAAATTAAAGCACAGATTGATAAAATTGAAAACAGAAAAGCAATAAAGACAGTTAAAACATTCAAAAGCTGTTTCTTTGAGAAAAAATCAATAAAATTGATAAAAATCTAGCAAGGCTAATGAAGAAAACATGGAGAAGATACGAGCTACCAATACAACAATGAAAAAATGGCATCACTACTCATCACGTAGACATTAAAAGGATAATAACAATACTAAGATCATTTCTATACCCATGAATAATGATATCTTAGATGAAATGCACCTATCACTCCAAAGGTACAAACTAAAAAAAAATCACTCAAGGAGACACCAATAACCTAAATAGTACCATTTATTAAAGAAATAAATCAATATTTTAAAACCTTATGAAAAATAAAGTGCTATGTCTAGATGGTTTCACTGGTGAATTCTAATGACCCATGTAACATACAAAATATTATTAATTTTCCACAATATCTCTTTCAGGAAATATAAGTAGAAGGAATACTTCACAACTCATTTTATGAGGCTATCATTACCCTAATGTCAAAGTAATAAAGGAATGGTGCATTATTTAATATATTATGTCATATCTTAATGTGTTGTGGCTGCCTTTCAAAGCATAGCAAAAATACCAAAAGCCAAATAGTTAAAGACTGATAAATATAATTTTTGTAAAAACTTAAATCTTCTATATGACCAAAAACAACACTGAAAAGCAACTAGTAATGTCCAACAACAAATATCAAACATTTACATGAGGAAAGGCTAATTTATAAAGCATATTGTACATTAAAGAGAAAAACAATTGTTATGGATTGAATCATGTCCCCCCAAAAATACATATTGAAGTTCTAGCCCCCATCACCTCAGAATTTGACCTTATTTGGAAAGAGGGTCATTCCAGATGCAATTAATTAAGATGAGGTTATATTGAGTAGGTTGGGCCCTTAATCCAATATGACTGGAGTCTGTAGAGAAGATGGCTACATAGAGAGGATGCCATGTGAATGAAGAAGGCAGAAGCTGGAGTATGTAGCTATAAGCCAAGGAACACCAAAGATTGCCAGCAACCACCAGAAACTAGGAAAAGGCAAGGAATATTCCCCCTAATGTTTTCAGAGGGAGCATAGCCTTGGTGACATCTTGATTTTGAACATCTAGCCACCCAGTATTTGGTACTTTATTGTAGGAAAGAGATACAATGATTAAATATCCAATGGAAATATCTAGATGTGAATAGTCAGTAATGATGATCTATTAAAGATAGATGATATAGAATAGGATGAGAGAACTGGAACTTTCTTGTAATGTGACAAAGACTCTCACCTTGATCAAACTTTAGTCAGGCTCCTCTGAGCCTTTTTATTGACTAGGGCTTGAACTTAGCATCCCATATCCATCTCATCCTTGACAGGCTTGAATAGCCCAGTTTTAGCAAGAATTCTCCAAAATCAGTTTAGTGAGGATCCTTATCCTTGACCTTCATTCCTCACCTTTGACGTCTAAGTCCTTGGCCTGTCTTTAACAAGAATCCTATTAAGCCAGTTTAGCAAGAGTCTCCCTACACTTGAAGTCTCTTTGTAGTAGTTTGCCATCCACTTATTCTCACTCTGCTCATTAGCTATAAATCTCCAGCTTTCTTTGCTGTATTTGGAGTCGAAATTGCTCTCGTCCCCTTATTGCAATAATCTTTAAGAAACTCTTACCATTTTAACAAGTGCCAGAATGATTTTTTTCTTTAATAAATGCTAGTGGGAGCATATATTAGCACAGCCCTTTTGAAAATGTTAACATCCATCAAATTTTACACATCTATTTTAACTAAGCAATTCTATATTTTGGCACTGGTATCACAGAAATAAATATGCAAAGAAGTATGGACACAGATATTCACTGCACATTAATAAAAACTGGAAACAAAATAAACATCTGTTGCAAGGAAAGAGGCATCCTTGAACACGTGTCTTTCCACAATTCCAGGTTTATTGAGTGGAACCTTCTCAGATAAACCAATCAGGTACCCATATAGGTTAACAACACATAGAGAGGGGAAGTAGAGTCTTACAGAATAGAGCAAAGGGATGAAAGTCCTTAGCAGTCTCCCAAGTGAACTCTTGACTAGCAGAGCAGATGGTTTCGTAGGTCCCAAGCCAGCGGCAACATCAGGCAAAAGGTCAGCATCTTCAGCTCTCAGTATACTTGTTTGCGATGCTCTTGAGTCAGGCTTGAGTACCATCTGTCTGAGGTATTCAGCTTATATGGTCATTATAGGGCGGAATCCTTAAGCTTTCGACTCCAGCAGTCGAGGCTAATCCAGTGCAGTCGTGGCTGTGTCCTCTGTGGTTTTGGGCAGTCCAGGCACACCCTAAGGACGTTCCCATTATGTGCCAGTTGACGTTAACTGTCATGGCTCCTATGGAATCCATTTTATAAAGATCCCAAGGTTCTCAGTTCTTTATGCTCTATAAAACATCCATCTAAAAGGTATTAATATACTCCTCTAATGCAACATCATACAGCCAAGAAAAAACATGATGTAATTCTAAATATTCTGACCTGACACTATGATTATAGTGTATTAAAGGTCAAAACAAGTTGTAAATAAGTAGAAAGAGCCCCTTTTTTAAAAAAAAATGTATTTGTGTAGTGGTCTGCACTGAATAAAGGCAAGGTTAAGCACCCGCAAACACTGGTTACATTTGGTAGTTGATAGAGCTCGGGAAGTTGCTACAATTATCCCACAAGCACTACCCCTTGGCTTAAACTACCCCTGCGTTTACTCTTAAACAACCGACTTCTCACCATCCCACGGTGCGGAGATCGCCGGGAAATGTTCTTTTTCCTCGCTCAGCACTCTAGGTCTGTGTGGGTTCTCTCTCTCTCTCTGCGCATGTGCAACCGGAGCCCCGGCTCCTCTGTCCGACCTCGCTGGGGAGACGCACCCCAAGCGTCTGGGTCTGTGCGTGTACGGGGGCTACGCAGGGCTCCGGGACCTTGAGCGGCGCAGGAGCATTGCTTAGAGTGGTGGCCTTGTGCCGGGGGCAGGAGCGGCAGTTCTCGGGAAACGGCCCCGCTTAGGTGGGGCCCATCTTGCCCGCCTCCGCCGGTTTCGATTTCGGCCGGTGAAGGCCGGGGGGATGATCTGCGCGCTGGTCTCGCGGTCTCTGGGGCCAGGTGGGCAGAGCCGGGTCCGGGCCAGGCGCTCGGAGCGTGTGGGAAACGGTGCGCCCGGCCCCGCCTGCAGCCCGATCCGGGGAAAGCCCTCGCCGGCAGCGGGAGGGGAAAGCGCGTTCATTCGTACGCTGACGGCGAGCCTGCCAGAAAGCGCGGGCGGTGGGTCTGCGGCGGAGTCCGAGCTCTGGCGGCGGAAAAGCCTAGTAAATTCCATCGTCACCTGCAACCCAGACCGGGAGAAATAACCGGAGTGCGAGTTAGGGCCCCGCGTCTGAAAATGAAGATGTTAGTAATGTTCACTTAAAGGCATGGATGCGAGAGTTGGATACATCATTTGTGAAAGGAGTTAGCAAAGTGCTAGATACTAACCGCGGAATATTAACTGCTATTGTATTTAGAGGACAGTTTGTCTTTTTCACTGCGTCACATCATTTTGTGAGGTCAGTATAACCATCTGCATTAAATATGAACAAAACAAAACAAATCCGAGTCTCAGGTCGCTCAGGTGATACTGAGCTTGAGGTCGGTGACTTCCAGGGTCACCCAGATTCTGACAGAGCCAGGAGACAGTGTGTTCACACAGTTAAGCCGTCAAGAGCAACTTATCAAGAGTCCTTTTGAGAAACTACAACTCACTTAAAGAGAATACATTTTTAAAAATCCTTGCCTTAAAGTACCTCATCGCTTTTACTGGCCTTTCTGTGGATTCTAACTCAAGGGATAAACGACATTGCTAGGAAAATAAAAGATGCGGCCTGTGTCCTTCTACTATGTTAATTTTAATGAAATAATAGTGTCATCTTTTGGTGTATATTAATCATCTATTGTTAGTTTTTTGTTTGTATTGTTCAAAGCAAATCAATCTTTACCTAATGAGAATTGTAGTTGTAAGCCCATGATCATTTCAAAGTTGCCTATGGACTTGTAAGTGCTGCTTCTACAAGGTCCTTCCCTTGCTTTTTCAAGGGCCAAAGGGCCCTATTCCTATAGGGAGGGTGCTCCCCAGCTGGGATGCTGAGATTATTGGCAGATGAATGTGGGAACTCTAAGACAGGCCAGGTCTCCATTGGCTTTCTGTCCCCACTGCCTGACAGCTGAACCTTCTTCCTTCACAGTCCTCCACACTCTCCCAAAAGCCTACAAAAAATGAACACATCTCAGGTGAGCTCTTTTTTTCATCTCATACTGTGTTGTAATGGGTTTACCTCTTGATTTCAGATTGCTCTCAGCTTCTGTTACACATCCTTTATCAATGCAAGTTATTCCCCTTTTATAACCAGTTTAATAAGATTTTATTTGAGTCATGAACATACATTGAATTATATTGCATACTTTTCTGTATCTATTAGAGTAAAAGTATAGCTTATTTTCTTTAATCTACAAATATTAGCTGTAGCTTAAATGGATTTTGAAATGTTAACTCATTTTTGAATTCTTATATAGACCCTACTTGCTAATGAGTATTTTGTGTTTTCAAACTTGTTCTGACATCTTTTTGCTAATATTATATTTGAATTTTATTCCTGTATTCACAAACTAGATGAGACTTTAATTTTATTTTCTTGTGTTCCTGACCAATTATGGTATCATGGTTATACTAGTCTCATTGGGGGCACTTTCCTGCTCTTTCCTTCTTTTATTTAAAAAAAAATAATATAATTTGTATAAGAAGATCACCTGTTACAGATTTCATGAAAATCACCTCTAAAATTGGACTTTGTGAGGGTTTTCTTTATGTGTGTGTGTGTGTGTGTGTGTGTGTGTGTAGATTATTGAATTATTTTACTAAACCATAGGTCTAATCTAGTTTTCTGTTTTTTGTCACTACATTTTCAGAGGAAATTGTACATTTTTAAAACCTGTTTTTAAATGTATTTTCATAAGCTTGTTGGCAGTATTCTCATATCTGTTTTTATATCAGTAATTCTGTTTCCATCCATATAAAATTTTTATTTTAATATAGGAGCTACTGATCAGAAAACAGCCAAATGTATTCTTGTTAGCTCTATCAGAAATCTAGAATTTCAGACTCTGAGGGTGAGCTTGGGAATTTGTACTAGTAGTGTATTTTAAATACTGAGAGCTGAGGGAGGATAAACTCAATCATTTTGCTGCTTTCCACTTCAGTATACCAGCTGTCAATTTCTTTTCTTTTTTTTTTTTTTTTTGGGGCAGTTCATATATTCACATGACTGTAATATCTAAGCAGTTTAGAAAAGTTACTATGTTAAAAAGTCCTATCATTCCCTTCCCATTTGTCCTAATGTCCTCAGCCTCCTACAGGTAACCTTTTTATTATGTGTCATGGGTATTTTTCAATTGTTTATTTGTGAAAAGTAAACATGAATATATTCATTCTGATTTCCTCCCAATTCTTATTCAGCCATCAGCACATATACATACTTGGTCCCCATTTTCATCCCACATTCCACATAACCATATATTCTTTTTTATGGCATTTTCCATGTTGTTCTATATTGTTACTTAGTGAATGTTATGAGCCCCCTGAAAAGATATGTTGAAGTCCTAACTCCAGATTCCTGTGAATGTAATCAGGTTAAGATGTCCTTCGGGTGGGTCCTAATCTCGTGTCCTTATAAGATGAGAGAAATTGAGACAGACACACGGGATGAATGCCAAGTGAGGACAGAGGTAGAGACTGAAGGAGGCAGCTTTAAGCACAGGAATTCCAGAGAGCGATGACCACCAACAGAAGCTAGAAAGAAGTAAGGAAGGGTTCTCCTTTATAGGTTTCAGATGAAGCTTGGCTCTGCCACTGCTTTGATTTCAGACTTCTAGCTTCCAGAAGTGTGAAACAATACACTTCTGTTGTTTTAAGCCCCCCTCCCGCACCCCCAGTTTGTGGTACTTTGTTATGGCAGTCCTAATAAACTAATATAGTGAGCTGCCTTATTCTTTTCACAGAAGCATAGTGGTTCATTGTGTGAAAGTACCATTTAATCAGTCTCCTATTGAAGGACACTAAATTTCATCTCTGTTTGGGTGAAACTGTTGGGTAAGGTGATAGAAATGGGAATACTTTATCAGAGTTACACATACTTTTCATTTTGTTATATATCATGCAATTGTCCTTTATGGTTGTAACACTTTGTAGGCCAAGTTTTTGTTTATTCATTCATATATTAAGTACCTGCTTTGCACCAGGCACTTAGAACAGTGCCTAGGACGTCACTAAACAGCAGTGAGAACAATGGACAACAATTTCTCCTTCTCTAACATACATTTAGGTGAGGGGAGATAATTAATAAAGGACTTTATATTATTTGTTGGAATTTGATAATAGGTGTGGGAAATATAAAGCAGGATAAGTAGCATGCAAAGTGATGGGAAGGACCAATTTTAATTTTAAATACAGTGGTAGGCTCTCCTGAGAGGACAGCATTTGAGAAAAGATTTGAAAGGAGTGAGAGAAGAAGCCTTGGGAATATCTTCTAGGGAATACTTCTGGCTGAGGAAACCTCCATTGCAAATACCCAAAGCAGAGTGCTGCTCAACAAACAGCAAGCAGGCCCATGTGGCTGGAGAGTAGCTGGAGTGGTAAAGGAGTCAGGTCACGTGGGCCATTGAGAGACATTGCAAGGAGGAAAGTGTTGAACCAGCCATTGTGGAGGTGACATTATGGGGATTCCCCCAGACCCTGAGAACATGGCTTGTGTGCAGGTAGTTAATGTTGGAAGAGGAATGGGGATATAGGGAAGAGTGAAGCAGCCAAGAGGGGAAAGCCAGTCTAAAGATGAATTATTAATATGGGTCATGGAGCTCAGTCCATAGGGAACGTCCCTCAGAAGTGTCCACCACGGAGAGAAGGTGGAACATTTACCCACAGGCTTCTGTCCTTAGTTGTGGGTTGCCCCAGGGTGCATTCGGCCTCGTGCCCTTGCTGTTGGATTGATCAGTAGTAGTTCCATTGCACCGTGTAAACTCCTGAGGTGGCATCAGAGATGGCCTGGCACAGAATGCACGAAGACACTCAGCAGTCCTCAAGGATGCTGGCTTGGGGACCTGGGCATATGTTTCAGGGCACCTACCTACATGAGTCTGGTTCAGCCCTTGCCCCTCAGGTTCACCTGTGCCCCGCTCTGTAAGTCCACACTGCAGTGAGACTTTCAGGCGCTGCTTAGATATAATCTTTGTTACCTTTGTTAATCTTGTGTGGCTACAAGGGAATTAGTCATGGAACAAGCTCTACAGTTCATTGCTGCACCTGGCTCCACAGCCTAACTGTTATTCATCATCTCCTATAGCTGTCTGATAGAAGAGTTTGTGCTTATTGAAATACAATTTTCTCATAATAAAATATACCTTTTAAAGGTGTACAGTTTTATGAATTTCAAGCAACATACACAGCCATGTCACCACCACTATCCTCAAGATACAGAATAATTCCATCACCACAAAACATTCCTTTGTAGTCAGTCCCCTTTACTGTCCCTGGTTCCTAACAACCACTGGTGTGATTTCTGTTCCTAGAATTTTTCTTTTTTCAGAATGTCATGTAAATGGAATCATTCAGGATGTAGTGTTTGATTCTGGCTTATTTCATTGAAGACAGTGTTTATCATACTCCTCACCCCTCTCACCCTGGAGCTGTTTTAGACAAGATTTTCCTAATCACATCCTCATGAAATTTTAATAGCACAGATACTGTTTATATCTGTTTATGGACTGTAGCTTTTTGGAGGACCACAGATGACTGCAATGTCTAGTTTTGGGCACCTAAGAAAAGATTTTTTTTTTTTTGTCCCTTTGGGGGCAGTACTGCTTCTGTTAGAAACGCACAACTTAGCATAAAGCTTTGGCGTTACCTTTGTGTTGTTGCATGTATTGGTAGTTCAACCCTTTTTATTATTAAATAGTATTTCATTTCATGGGTGTAATATAATTTGTTTATCCACTGACCAGTTTATAGTTTTAGGTTTTCTTTTGGGTTCTGGCCCAGAAATTGTTTTTCAGGTTTTGGTGATTATGAATAAGACTTACAAAAATTAATTTTTAGGGTTTTTTTTGGATAGGCATTTCATTTCTCCTGGGAAAAAAAGAAAGTAGAACTGCTGATTTATGACAGGTATATGTTTAACTTCATAAGAAACTGTAAACCATTTTTCAAAGTAACCATTCCATTTTGTGTTCCCGCCATCAATATAGGAGACCTAGTTCCTCCTCATCCTCTTGAGTATTTGGTATTGCAGTTTTTTTTTTTTCACTTGAGTCACTCTACTGTGTATATATTTGTATTTAATATTGGTTTTCAGTTTGCTTATTTGACTTGTACTTTGATGAAATGTACTTTCAAATCTTTTCCCCATGTTTTTCAATTGAATTTGTTTACTTATTGCTAAAATTTGAGTTATTTCTATATTTAGATACAAGTCCTTTATTTTGCAGTATTTTTGCAGATATTTATTCTTAATTTGTGACTTTTTTTTTCAAAAGAGAAATGTTAACATGTAAATTTTGGGGAGTGGTTTGCATATATTCTCACTTTGTTCTCAGACACTTTATTCTTTAATTTTTTAATTCAAGTTGACATCCAGTATTATTTTATGTTGGTTTCAGGTATACAGTATTGTGGTTAGACATTTATATAATTTACGAAGTGATCCCTCTAATTAATCTAGTACTCAACTGGCACTATACATAGTTATTACAATATTATTGACTGTATTCTCTATACTGTACTTCACATCTCCATGACTATTTTTTAACTACCAATTTGTACTTCTTAATCCCTTCGCCTTTTCCATCCAGGCCCTCAACCCCCTTCCATCTGGCAATCATCAGTTTGTTCTCTGCATCTATGAGTCTGTTTCTGTTCTATTTGTTTATTTTGTTCTTTAGATGCCACATAAATACCCAGAAGTGAAATTCTGGGTCCTAAGGTAGTTCTATTTTTAATATTTTGAGGAACTCCCATTTTGTTTACGCCAGTTTGAAATCCCACTATTAGTGCACAAGGGTTCCCTTTTCTCCATAATCTTACCAACACTTGTTTTTTGATTTATTGATGATAGCAATTCTGACAGGTGTGAGGTGATATCTCACTGTGGTTTTAATTTTCATTTCCCAGACGATTAGCCTTGTTGAGCATCTTTTCATATGTCTGTTGGCTATCTATCTGTATGTCCTCGTTGGAGAAATGTTCATTCAGGTCTTCTGCCCATTTTTTAATCAGATTGTTTGTTTTCTGGTGTTGAGTTGTATGAGTTTTCTTAAAAAATGGGTTTGGATATTAATCCTTTATCCTCTGTATCACTCGTGAATGTCTTCTCCCATTTGGAAGTTTGTCTTTTTGTTTTATTGATTTTCTTTACTGTGCAAAGACATTTTTAGTTTGATGTAGTCACATTTGTTTATTTTTCTTTTGTTTCCCTTGCCCAAGGTGCTATATCCCCAAATATGTTACTAAGAATGATGTCAAAAAGTTTACTGCCTGAGACAACCAAAATGGTATAGATGATAGAGGCTCTGTTCATCTCTCTGGCAACCAAATCAAAGTTGTGATAGAAACAGGGAGCAGCAGCAAGGAAAAATCACCTTGGATCTAGATGAACAAGCCATACAACTAGAGAGAATCTAAGAAATCGCCCTACAACGCAGAAGGTGGAACAGGGTGAGGATGTGGGGCTGCCCGGTCTTGAGCAGCTGAGTGAGATGGAGGCTGCGGCAGCGGCAGCGGCAGCGGCAGAAGCCTCTTAAAGGGGCCATGTTTGCAAGCAGATTTTCCTGGTGACGGAAAATCTGCTTTCCTGGTGAGCACCAGTGCTAATTCAGATAATTTGGCTAATATGACTAATTCGGCCATAGCAGTGACGTCATCAAACTGGATAACAGAGGTTGCTCTGCCCAGAGGATTCCCTGAAATCCTGCCTCCTCCAACTCGTGGCTCTACCCAAGCCACATCTAGGTGTATCCTCAGTGAGTCAGGTGTGCCTTGCTGAGCAGCACCTAGACTCACACTGGAGCAAGCTGGCCTCAGTTTCTGGTAACTATAAGCACAGCCTCTGTGGATTGCTTGCTGAATCTCAACAGGTGGCCCCAGAGGAGCAGAGGATTGGGCTAAATTTGGCCTGCAGCTGAACCCTTCTGAGGACTGTGCCTCTGGATACCTACTTCAGAAATACACACTAATAAGATTGGGAGACCTAAGAGCTTTGCCTAGTACATAGAAACAGGCATGGAAAGGCAGCCAAAATGGGAAGACAAAGAAGCAGAAGCCATATGAGAGAACAGAACAGAGATCCAGATATAATGGAGTCAAGTAATCTAACAGATGCAGAGTTCAAAACACTGGCTATAAAGATGCTCAAGGGACTTTTGGGAAGTGTAGATAAATTCAGCGAGAACTTCATAAAAAATATAAAAATGGAAATGGAAATTATAAAAGGGAACCAGACTGAAATGAAGAACACATCTGAGATGAGAAGTATATTAAATGGAACAAACAAAGGAATAAACAGAGTGAATAAAGGATCAAATGCCTCATCTAGAGGATGGGAAAGTCAAAGACACTCAATCAGAATGGCAAGAGATAAGATGCCAAGACTATAAAAATTATTTAAGGAGAATATGGGACACTATTAAGGGTCCAAATATCCATCTGGTCAGCGTAACTAAAGAAAATCAAGATGTCTAACAGCGTTTGAAGAAATAATGATGGCAAACTTCACTAACCTGGTGAAGGAAATGGATATAAAATCCCAGGAAGCTCAGAGAGTTCCAAAAAA
>CM053509.1:89260334-89281926 GCA_028627145.1 Eidolon dupreanum
GTATTTAGTTTCTTCGCAGTTCTACATAAATTTTAAACATTCTTTGTTAATTTCTACAAAAATGCATGCATCTATGTATGTATTTGTGGGCAATGTGGGCATGTGTGCATGTGCACATATGTATGTATGTTGTCCATGCTGATATGCCAGCAATGTCTTATTAAAGATCTAAGCAATATATCTCCTGTCATAGAAATTTGTAATTTGTCACTCAGTTATAAAACTGGGTCTATTGTATAGTTGAGATTTTATCAATTGAAGGGGAGAAGTTGTGAAGCAAACTAAATTCTACTACACTGTTGGTTGGAGTATAAATCGGCACAACAATTTTGGAAAAAATGACAGTCTTAACTCTGGCCTATCAGTTCTATTTGAAAGCATAGATAAAACATAAATTCAGACATGTTTACCCAAGAAATATTCAAGAATGTTCTTAGCAGCACTATTTATAGTAAGCTCAAACATGAAATAACACATAGGTCAATTTAAAGTAAATCTTTTAAATAAATTGTGGTATTTTCATACAATGTAATACCATAAAACAATGATAAAAACTGAATTAAAACTTTACACAATGACATGAATATATTTCACAAATATAATATTGAACAAAAGAAGTCATGGGATACATGTATTATGCCACTTCAGAAATAGACAAATCTAACTTATACCATTAGAAATAAAGATATCAGTAAGTGGGAGTTGGGGAGAGGGTGAAGGTAATGAAAGAAGAGATGGAAGAAGGGAGATTCTAGGGAATTAGTAGTATTCTTTCTTGATCTGTCTAAATTATGTTCATTTTAAGAAAATTCATCATACTTAGTGTAATGTTTTATCTCCTCAAAATTCGTATGTTAAAATCTTAACCCCCAAGGTGATGGTCTTAGTAGGTTGTATTGGAAGGTGTTTAGGTCTTGAGGGTATGTAGCGCTCATAAACGGGGTTAGTGCCTTTATATAAGAGACCTCAGAGAGATCTCCTGCCCTTTTCACCATGTGAAGTTCCAGCTAGAAGGAATTGTCTATGAACCAGAAAGTGGACTCTCATCAGACACTGAATATGCTGGTGACTTGACTTTGGAAGTACTAGCTTCTAGAACTATGAGAAATAAATTTTTGTTGTATATAAGCTGCTCAGTCTATGGTATAATGTTATACCAGATGGAATAGACTAAGTCACTAAGGGCATGTGAATTTTTCAGTGTGTATGTCATTCATTAATATTATTCAAAATAAGCAAGTCACCTTTGCAAGGAAAGAATAACATTAATCACTTTCATTTTGCCAAAGGCTGTAATAACTTTACTATCTTTCTATTAAAATATCATTTCCATCTTGACATTTTAGAGAACATTATTCTGGCTCACTATATAGATAAGATAATACAAGTTTGACCTGGTAGACTGACATGAAAATACCCTGGATATTTTGATAAAATACATGTGTCAAAAATTAGTAACCAAATGCTATAAAGTTCAGGGTCTTGATGCACTGGTGAACATTTTTGGGACATAGTGGACCATTTCTTCTAAAGCAAGGACAAGTTATTGTAAGTTGCATTATCTACTTACATAATAAAAAAGTGGCACCATGTTTGGTGGATGTGTTTGGATTTTACAAGCATCATATAGCACTCAAGAAATCTGTTATGGTCACCTGGGGCCAAGAGCAGCAGGTGCCAGTGCAGCGACCCTGTCATGTTTCTGGTTGGGTGCCCTGCGCATGGAACACGGAGCGCCAGCAGGGAGCCACTGAGCTGTGGGCAGGTGGCCTTGGTACGTAGCAGCAGGGCCCACCCCCCGCATTCTAGAGGCTATCGGGAAGACACTGCCAGCAGAGGAAAAGTCCAGCTGGGAGGAAATGCACTTGCTTCACTCCACCTTCTGCAACTGATTCAGAGGGCTTCTCCAGGAAACATGGTGAAGTGAGATCTCTCTCCTTGAAACAACAATAAGCTGAACATCTAAAACTCAACAAAAAACACCCAAACCGCACACAAGCATGTCTGAGCATGGGGTCTGCGCATAAGAGCTACCACAAGTCAGAACCCTGGGTGTTGGGCAGTCGACTGGGAGAAATAAAGAAGCTGCTTCCTGCAGCCACGGGAGCTCCCTGCAGGAAGGTGGGGAGAGGAGAAGGAGGGGCAGTTCATGGGGTGGCTTCCCTGAACATTCCTGCTTGGGATAGCTGTGAGCTTCCCGTGGCTGGCTGGCTACAGGGCCCAGTCATCAGGGCAGAAAGCAGAGAAGTGGGATGGGACCGCAGAGGAACAACAATTGATTTTTTCTGGCTGCAGTTCCAAAACCGAGGCTGAGTTGCAGCCCTCATTCCCAACCCTGAGGGCC
Source organism: Eidolon dupreanum (assembly GCA_028627145.1). NCBI lineage: Eukaryota > Metazoa > Chordata > Mammalia > Chiroptera > Pteropodidae > Eidolon > Eidolon dupreanum. The sequence goes on from CM053509.1 coordinate 89,262,679, forward strand.
CCTCTCCCCATGCCCTCCTGAGACTGATCACTGTGGAGCCCCAGGGGAATCTGAGTAAGTGATACTGAGACTGTTGCTGACACTGACAGGTACTGAAACTGAGGGTAGCAAGCATGACTAAATATCTACAAGAAAATTTAAAAAACGTTATTAAGACTTAATATAAAGCAGAGATCCAAGAGACTTAGATGTCACCTACTGGAAACCAAAAGAAAAGCACCTTCTTTGCAGCAGGCTAAAGAGAGACCTTCATATAATAAATCTTCTTTTTGGAAAAACAGCAGAATACACTTCCATTAATGCCCAGGCAGAGAAATAGTCCATTAAACACCATAAACAACCAAGGTGACACAGCATCTCAGAAATAAAGAGAAAAATCAATAAATAAGCTTACAGACATAGAAATATGGAATTTAAAAGACAGAATTCAGGATGGTACTTTTGAAAAAACTCAATGAGATTCAAACTAATTCAAATCAACAATTTCAGGAATTGAAAAAAACAACTAGATGAGCAGAGCAAGGAAATTGAAACCCTCAAAAAGAACCAAATAGAACTTCTGGAGATGAAGAACACATTGCAAGAGTTGAAAAATGAAATAACAAGCTTGGGAAATAGAGTCGACCAGATGGAGCAAAGGATCAGTGATATCAAAGAAAGAAATCTAGAAATAAATCAGAAGGAAGAATAGAGAAACTGAAGAATGAAAAATAATGAAAGAGAAATTCAAGAACTAGCTGATGCCATTAGGAGAGGACATATAAGAACAAAGGACACAGAAGCAATGGAAACATCGAGCCAACAAAAGCAAAAGATAAAATGGCTATAAGAAGACCTCATATTTCAATAGTCACTCTAAATATAAATGGATTGAATTCACCAATAAAAAGGAACAGAGTTGCAGAATGGATCAAACACAAAACCTAACCATATTCTACCTTCAGGATATGTCTCAGCTCCAAAGACAAATATAGACTCAAAGTGAAAGGGTGGAAAATGATATTTAAAGCAAATGGCTTTCAGAGAAAAGTGAGAGTAGCGGTACTAATATCAGATGAAATAGACTTTGAAATGAAAAAAGTAAAGAAAGATACTGAGGGACACTTCATAATGATAAAGGGAATCATGCGCCAAGAAGACAAAACATTTATTAATATCTATACTCTCAATCAGGGAGCCGCAAAATATGTAAGACAATTACTAACAAAACTAAAGGGAAAGACAGACCAAAATACTCTTGAAGTAGGGGACCTAAAAACCACACTGTCGGAGATGGACAGATTGTGTAAACAGAAAATCAATAAGAAAATAACACCCTTAAATGACACATTATATCAGCTGGGCGTAATAGACATTTATAGAGCCTTCAGTCCCCAAATAGCTGCTTATACATTCTTCTCTAGTGCATATGGAACATTCTCAAGAATTGACGACATACTGGGACACAGAGATAGCCTCAACAAATATAAGAGGGTTGAAATCATACCAACCATATTCTCTGATCATAATGCTTTGAAACTAGAGATCAACTACAGAAAGAAATCAGGAAGAACCCCCAAAACATGGAGATTAAACAACTGGCTACTGAAGAATAACTGAGTCAGAGAAGAAATAAAAAAAGAGAAAAAGAGATACATAGAAATGAATGATAATGATATACAACATATCAAAACATTTGGAACATAGCAAAAGCAGTCATAAGAGGAAAGTTCATATCTTTACTGGCCTACCTCCAAAAAACAAGAACAAGCCCAAATAAACAACCTAGTGCTTCATCTTAAAAAACTAGAAAAAGAAGAACAAATGAAGCCTAAAGTCAGCAGAAGGAAAGAAATAATCAAAATTAGAGCAGAAATAAATGAAATTGAAAACAAAAAAAAATGATAGAAAAAATAAATGCAACAAAGAGCTGGTTCTTTGAGAAGGTTAATAAAATTGACAAACCCCTGGCTAGACTCACTAAAGAAAAAAGAGAAAGGACACAAATAAACAAAATCAGGGATGAAAGAGGGGAAATTACAACAGACACTGCAGAAATGCAAAGGATCATACAAGAATACTATGAAAAAGTATGTAATGCCAAATTTAATAACCTAGAAGAAATGGATCAATACCTAGAAGAATACAACCTTCCTACACTGAATCAGGAAGAACTGGAAAACCCAGATAGACCAATCAGAACTATGGAAATTGAAACAATCATCAAAAACCTACCAAAAAGTCAAAGTCCAGGACCAGATGGCTTCACCAATGAATTCTACCAACAATTCAAAGATTTAATATCTATTCTCCTTAAACGCTTCCAAAAAGTCGAAGAGAAGCCGATACTTTCCAACACATTTTATGAGGCCAAATTTACTCTGATACCAAAACCTTGTAAAGATAACACAAAAGAAGAAAACTATAGACCAATATCTCTCATGAACACAGATCCAAAAATCCTAAATAAGATACTAATGAACCGAATACAGCAACATATTAAAAAGATTATACGCCATGATCAAGTGGGCTTCATTCCAGAGACACAGGGATGGTACAACATATGCAAATCAATTAATGTGATACACCACATAAACAAATTAAAAAAATAAGAATAATATGATTATATCAATGAATGCGATAAAAGCCTTCAACAAGATACAGCATCTATTTATGATCAAAACACTTAACAAAATCGGTATAGAAGAAAAGCATCTTAACAAAATAAAGGCCATCTATGACAAACCCTCAGATAACATTATACTTAATGGTGAAAAACTAAAAATCTTCCTTCTAATATCAAGAACAAGGCAAGGCTGTCCACTATTGCCACTGTTATTACATATAACATTGGAGGTCCTATCGAGGGCAATCAGACAAGAGAAAGATATAAAAGGCATCCAAATAGGATATGAAGAAGTCAAACTGTCAGTATTTGCAGATGACATGATTTGCTCTATAGAAAACCCTAAAGACTCCAGAAAAACACTACTAGAAACAATAAGAAAATACAGTAGTCTCTGGATACAAAATCAACGTTCAAAAATCCGAAGCATTCCTATACTCTAATAATGAAGTGTCATAAAAAGAAGTAAAAAGAGTAATTCCTTTTGCAATTGTAACCAAAGGAATAAAATGCCTCGGAATAATTCTAACAAAACAAGTGAAAGACCTATATAGTGAAAACTATAAGACCCTATTAAAAGATATCGAAGAAGATACAAAGAAATGGAAAAATATTCCATGTTCTTGGATTGGAAGAATCAACATAGTTAAAATGGCCATATTACCTACAACATTATACAGATTTAATGCAATCTCCATCGAAATCTCATTAGCATTTTTTAAAGAAATAGAACAAAAAAATCATCAGATTTGTATGGAAGCACAAAAGACCCTAAATTGCCAAAGCCATCCTGAGAAAAAAGAACAATGCTGGAGGTATCACTCTACCCGACTTCAAATTATACTACAAAGTGACAGTCAACAAAACAGCATGGTATTGACAGCAAAACAAACACACAGACCAGTGGAACAGAACCTAGAGTCCAGAAGTAAACCCATATTTATATGCGCAAATAATTTTTGACAAAAAAGTCAAAAATGTATGGTGGAGAAAGGAAAGCCTCTTCAATAAGTGGTGCTGTGAAAATGGGAAAGCCACCTTCAAAAGAATGAAACTAGTCTGTTGCCTATCACCATACATCAAAATTAACTCAAAATAGATTAAGGACCTGAATATAAGACCTGAAACAATAAAAAGCATAGAAGAAAACATAGGAACTAAACTCAAGGAGCTTGGACTTAAAGAGGATTTAATGAATTTGACCTCAAAGGAAGGGAAATAAAAGCAAAAATAAATGAATGGGACTACATCAAACTAAAAAACTTTTTCTTAGCAAAAGAAATCGTTAACAAAGTAAAGAGAGAATCATCCAAATGGGAAAATACATTTGTAAGCAACACCTCCAATAAGGGTCTAATATCCAAAATATCCAAAGAACTCATGCAACTCAATATCAACAAAAAAACAAACAATCCAATCAAAAAATGGGCAGAGGACTTGAACAGATACTTTTCCCTAGAGGACATACAAATGGCCAACAAATATATGAAAATATGCTCAACTTTACTAGCTATTAGGGAAATACAAATCCAAATCACAATGAGATACCATCTCACACCTGTCAGAATAACTATAATCAACAGGACAAGTAATAACAAATGTTGGGGAGGGTGCAGAGAAAAAGGAACCCTCATACACTGCTGATGGGACTGCAAATTGGTACAGCCACTATGGAAAACAGTATGGAGGTTCCTCAAAAAACTAAGAAGTGATCTACCATATGATCCAGCAATCCCTGTGGGTATTTACCCCAAAGACTTGAAAACTCATATCCAAAAAGATATTTGCACACTGATGTTCATAGCAACATTATTCACAGTGGCCAGGACATGGAAGCAGTGGTGTCCTATGATAGATGATTGGATAAAGAAGCAGTAGTACATATATACAATGGAATATTACTCAGCAATAAGAAAAGATGAAATACAGCCATTTGCAACAACCTGGATGGACCTCGAGATAATCATGCTAAGGAAATAAGCCAGACAGAAAAAGTTGAAAATCACATGATATCACTTATATGTGTGATATAAACCTAAAAGCAACAAATTAGCAGGACAAACGAACAGAGACTCATGGACCTGGACTATAGACTAGTGGTTACTAGTGAGGTTGGAGGGAGGGGGTAAGTAGATGGGGTAAAGGGGGTCAAATATTGGGTTCAGGGTGACGGTGAAGTGGGGAAAGGGGATCAAATATATGGTAGCTGAAGGAAACTGGACTTTGGGTGGTAAACACACAATAGAATATACAGATCTCAATGGTAATGTACACCTGAAATTATATAATTGTATTAACCAATGTTACCCCAATAAACTTAATTAAAAAAATAAAATGTTGAATAGAAGTGAAAAAAAAAGAAGTCTGTTATGAATCATTTATCAAATGACTTTGAAGACCACCAGTTTTGAATGAATCCCAAACAAATAGGGCTTTATAGCAGATCCAGACTGCTGTGTAAGTTTCTCTGATGTTTGGTCTATATGGTTCAACAATGTTAGAAATATTCATGTTAGATGAGGGTACTGAGTGGCTTTTTAGGCAATCCTTAATAGGGGGATTAAAGTGTAAAAATTATGGCTCTGTAACAAGGCTATGCCTTCTGCAATGAAAAGAAAACAGCTCTCTATTCTTGGTATGCTACTGGTTACTAATGAAGACTGAGCATTTGATGACCTAGAATTGTGATCATAGGTTATATATTTTTAGATGCATCAAGTCATAAGACCAGGTGGGTGCAGTGGCCATCCATTCTGCAATGGAAATGATGCATTTTGAAAAAGGTCCTAGCAGGGCCTGCACAAATTATATAAATATAGCTTAGATACTTAGGTTATAAATAACAATGGGTATTAAGTTGTATGAGTTCCTCATATATTTTGGGTATTAACTTCTTATCAGATGTATCAATGGTGAATATCTTCTCCCATTCAAGGTTGTCTTTATTTTGTTAATGGTTTCCTTCACTGTGCAAAACTCTTTAGTTAAATGTAGTCTCATTTGTTTATTTAATTTTTTGTTTCCCTTGCCGGAGAAGACATATTCAAACAAATATTACTAAGAGTAATGTCGAAGAGTTTACTGCTTATGTTTTCTTCTACATTTATCGTTTTAGGTCTAAACCAAGAAAACAAACAACCTGATTAAAATGGTCAGAGGACCCGAATAGATATTTCTCCGAAGGGGAAAAATAGGTGGCCAATAGATAATTGAAAAGATGCTTAACATCACTAATTATCCACAAAATGCAAATTAAAACCACAAGGTATGATTTAACACCTGTCAGAATGGCTATCATCAAGAAATCAACAAACAAGTGGTGAGAATTTGGAGGAAAGAGTGCATTATTGGTAGGATTGCAAATTGGTACATCCACTATGGAAAACAGTATGGGGATTCCTCAAAAAATTCCTCAAAAAAACACACTTCTTGGTGTTTATCTGAAGAAATTCAAAAGGAATTCGAAAAGATATATGCATCCCTATGTTCATTGCAACATTATTTACAATAGCAAAGATATGAAAGCAACTTCATTGATAGATGAATAGATAAAATAGAAGTGGTACATATATAGAATGGAATATTACTTAGCCATAAAAAGAATGAAACCTTGCCATTTGTGACAACATGTTATTATATTCATTCATACAAGCTTCAATATTTTTATTGCAATAGTTACTAAAGAAGGAGAGACTGGTCAAGATGGAGTAGAAAGTAGAGACTGTGTATGCCTCTTCTTGCGACTACACCAAAATGATACACTACAGCACAACCAGCATGTGGAGTTCCCTGAGGTCTGGATGAATCGAAGCCTTACAACTGAAGAAAAAGTAAGAGGTCACCTAAAACGGGTAGAAGGGGCAGAGACACGAAATGGCCTAGCTCCACAACTACTTGTAGGGATTGAGAATCAGGAGTGTTATATTGGCTGCAGAGACACCCCCGCCCCTGAGGAGTGAGCAGTCCTGGCCTCAGACTGGATTTCCCAGCACAGAGTTCCAGTGCTGAATAGATAAACTACCTACTGGCTGTGAAAACCAGCAGAGGTTGTGGCTGAGTGAGACGGAGGGCTGCGGGAGTCAGACATTCCTCTTAAACCGCCCACACCCAGACTTACTTGCTAATGGACATGCTCACTCTGAACTCCAGTGCTGGAGCCAGGTCTTCGGGAGTACCAGGAACACACAGGGAGATAGTGAGTTGTTGGGCTTCTGCCCAGGTGATTTCGTGAGACTCTGCCTCTCCCATCTTGTGGGACAACCCATATTGCTGTCAGTGGCTCATTCCATGCAAATGGCATGACTTGGCTCTTGCTGTGGACTTTCCTAAAATCTCTCAAAGGCTCAAAAGACTGCATCTGGCCTTGGCATGCTCTGTATCTCCTGCTGAGCAGCCCCAAGCCCTGCACTAGTGGCAGCCAGCTTTGGTTTCTGGCTTGGCTTCTTAAGGCACCTATAAGACTAGTATGGGTGGCAGCCATCTGGATTGCTTGATGACTCTTATCATGTGGCCCTGGAGGTGCATAAGCTGTGGCTTAACTTGGCCTGCAGCTGGACCTCTCCCAGGACTGTGCCACTAGGTGCTATAGGACACCTACCACATAAGGCCACTCTACTAAGACTAAGTGATTTAGGAGCCCTACCTAATAAATAGAAATAGCCAATATGGGGAGACAAAGAAGCCTGTCCTGCATGAAAGTACAGAAAAAGCTTCAGAAAAAGAACTCAGCAAAATGGGGACAAGCAGTCTACCAGATACAGAATTCAAAACACTGGTTATAAAGACACTCAATGAACTTAGGGGAAGAGTAGATGAACTCAGTGAGAACTTTAACAAAGAGATAGAAAACATAAAAATGGAGATGAACACATAAAAGGGAACCAGTCAGAAATGAAGAATACAATATCTGAGATGAAGACTACATAAGAGGGAATCAACACATTAGAGGAAGTGGAGAATCAAATCACCAACATAGAGGTTGGGGTAGTGGAGGACACCCAATTAGATCAGCAACAAGAAAAAAGAATCCAGAAAAGTAAAAATAATTTAAGGAACCTTTGGAACAATATCAAGTGTAACAACATTTGCATCATATGGATACCAGAAGGAGAAGAAAAAGAGCAAGGAATTGAAAACCTATTTGAACAAACAATGACAAAAAACTTCTCTAACTTGTGAAGGAAATAGACATACAGCCTCAGTAAGTTCAGAGAGTCCCAGACAAGATGAACCCAAAGAGGCCCACACTAAGACACCTCATCATTAAAATGCCAAAGGTTAAAGACAAACAGAATCTTAAAAGTAGCAAGAGAAAAGCAATTAGTTACCTACAAGGGAGGCCCATAAGACTGTCAGCTGATTTCTGAAAAGAAACTTTGCAGGCCAGAAAGGCTTGGCACAAAATATTCAAAGTCATGAAAAGCCAAAACCTGTAATCAAGATTACTCTATCCAGCAAAGCTATTGTTTAGAATCTAAAGACAGATAAAGAATTTCCTAGATAAGAAAAAGCTAGAGGGGTTCATCGGCACCAAGCCAGTATTACATGAAATGTTGGAGGGATTTCTTTAAGAAGAAGAGAAAATATATATCAAAAATATTAAAAAGAACAGTAATAAGTATGTATCTATCAACAAGTACTTCAAATGAAAAAAGATTAAATGCTTTAATCCAAATAAGGTGGATAAATGAATAAGCAAACAACACTCTTACATAGGCTGCTTACAAGAGACTCACTTCAGTTTAAAAACCATACACAGACTGAAAGTAAAGGGATGGAAAAAAATATTTCATGATGGAGCTAGAGGGTATTGTGCCGAGTGGAGTAAGTCAGATAGAGAAAGACAAATTATTTCATTTCATGTACATGTGGAATCTAAAGAACATAAACAACAACAGCAACAAAAGCAATAACAACAACAAAGAAATAAACTCATAAAGAGAACATTTTGAGGGTTACCAGATGGGAGGATGGTGGAAGGGGGTCGGTGAAAAAGGGGGAAAGGATTAAGAAGTACAAATTGGTAGTTACAAATAGTCATGGAAATATAAAGTATAGCATAAGGAATATAGTCAATAATATAATAATAACTATCTTACAGTGTCAGAGGGGTACTAGATTTATTGGAGTGATCACTTTGTGAGTTATATAGATATCTAATCACTAATATAAAATAATTAAACTAATATAATATTGTATACCAACTCTAGTTAAAAAAATAATAAGAAAAAGAAAAAATATGTTTGAATGGCAAACAGTTATTAGGGAAGAACCATGAATTTCCTTAGGTTGACAATATCATAAAGAAGAGGTAGGAATTGAAGAAAATATGGAAAAGGCGGAGAGACACTGAAGTTGACAAGAAGCCTTCATATAACTCCCATCTAATACATTTCTTGTTGGAGCAGAGTTCCGGGACACAGACTGGGTCTTGTCATTCCCATTCTCTAAAGAGCCTTGGTTACATGTGTGTTGTGGGTCATAGGCTACTACTATTTGTTAAGTAGTTTAAGTCTGTGATGTCAGTTATCCCATGGTGACTTTATTATGGCTCTCTAATACAAATGGCCTGACATGTTATTTATGGGTCATCAAGTAGGTACTCCTATTAGCTTCTCCTCAAAATTTTCAGAGGAAGGGTCAAGAGAACCACAGCAACTTCACTTCTCTCTCTCCAATCTTGACTCTGTTTCATGACTAACTAAGCTCTAAAAACAGTAATGAAGTCTTTGGGTATAAGTATTGGGATCCATCAAATGTTTAATTTATTTGCATCTCGTGAATTCTCCCACTTCCCAACCCGAGACTGAAAACTGAAAACCTGAGAAGAAGGCTTGATGTGTTCCAGAATGCCTTATGGTTATTCCCCATTTTCTAGCAAAGAGAAAAGTAGAGGGTTAGTCATATATTGATATATATTGATAAAACCTGTAGTAACAGCAAAATCTATGATTGGTTGTGGCCATTCCAACCCTGACTGATATCACAAACAATATAAGGGAATTAAGCTGTCCAAGAGAACAACCTGTTCCTTTTTTGTATTCTGGGTCACTATTCTAACATCTGTTTGGATTAAGAACTGCATTTAAAATTTCACTTATACTAGGGCAAACTATAGGTTAGATGGGCCATCCAGGGAATATCTAATCGCAGATGTCAAACTTTTACAAATAGAGAAAAAAATCCCCCCAAAACTATGTGTATGTATTTGAGTTTAACTGCATTAGGAGACAGTGAGCATGGCTTTAGATGTCATTGGCATCCACAGCAAAAACATTGGTGACTTCCATTTCATGCTTCAGAATTCCTCTCCTCCACTGAGTTAAAGGAATCTAACACTCTGGTACAGATGTCCCATGGTTGGTGGGTGACTGTCCATGCTCTTAGGCTTGCAAAGGTAGATAGAACTCAGACTAAGGGGGATGGCCGCTTTCCTGGTTTCTGCTGTTCCAGGGCCTAATAGGCTCTCCCTCAGAAATTTGAAGCCTGTCATTTCTAAGGCCATTGTTCCAAGGTATCTAAGGTTCATTTGCAGAATTTGCCTTTGGTAATGGAAGACAGAAGCCTACTTCTAAGATCTAAACTGATGCTATGAAAAAAATTAAGAATTTTTTAAAAAAATAATATTTATAACATTATGCCTTACAACACTTTGCAACTTCTCTCCTAGGGCAAGTGTCTTACCTTTTGCTAAAGAAAACAGGGGGAAAGGTAAATATGACCCTATCCTACAAACTCATCCAGACTAATCCTGTGTCTCTCAGCTGAAAGTTTCCTCCTGTCCTATTGAATGTGCCCTTTCCTTTACCCTTGTAAATGGCCCCAAATGGACCTGGTTGTCATCTCCACTTGTTAGAATAGTGTAGGGTCATGTTACTCAACAGATACTACATTCATCTCATTACTACTTTGGAGTCCTGATCTCATCACTAAAATTTCACCGCTATGCCCCAATAGCATGTGAAGAATTCTTTCTTTCATGTACAATTATGTGTCAATATATTTGTTCCCACACATATACATAAAGAGAAAACATGGTCATGAGGTATTGAAAACAGTTACTTCCAGAGGACCGGACTTTTACTTCCTTTACTGTATTTTCTTTATTGCTTAAATATTGCTATTCACAATGAACAGGAACTTTTAATTTGATCAAGAGAAGCTATGTTTATTCTAAAATAACAGACCAATTTATAAAAGCACTAATATTGTAAAAGAAAAAGGAATTACAAACTGCTTTGAGTGTGAAGAATTCTATAATTCTTGTCTTGCTCTAGACCAGGTTAGATATAATGATTAGTCTTTCACCACTGCCATTATAAGTTAAAGGTTTAATTAAGAAGAACATTAACCAAAAAAAAAAGACCCCCCCCAAAAAAATCCAACCAAATTAACAAAAATGAGAAGAGTGGAAAATAAAGCAAATTACAAGTACAGTAAATATAAAAAAATTCCATGAGGTAGAAAAAACTCCAAATTACGTGTAAACACTTCAACCTTTAGATTGGATTTTAATAATTCTATTTGTTTTGATTGCTCAGGTTTATTGGAAGATAATTTACATAAAACATTGTATAAGCTTAAGGTGTACAGCATGATGAATATAATACATGTATATATTGTGGAAGATTATCACAACTAATTTAGTCAATTCTTCTATCACATCACATAATTATACTTTCTTAGTGAGAACATTTAAGATCTATTCTATTAGCAATTTTTAAGTATATAATACAATATCGTTAACTATAGTCACCACACTGTACATTAGATTCTCAGAAATTATTCATCTTACACCTGAAAGTGTGTACTTTTTGACGAATATCCTATCCCCCCAGCCTCATTCCATGGCAACCATCATTCTACTCTCTGTTTCTATATATTTAGCTTTTCTGGATTACACATGTAAAGTCATACAGTACTTGTCTTTCTCTATCTGACTTATTTCGCTGAACATAATGCCCTCAAGATCTATCCATGTAGTCACAAATGGCAGGATTATTTTTATGACTGAATAATAATATTATTATGTTTTATGGCTGAATATTATTATAATTAATTATATTATTATTAATAGTATAACAAATTATTATTCATCCATAAAAAGTGAAATCCTGCCACATGTGACAACATCCATCAGTAGGTTGTTTCCATGTCTTGGCTACTGAATATAATGCTTTATGAACATAGGGGTGCAGATAGCTCTTCAAAATAGTGATTTCATTTCTTTTGGCTATGCACCCAGAAGTCTTATTTTTAATTTTTGAGGAATCTCCATACTGTTATCCATAGTGGCTGTACCAATTTACATCTCCACAAGCAGTGTGCAATGTTGAGAATTTTTGCAACTATATTCATCAAGGATATTGGCTTGTAGTTTTCTTTTCTTGTCCTCACCTGGCTTTGGTATCAGTGTAATGTTGGTCTCCTAAAGTGAATTTAGAAGTTTCCCATCCTCTTTAAGTTTTTGGGAGAGTCTGAAAACAATTAATTTTAATTGTTCTTTAAATATTTTATAGAGTTCACCAATGAAACCCCTGGTCTGTGCTTTTCTTTGTTGGGAGGTTTTTGTAACTAATTCAACTTCTTTATTCTTTATTGAGCTATTCACATTTTCTGTTTCTTTTTAAATTCAGTCTTGGTAGGTATATATTTCTGGGAATGTATCCATTTATTCTGTGTTATTCAATTTCTTAGTGTATGATTATTTAAAGTAGTCTCTTATGAAACTTTACACTTCTGTGGTATCAGTTGTAATGTGTTCTGTTTCATTTCTGGTTTTATTTATTTGAAACTTCTCTTTTTTTTTCTTAGTCAAGCTAAAGGTATGTCAACTTTGTTTATCTTTTCAAAAAACAAGCTTTTAGTTTTGTTGACTATTCTATTATTTTTCTGATTCTATTTCATTTATTTCTGTTCTGAACTTTGATATTTCCTTCCTTTTGCTAACCTTGTACTTAGTTTGTTCTTTTTCTAGTTCCTTGAGATATAAAGTTACATTGTTTATTAGAGATTTTTCTTTTTTCAATATAGTCATTTATTGCAATAAACTTCCTGTTAGAATTGCATTTGCTGCATCTGATAAGTTTCGGTATGTTGTGTTTCTATTTTCATTTTTTTCAAGATATATTTTGATTTTCCTTTGATTTCTCTGATCCATTGTTGTTCAAGAATATGTTGTCCAATTTTTACATATCCGCGAAATTTCCAGCTATTCTTCTGCTGTTAATTTTTAGTTTTATATCACTGTTGTCAGAAAAGACAGTTTGCATTATTTCAGTCTTCTTAAATTTGCTAAGACTTCTTTTGTGACTTAATGTATGATTTTCTCTTGGTAATGTTACATGTATGATTTTCTCTTGGTAATGTTACATGAGAAGAATGCATATTCTGCTGCTGTTGGATAGAATGTTCTATTAATATTTGTTAGGTTCATTTGATGTATAGTTCAAACAATGTTTCCTTAGTAATTTTCTGTTCAGATGATCTATCTCTTGTTGAAAGTGAGGTGTTGAAGTTCTCTATTATTATTGTATAGTTATATGTGTCCCCCTTCAGATCTGTTAGTATTTGCTTAGGGCATATGTATTTACAATTGTGAAAATCTCATAATGAATTGACCCCTTATCATTGTGAAATGACCTTATTTGTCTCTTGTTACACTTTTTGACTTAAAGTCTATTTTGTTTGTTATAAATACAAATGCCTCTGCTGTATTTTGGTTTCTATTTGCACACAATATTTTTTTCATCCCTTCACTTTGAAAATATATGTCCTTAAAGTTGAAATTTCTTGTAGGCAGCATATAGTTAAATCCTGCTTTTAAAAAATTTATTCACCCATTTTTTGCTAAGCGATTGGAAAATTTAATCTATTTATATTTAAAGTAATTATGGCTGGGTAATAACTTACTAATGAAATTTCATTGTTTTTTGGGGGGTGGTATAATTTTTAAATCACAAATTTTCTTTCTTTCTAGTAAGTTTTGTTTTATATCAATGGGTCTGACCCCATTTACCCTTATCTACCTCTACCTCTCCTTTCCCTCTGGTAACCTCTAACCTGTTAATTGTGTCTATGAGTTTTTGTTCGTTTGTCATGTTTATTTGTTACTTTCAGTTTTATATTCCACATATGAATGAAATCATGTGGTTCTCAACTTTTCTGTCTTATTTATTTCACTTAGTATGATAATCTCAAGATCTATCCATGTTGTCACAAATGGCGGTATTTCATTTTTTCTCATGGCTGACTAGATCATATGCTTTTAGCAAGAGTATCTCAGAAGTTGTCCTGTTTTTTTCTTATTGCATCTTCTGATTTGTGCTATTATTGGTGGTGTTAATGTTGATTACTGAAGGCAGAATCAGTTGAGTTTCTCTTTTCTAATGTTATATACTCACTTTACAATTAATTAGTCTGTTACAGGGAAGTAGTTTGAAACTATGTGAATAATTCTGTTCTTCATCAAATTTTTTAATTTATTCATTCACTTATAAAAATGGATTCATGGTTTATTGGATTACATGCACATTTATAATATAAATTGTTTAAATATCTTCTTGCATTTCAGGTCATACTTTTTAGATGATTCTCTTCTTCTTAAAGCACATCCTCTAGAAATTCCTTTAGAGAAGGCCTATTGGTGGTGAAAACTCTCACTGTTTATCTGAAAATGTTTTTATATTGTCATGTTTTTGATGTTTATACAATATTTGGTTGACAGGTTTTTTTCGTAGTACTTAGAAGATATTACCCACTGTGTTCCTGCTTTCAATGTTTCTTTTGAAAAGTCTGCTATCAGTCTAAAACTAGCTTCAGGTGAACTGTTCATTATCTCTGGTTGCTTTTCAGATAATCCTTTTATTTTATATAAATAAGAGATTATCCTAAAAGCCTAGGGGCTTGTGTTTATGATTCTGAGTGATGCATATTTCTGACCTAGGTTGTGGTGTTGAGGGTGTTTACTTTTATTTTTTGTTAAATTATATATTTATTATTTATTTTTGAATATTGGTATTATATTTTACAATGGAAGAGAAGAAAAGAAACAGAAAAATAGCAGCCCTGCATTTTAATTTGTATTTTAAGACACTAGTTTGTCAACTGAAACTTAGATATGATGCATAAAGTATATTTTACATTTTGGTGTTTGTTGAAGCATCTCCTAGCCTCATACTTTTTTTCATAGCACTGATTTTCCTTAAGTGTTATATAATCATTTATGAATTACCACTTGAAAAATTTGCTTTTCGTAGATTGTCTGGTAGGATAAAATTTCTATGAACATTAAATAAATATACTAATTTCAATAATTATGAAAAACATACTTCAGATATTTTATCACAGAAATATTAAATGTATTTCTATGATAAATAAAAATGTAACTATTTCTAAGCATGTGTGTGCATGAGTGATTAGGAACTTGAATTTAATGTTTTTATAATTGAGTTTATTTAAATGGTAATCTTGTTCTTTTCTGTCTTTCTCATTGAACCCTTCTATTCATCCTTCAATGATTACTTCGAAGTTTAATGTTACCAAAATTGTTGTGTTTTATGTATTATTTTTGTTATGTATTCTATAGTAAGATAGTTTTGTAAGTGTTTCTATTTTTAATTAAAATTATTGGGGTGACATTGGTTAATAAAATCAAAATAGTTTTAAGTGAATAATTCAATAACACATCATATGTATATTGGAATGTGTGTTCATCATCAGAAGTTAAATTTTCTCCCATCGCAAAATATTTGAATCCCTGTATCCCTATCTACCTCTCCCCACCCTCTTTACTCTTATAACCACTAATCCATTGTCTGTGTCTATGAATCTCTGCTTGTTTGTCATGTTTGTTTGTTGCTTTCACTTTTATATTCCACATATGAGTGAAATTATATGGTTTTCAATGTTTTCTGTTTGACATATTTTGCTTAGCATGATAATCTCAAGATTCATCCATATTGTCACAAGTGGCAGTATTTCATGTTTTCTTAGGACTGAGTAATATTCCTTGTATATATGTACCAAAGCTTCTTTATCCAATCATCTATTGAAGGGTACTTAGGTTGTTTTCATGTCTTGGCAACCATGAATAATGCTGCTTTGAACATCAGGGTGAGGATAAATGTTTTCAAGTTTTTTTTTTTGAGTAAATACCCAGAAGATGAATTGTTGGGTCATATGGTAGATCAATTCTTAGTTTTTTTGAGGAACCTCTATACTATTTTCCATAGTGGCTGTACCAATTTACATTCCTACTAGCAGTGTATGAGGGTTCCTTTTCCTCACAATCTCTTTAACACTTATTATTACTTGTACTATTGATAATAGTTATTCTAACAGGTGTGAAGTGGTTTCTCATTGTGATTTTGATTTGCATTTTCCTAATAGCTAGTGAAGTTGAATATCTTTTCATATGTCTGTTGACCATTTGTATGTCTTCTTTGGAGAAGTGTCTCTTCAGGTCCTCTGTCTATTGTTTAATTGGATTTTTTATTTTTTTTTAGTGTTGAGTTGTATGATTTTTTTTTGTATATTTTGGATATCAGGCCCTTATCAGAAGTGTTGTTTGCAAATATGTTCTCCTATTTGGATGGATACCTTTTTGTCTAGTTGATGGTTTCTTTTGCTGTGCAGAAGCTTTTTAGTTTGATATATAGTCCTGTTCATTTATTTTGCTTTTACTTCCCTTGCCTTTGAGGTCAAATTCATAAAATCTTCTCTAAATCCAAGGTCCATGAATTGAGTACATATGGTTTTTTATTATGTAATTTATTGTTTCAGGTCTTATATTCATTGATTCATTTAGAGTTAATGTGGGTGTATGGTGATAGATAGCAGTCTAGTTTTATTCTTTTGCATGTGGCTTTCCAATTTTCCCAGCACCATTTATTGAAGAGGCTTTCCTTTATTCACTGTATGTTTTTGGCTTCTTTGTCAAAAATTATTTGTCCATATATATGAGGGTTTATTTCTAGACTCTCAATTCTGTTCCATTGATCTCTGTGTCTCTTTTTCTGCCAATATCATGCCGTTTTAATTATTGTCTCTATGTAGTATAATTTGAAGTTGGGTAGAGTGATACCTCTGGACTTGTTCTTTTTTCTCAAGATTGTTTTGGCTATTTGGGTTTTTATTGTTCTTTCATACAAATCTGATGATTTTTGTTCTAGTTCTTTAAAAAATGATGATGGGATTTTGATGGGGATTGCATTAAATCTGTATAATGCTTTAGGTAATAAGGTCATTTTAACTATGTTGATTCTTCCAATCCATGAACATGGAATATCTTTCTATTTCTTTGTGTCTTCTTCAATTTTCTTTAATAATGTCTCATAGTTTTAGTGTATAGATTCTTTACATGTTTTGTTAGGTTATTCCTTGGTATATTTTTGTTGTCATTGCAATTGTAAAAGGAATTGATTTTTTAAATTTCTTTTTCTGAAAATTCATTGTTAAAGTATAGGAATGTTATGAACTTTTTGTACATTAATTTTGTATCCTGAAAGTTTACTGTATTCGTTGTTTCTAATAGTTTTTTGGTGGAGACTTTAGGATTTTCTATATAGAAAATCATGTTATTTGAAAAAAGTGACAATCATACTTTCTCATTTCCTATCTGGATGTCTATTACTTCTTATTCTTGCCTGATATCTCTAGCTATTATTTCCAATACTATATTGAATAATAGTGGTAATAGTGGACATCCTTGTCTTGTTCCTGATCTTAGAAGAAATGTCTTAGTTTTCACACTTAAATATGATGATAGCTGAGGGTTTGTTGTATATGGCTTTTATTATGTTGAGGTGCTTTTCATCTATACCCATTTTACTGTTTTAATCATAAATTGATGCTGTATCTTGTCAATTTTTTAATCTGTTGATATGATCATATAATTTTTTAAATTTTGTTTATGTGATATATCACATTAATTGATTTGTGTGTTATGAATCATCCCTGTGTCCCTGAGTGAAGCTCACTTGATCACAAAGTATAATCTTTTAAATGCATTGTTGTATTTGTTTTGCTCATTTTTGTTTTTTGTATTTTTGCATCTCTGTTCATAAAAGATTTTGATTCATAAGAGATATTGTTCTATAGTTTTCTTTTTTGTGTTACCTTTACCAGGTTTTGGTATCAGGGTAATATTGGCCTAAAATGAGTTAGGATGTATTGCCTCCTCTTCGATTTTTTTTGGAAGAGTTTAAGGAGAATATAGATTAAATCTTCTTTGAATGTTTGATGGAATCACTGGTGAAGACATCTGGCCTTTGACTTTAATTTTTGAGAGGTTTTTGATAATTATTTTAATTTTCTTATTGTTGATCAGTCTATTTAGATTTTCCACTTCTTCATGATTCAGTATAGGAAGGTTGTGTATTTCTAAGAACTCATCCAATTTTTCTAGGTTATTGAATTTTGTGGTGTAAAATCTTTCATAGTATTCTTGTATGATCTTTTGTATTTCAGTGTCACCTGTTGTAACTTCTCTTTCATATCTGATTTTGTTTATTTGTCCTTTGTTTTACTCAGTTTAACCTGGGGTTTGTCAATTTTGTTAATCTTCACAAAGAACCAGCTCTTTGTTGCATTATTTTCTTCTACTGTCCCTTTATTCTCAATTTCGTTAATTTCTGCTCTAATTTTTATTATTTCGTTCCTTGTGATGACTGTAGGCTTCATTTATTCTTCTTTTTCTATTTTTTAAGATGTAAATGTTAGGTTGTTTATTTGGGATCTTGCGGGTTTCTTCTTTTTTTTTCAGTCATTAGTCATTTATTTTATTTTATTTTTTAAATTTACATATTTTAATTATTTTCAAGTATACAGTACATTGGTTAGACATTTATATAGTTTGTAAAACGATATCCCCAATTGCTCCCTCTCTCCCCTGACCCTCTGCCTAGCCAACGTATTAATGCTAACTGCATTCCTTATGCCATGCTCCCCATTCCTGTGATCACCTGTCAGCTACTAATTTGTACTTCTTTAACCTTTCACCCCATTTTCCCAGATCCCCAAACCCTCCCCCACTCTGTCCATCACCAAATTATCCACTATATTTGTGAGTCTGTTTTTGATTAGTTTGTTCTTTTTATTCCTTAAATTCCACATATAAGTGAAATCATATAGTGTTTATCTTTCTCTGTCTGACTTAAGTACCTTCTAGGTCCATCAAAGCAATATCTTTTTCCACCCCCTTTCTTTTAGTCTGTGTGTGTCTTTTAATCTGAAGTGAGTCTCTTATAGGCAACATGTAGGGGTCTTGTTTTCCTTTCCATTCATCCACTCTTTTAGTTGGAGCACTTAATTCTTTTCCATATGAGGCACTTATTGATAGGAATGTAGTTGTTACCATTCTTGATTCCTGTTTTTAATACGTTTTTTCTTCTTAGAGAAGTCCCTCCAACATTTCCTATAATACTGGCTTGGTGGTGATAAATTCCTTTAACTTATTTTTGTCTGGGAAGCTCTTTATCTGTCCTTCAACTCTAAATGATAGCTTTGCTGGATAAAGTATCCTTGGTTGTAGATTCTAGGTCTTCATCTTGTCAAATATTTTCCTGTCAAGCCTTTTATTCCTGCATAGTTTCTTTTGAGAAATCAGCTGCCAGTCTTATGGGTGCTCCCTTGTAGGTAACTAT
>CM053509.1:89282426-89382780 GCA_028627145.1 Eidolon dupreanum
TGCTTTTCTCTTGTTGCTTTTAAGATTCTCTCTTTGCCTTTAACCTTTGGCATTTTAATTATGATGTGTCTTGGTGTGGGCCACTTTGGATACCTGTTTTTTTGGAACTCTCTGAGCTTCCTGGGATTTTATATCCATTTCCTTCACGAGGTTAGTGAAGTTTTCCATCATTATTTCTTCAAACAGCTGTTAGACATCTTGATTTTCTTTAGTTACGCAGATCAGATGGATATTTGAACCCTTAATAGTGTCCCATATTCTCCTTAAATAATTTTTATAGTCTTGGCATCTTATCTCTTGCCATTCTGCTTGAACATCCTCAGCTTTTCCGTCTTCTAGATAGGGCGTTTGATCCTTTTTTTATTTCACCTTGTTTATTCCTTTGTTTGTTCCATTTAATATATTTCTCATCTCAGATAATGTGCTCTTAATTTAAGACTGGTTCCCTTTTATAATTTCCATATCCATTTTTATGTTTTTTATCTTTTTTGGGAGGTTCTCTACACTTCCCAACAGTTCACTGAGCATCTTTATAACCAGTGTTTTGAACTCTGCATCTGTTACATTACTTGACTATTATATCTGGATCTCTGTTCTGTTCTCTCATATGGCTTCTGCTTCTTTGTCTTCCCATGTTGGCTGCCTTTCCATGCCTGTTTCTATGTACTAAGCAAAGCTCCTAACTCCCAGTCTTATTAGTGTGGATTTGTGAAGTAAGTGTCTGTCCAGTGGCACAATCCTGAGAGCAGTTCAGCTGTGGACCAAATTTAGCCCAAGCCTCTACCCCTCTGGGGCCACCTGTTAAGATTCAGCAAGCAATCCACAGATGCTGTGCTTATAGTTAACTCAAAAGGCCACACCAGAAACTGAGGCCAGCTTGCTGTAGTGTGAGTCTAGGCGCTGCTCAGCAAGGAGCACCTGACTTGCTGAGAATACACCTGGATGGGGCTGTGAGTTGGGGGAGGCAGAGTTCCAGGGAATCCTCTGGGTAAAGTGACCTCTCTTATTCAGTTTGATGATGTCACTGTTATGGTGGCACTGAGACCTGTGCTCTGTTGTGGGAAGGACTCAACAAGGAACAATGGATACCACCTGAACTATACAGAGTGAGTCTCACCTTGGCCCTCACTCCGACAATGTCTTCTTGTAAGTCCCTGGTGCCCCTTGTGCACAGCTGAATCAGTGCTGGTGCTCAGAGCAAGTTGGTCTGTCACCAGGAAAATCCACTCACGGACACAGCCCATTTAAGAGGCTTCTGCTGCTGCCGCAGCCTCCATCTCACTCAGCCACTGGAGGCAGCCCCACATCCTCACCCCGTCCTACCTTTTGCTGTTTCAGGGTGATTTCTTGGATTTTTCTCTAGTCGTATGGCTTGTTTACCTAGATCCCAGGTGATTTTTCTTTGCTGCTGCTTCTTGTTTCTGTCACAACTTTGATTTGGTTGCCGGAGGGATGAACAGAGCCTCTATCATCTATGCCATTTCTTCAGTCTCTTTTATTTCTTGAGATAGGTCTGTAACAATATGAACTTTCCTTTTATTACTGCTTTTGTTGTGTCCCAAAATTTTGATATGTTGTTGTTCCACTCTCATTCATTTCTATGTATTTCTTGATCTCTCCTTTTATTCCTTTTATGACCTAGTGTTTCTTTAGTAGCATGCTGTTTAATCCCCAAATATTTGTTCTTCCTGCTTTTTAAAATATGGTTGATTTCCATTTTCAAAGCATTATGGTCAGATAATATGCTTGGTATGATTTTAATTCTCTTATGTTTGTTGAGGCTAGGTTTGTTACCCAACATATGATCTATCTTTGAGAATATTCCAAGTACACTAGAGAAGAATTTATAAACTGATGTTTTGAGATGAAAGGCTCTGTAAATGTCAATTACATCCAGTTGGTCTACTGTGTCATTTGAGGTTGATATTTCTATTGGTTTTCTGTTTGGAAAACAGTAGTATTGAAGACAGTGGGGTATATAGTTCCCCTACTTTAATTGTGTTTTTATCAGTTTCTCTCTCTAGTTCTGTTAGTAGATGCTTTATATATTTTGGTGCTCCCCAATTGGAAGCACATATACTGATAAGTGTCATATCTTCTTGTGTATGGTCCCCTTTATCATTATGAAGTGTCTATCATTGTCTCTCATTACCTTTTATATCTTGAAGTATATTTTATTAGCTATAAGTACAGCTACACCTGCTTTTCTCTGGATGCCATTTGCCTACAGTATCATTTTCCACCCTTTCATTTTGAGCCTACATTTGTCCTTGCAGCTGAGTGTATCTTGAAGGCAGCTTATGGTAGAGTTTTGTTTATTGATCTAATCTGCTACTCTATGCTTTTTATTGGTGAGTTCAGTGCATTTACATTAAGGGTTATTATTGAAATATGAAGTTTTCCTGTAGCCATTTTATCTTTTGTTTTCTGGTAGTTCGGTGTCTCCATTGTTTCTTTGTCCTTATGTTTCTGTCTGTTAATTTAATTTGGTAGTCTTTTAGCTTTTTTACATCAGTTATCTCTTGTTTTATGTTATGTGTTTCATTTTATTGTGTGTGTGGTTACCATTAAATTTATGTAAAGAAAAGATCTATCTATCTATCTATCTATCTATAGATAGATAGATAGATATGTACATATATATATAGGTAGATAGATATGTACATATATATAGATAGATATGTACATATAGATAGATAGATAGATATGTACATATATAGATATTTACATCTAGGTAAATAGATACATACATACATACATACATACATACATACATACATACAGTAGTTCTTTTCCTTCTGCATGTACCTTATCTCCATTCCCTTTTGCAGTTTCAGTTCTTTACTCCTTCTCTTTTCTCATTTTGTTGTCTTAGATTATCTCTATTTATGCTGCATATTCACTTCTAGATTGTAGTAGCAGTTGACTTCCTTTTTTAAACATTTTTTGATCTTTAACCATTATAATATTTAAGCTTATAATACCCAATTCTTAACCATAAGGATTGTGCTTTTCTGTTTCTATCTGCCTGTTAGTCACCTTACTCAAAGTTATGTTTTTTTTTTTTTTGCCCTTTGTTTCAGGTAGAATGACACTCTCCAGTATTTCTTGTAATGCACTCTTAGTGGTAGAAAATTCCCTCAGCTTCTCTATGTTTGAAAAGGTCTTTATTCCTCCTTTATATCCAAAGGAGATCTTTACTAGATATATTCTTAGATGGTAATTTCTCTCTTTCAATAGTTTGAATATTTGGTTCTTCTTCCTCCTAGCTTGTAAAGTTTCTGCTGAAAAGTCCAATGATAATATAATGGATTTCCTTTATAAATTATTGTCTTTCCCCTACCTTCACCACCACCCCACCCTCTCGGCTGCCTTGAGAATTCTTTCTCTGTCATTGACTTTTGACAACTTTACTATAATATATCTTGGAGAAGGGAGAAGGATTTTTTTTGGTTAAGATAATTAGGTATCCTGTTTGTTTCTTAGATTTGAGGATCCAGTTATTTCCATAGGTTTGGGAAGTTCTTGTTGACTATTTGTTTGAATAGGCTCTCTGTTCCCTTCTCTCTCTCCTCTCCTTCTGTATGCCCATTCTTCTTATATTGCTTTGTCTGATGGTGTCAGATGGTTCTTGTAGAGTTCTTTCTTTTCTTTTTCATTTTCTTTCTTTTTTTCTTTTCTTTTTTTTTAGTGTCAAGTAGAGACTTGACATCTGTGTCATTTCCAGATTTCTGTCTTCAATATCACCAATTCTTTCATCCTTCTGGTCAGCTCTATTTCCTAAGCTTGCATTTCATTCTTCATTGCTTTTAATGAGTTTTTCATCTATAGAAGTTCTATTTGGTCCTTTTTAAAATTTTCAATCTCCTTGGTAGAGTATTCTTTTTGTTCATTGATTTTATTTCTAAGTTCTTTGAACTACTGGTCAGAATTTTCTTCCATCTCATTGAGTTTTTCAGAAGTGTAGTCTTGAATTCTCTGTCATTTAAATCACATATTTTTATATCTTTAAGCTTATTTTCTGATAACTTTTTATTTTATTTCCGAGCTGCCTTGTCACCTTGGTTGTTCATGGTGTTTGATGGACCATTTCTTTGCCAAGGCATTTATGGGAATAAACTGTCTTTTTTTTTTAAAGAAAATTTATTATATTATTATATACTGATCTCTCTTTAGTATGTTGATAAGAAGTTTTTTTCTGGTAGGTGGCGCCCAAGCCTCCTGCACTGCCCAAGCCTCCCAGATATCAGCTTTGTGGTTAAAAATTCTATTTATTCTCTGGGAAGGTGTGTGTTTTTTTTCTATGACCAGGTTGCATGGCTCCCATGGGAGAATGTGAAGGAAGATGAAAGTCTGAGCCTCTGAAAATGCCCCAACCCCCTGGTATTGTCAGATTCAGTGCTCTGCTGCTTTCTTCTGAATCAGCCTGACTGGGTGGGGTGGACTGGGAGAAGCCAGTGGCATGTGTGGCTGTTTTCCTGCCAGTAATGCTGTCCCTCAAGCTACAGCTGCCTCACTTCTATATCTCTGCCCTCGTCAGTCTGGTTACAATAAATTCCCCTGAGGCTCATTGCTAGCTCTGGGAGGATATGGGAGTGGTGGGAAGGATATGCCCTGGGATGGTGGGGGAAGTTGACCAGGCTCCTTGACTCAGCTTTCTGCCTGGCAATGGCAGTTGCTAAAACACAGCTGTTGCCAGTTTGCACTTGGCCTCTGCCCTGCTCTCTGCCCTGATCACCGGGCTCTCCTTCATGGAATATGCTGATCACTCAGGCAGGACTATTTGGTTCTTCAAAGAGCCAAAATACTGCTGTGTGCTTCTCTCTTCTCCCTCAACTGTGTGGAGCTCCGGCTGTGTTCTCTGGGCTTTGCTCCTCTCTGCCTTTCCACCTCTCACATGATTGGCCCACCTTCAGATGCTCTGATGTGCAGATCTCTCAGACATGCTCATGTGGCAGGTTGAGTGTTATTTGTCGGATTGTAGGTGTTTGACTTGTTGTAATTTCAAGGGGAGAGATTGGGGAGAGCCCTCATTCTGTCATGCTTCTGATGTCAATTATAGTGTTTTTAAAAAGTAGTGACTAAATTACTTTAAATTACTTGAATTACATTCTCCATATTAAGACCATTTAAGACACATCAAGTGTTTGCTGCTTCCTTATTGAGCATGAATGCTTAGATGACAACATACAAGATTATTTGAGTTACTTTTTATTTTTTCAGGGAAAAATAACAGTAATATCTTTGCTTTAGAAAAAAATGGAAACACATTTACATGGACTGTGCAATTTTGGCATTTTAAAGATAAATGTTATAATTTTATTTTTAAATAAAATACTATTTTGAAATTAAAAATTGTCTTTTCAACAAATGGCACAACTGGACATCCACATACAATTAAATGAATTAAGACAGAGACCTTAATCCTTCACTAAAACATCTCAAAATGGATTGCAAAACTAAATGTAACATGCAAAACTATAAAACTCCTAGAAGATAACATAGCAGAAAACCTAGACCTTTGCTATTATGAAGACTTTTTAGATACAGCACCAAAGGCACAATTTATGAAAGAATGGATAAACTGTACTTCATTAAAAATATAAACTTATGCAAAAGACACTGTTAAAGAATGAAAAGACAAGCCACAGTCAGAAAGTATCTGCAAACAAAAACAAAAACCTGGTATCTCTTTTATGTCAATGATTTTTTAGATAAAGCACTAAAGCCATGACCCATGAAAAAAAGAATGGATCAGCTGGGCTTCATTAAAATTAAAAATGTCTGTTCTGTGGAAGGTGCTGTTAAGAGAATAAAGAGACAAATCATTAAGAAAATATTCTCAAAGACACATCTGATAAAGAATAGTTATCTAAAATGTACAAAAAACTTTTTTATTAAAATATAGTTAACATACAATACTATATTAGATTCAGGTATACAACATTGTTATTCAACCTTTATATACCTAACAAAGTGATTAGCATAAGTCTAGTAACCATTTGTCACTATACAAAGTTATATTATTGACTATATTTCCTCTGCTATACTTTATATCCTTGTGACTTATTTATTTTATAACTGGAAATTTGCACTTCTTATTCCCTTTCATTTTTTTAGTTTTTGCCCTAGCACCCCCCATTTCCTCTCTGGAAATATTCAGTTTCTTCACTATATCTATGAATCTATTTGTTTTGTTTTGATTTTTTAGATTCACATATAACTGAAATCATATTCTCTGTCTGAATGATCTCACTTAGCATAATACCCTCTACGTTTATCCATGTTGTTGCAAATGGGATGCTTTCATTCTTTATATCGCTGAATAATATTTAGTGGTATACATATATCACTTTTTTATCCATTTATCTATCGATGGACACTTAGTTTGCATATCTTGGCTATTGTAAATAAATAATGCTATAATGAACATAGGAAGCATACATAGTTTTTGAATTAATGTTTTTATTTTCCTTGGATAAATATCCAGAAGTGGAATTACTGGGTCATACGGTAGTTCTATTTTTAATTTTTTTAAAAATATTTTTATTGTCTATGGCCACGCTACCCTGAACAAGACCAATCCCATCTGATCTTGGAAGCTAAGCAGAATTGGGCCTGATTAGTACCTGGATGGGAGACTATCTAGGAAGACCAGATGCTGTAGGTGTAAAAAAATTAAAAAAATAAAAGATTTTAAGCTGACAAGTTTCTTGCAATCTGTTAGGTCAACCAAGGGTTGCCTTGCCTAAAAAAAAACATTAAAAATATTTTTTATTAAAATATAGCTAGCAGACAATATTATATTAGTTTCAAGTATATACTGTAGTTATTCAACATTTATATATCTACAGAAGTGATCACAATGATAAGTCTGACAACCATCTAACACCATACAATGCTATTACAATATTATTGACTATATTCTCTATGCTGTATATTAGATCCCCATGACTTATTTGTTTTACACCTGGAAATTTGAAGCTCTTATTCCCCTTCACATTTCCCCATCTTTAAAAAAATTTAAAATGTTAAATTCAATATTCAGTATTCTTTTGTATTAGTTTCAGGTATATAGCATAGTGGTTAGACATTTCTATAATTTATGAAGTGATCCCCCTGACTCATCTAGTACCCACCTAGGGCTATACAGAGTTATTGCCATATTATTGACTGTATCCCCTATGCTTTACATCCCCATGATTATTTCATAACTACCAATTCATATGTTTTAATTTGTACATATGAATTTAATATATCTGAATGCCAATTTCTTCTTCTGGATTTGCCAAGTTTTCAGGCATTCTTTCTCTAAATAAGTTTTCCGCCTCTTTCTCCCTCTCTTCTCCTTCTGGGACTCCCATGATGCAAATATTGTTTTATTCTATGTTATCCCATTATTCACATAGGCTTTCATTACTCTTCTATATTATTATTTTCTTTTTTTCTGATTGAATAATTTCAACTGACCTCTCTTAAAATTCACATACTCCTTTTTTCTGCTTGTTCAAGTTTGTTATTGATGCTTTCTATTGCATTTAAAATTTTTATTCATTGTGTTCTTCAGCTCCAGAATTTCTTTTTAAAACATATAATTTCTATTTCTCTGTGAAACTTTCATTTTTATTATTTACCATTTTCTGATTTTGTTGAGGTGTCTATCTGTGTTATCTTGTAGCTCTCTGACTTGCCTTAAGAAAGTTATTTTGAAATATTTGGTAATTTATAGATCTCCATTTATTTGGGACAAGTTACTAGATGTTGAGAATACAATAAGGAACAAGATAAACAATGTGTCTGCTCTAACTGAGCTTAATTCTATTATGGAAAAAAGAAATAAGCAAATATATATACATCATGTGGTAAAAAATGCTAAGAAAAATAAAGTAGGGAGAGATGAGAAACTGACAAGATGTGGCAGGTTATTTTAAGTAGAAGGAACAGGGATTATAAACTTACAAATTTATCAAATATCCAACCTTACTAAAAAAATCTTTTACTTTAAAATTTGAGTTCATTAAAGATTAGTTATAATTCTTGTCTTTATATCTAAAGTTTCTATTCACTTATCAATCCCTTGTATTCTGGATTTTTCTCTTACCATTCCATTGAAATAGAAGCTCCACTTGCTGGATTTGATAATGACACAAGATAGCGCCTACTTTGTCTGTATTCTCTGCATCATCTGACAAAGTTTACTAGCTCTTCCTTATGAACACTGCCCCCCCACACTCTTTTTAGCTTTTACAACAAGAGTTTATTCCAGTTTTGCTGTATCTAATTTCTTTTTGTTTTCTTCTTCCAATCAGTTTTTAAACTTTAAGGTTCCTCAGAATTTTGAACAGGCTTGCTTCTGTTATGACCCTACACGTACTCTCTTAAAACCTCATATATTTTCATCTTTGACTTCTGCCTTTAGTTGGATGATTGATAAGTTTTAATCAGATCACTCAGGATATATTCTTCCTCTGAACACCAGTGTAAATGCCTATTAGACATCTTTACTTAAGCACCCTAAAGGTATTGGTAATTCTAATGTTGAGAGTAGTGGTAGAGATTCAGTGATGGAAAAGTTCTGCCCTTGACTATGGTGGTGGTTACATGAATATAGATGAGGATAAAACTGCATAGAACTTAAAATCCATATACACAAATGTAAGTATATGAACTAGTGAAATTTGAATAAGGCCTGTGTCTTGCACCAATGTCAATTTTTTGATTGCGACACTGTACTTTAATTATGCAAAATGTTATCATTGGAGGAAACTGGGTGGAGGGTATGCAGGACTTCTCTATATTTCTTACAACTTTTTGTAACTCTATAATTATTTCAAAATAAAAATGGTTTAAAGAAGTCATTATTTGAGATTAGTGTATACACACATGCATTTTTGTCTTAATTAACATATAACATATATATAAATTTATATATGTTCATAGCAGAAAAATATTTTGATTAGGATAAATAAAATGTAGTAAATCAAAATAAATGCATTGGTGTCCACCTAGCAGTCCTTTTAACCCTTTTTATTTGCATGACAATGTATACCTGATCTTCCCACATTATTATGTATCATACTAATACTTAAAATGGCTGCATAAATGTATTACCACAATTTGTTTAATTAGTCCTTGTTAAATTTTTTATACTTTAAAACATTTTTACAGAAGAGGTTTAATGTCCCTAAGGAGCAGCACTCTGGGCTGTCTGGACACATTGGTTTTACCGTCCCTTTGCTGTCTCTCTGTGTTCTCTACAGCAGAATGCTTAGCTATAGCGCCTCAAGCTTATGGTTGGTACTCAAAGTTCTGGGCTGAAAGTTAGCAGCATGCTGTAATTTCAGATGCCATTGTTTTTAAAGAAAACAAGACCATCTCTGATTGCAGTGGATGCTCAAATTTCTGGACCTTGGTGAAGAATAGGCTAGAGCATAGGAAATAACAGACCCTTGTTTTGCAGAATTTGTTACTTAGAAAACAAGCAAGCTTTCCTAAGGCATTAGACACAGGATAACCTTTAACTGTTAGAAATTATGTTTTTGATTTTTTTTACCTAAAACTTTCAGTCATTGTGAACAGCTTTTATGAAAGCAAATTTCAGTTGTAAAACAGATTGTCCAGAAGAGGGAGCCAATAACTCAAAAGATGCAAAAAGATCCATAAACAATGAAACAATACTAAAGTGAACAGGAAGGTCCTGGGTAAGTCCAGAGCTTTTCCATCTACCTTTCCATGCAGCTTTCCTCTGGTGGAAGAAAGTACAATTTCCCTGAGGAGGCTGCATGGTATACTGGCCTTTAAAGAAAGAGTGCAGAGCTGTTCTTGGAAAGAGACCTGCTGACTGCTAAACAAGTGCAATTGCAGGTGAATCTTACATTAAAAGCAACATCAGATGCAATTTTGTGCAATTTATGCTTAAATAAATTTTTTATCTGTGGGATTATGTTTATCTAGCAACATTAGAGAAATTTTACATTAATTTCTGTTAGAATTTGGATTGACAGCAGCTTCTAACATTTTAATTATACATTGTTATTGTTGTTCCTAGGACTCTCAAGCAGGAAATTTGTATATGTACCCAAATAAAGACAGAGGTAAATCCACCCATGGAGATAAACCCTGTCCCACAAATTGTGTGACAATTTGTTACCTTGCTTTCTAAATGCTCATATGTATGTAACATAACTAGATTAGATTACTTGTGTTTTTTTTAGCAGCTTACTTTTCATACTTAATACCACATGACTATTCCATAAGCTGATTTATTTATTTTAATAATGCTACAAGATATTCTATGGTATGCATATACCACATTTAGTTAATCACTATTTTATGGAGAAGAGATCAGCTGGAGCTGGAGAAAATGGAGACTGGCCAGGACACAGACATGTATACAATATAAGGAGCTTTCTCTACATTATTGTGGGGTTAAATTTTGCCCAGGTGTATGCAGGGTT
Source organism: Eidolon dupreanum (assembly GCA_028627145.1). Lineage (NCBI taxonomy): Eukaryota > Metazoa > Chordata > Mammalia > Chiroptera > Pteropodidae > Eidolon > Eidolon dupreanum. The sequence goes on from CM053509.1 coordinate 89,292,884, forward strand.
TTGAGAGAATGCTATAAATGAGTAAGGTGGTCAGCAGTGGGAAGATCTAAGGCAATCAGGAGTTGTCCCAGAGACAGTTGTGGGAAGAAAGAAGGAAAAGGAGACTGAAGGAACTTAAAGGATCACAGCAGCAGGTACCTTGTTATCCAAGAACTGAGAAGGTAAAAATTCTATTTAGGAAAATTGGCCATTATGAAATTGTGCTACTGCTATCTATGTTTGTGTAGCTACTCTTTTGAAAGCTTCGAATGATTACTCTGCAAAAAGGAAAATAGTTCTCAGAGTTCTCTTTACTTTATTAAAACTTTGGGAAACTTATTTTTACAGATGCCTCAGGTTTTTAATTTATTTTAATATACTCATTTTAGACCAAAGACAACTAGAATGCATTTTAATTAAAATAATTTTTTTTTCAGAATATGATGATCAATATTTATTTAGTGTTTTCTATGTTCTAGACACAAACTTGTGTTCTCTAATCTTCAGAACAGGTCTAAGGCAAACTTATTAACCTATTTAACGTCATTTTACCCATTTACCCAGCTCATACATATATATGTAGCATGAACATAAAACGTGAATGTCTATTGGACCCCAAAACCCAAGCTCATAAGCACTATGTGCATGTTTAAATGATTTGAGAGACTGTAGGTACAGACTTTCAGACATTTTTGAAAGAATTAGATTATACTTTAAAAAGTTTCTATTGATTCCCCTTTTAATTGTTCTGTTATTCCAGAGAAGTAGCATATTAGTAGCACATTCTCATTTCACAGTAAACCACAGTTCTTGGCACAGAACATATGAGTTAGATAAATTGACACTCTACCTTGTGTTAGCAGTTTTCCTCTAGATTTAATAAGTGAAGATATGAGATTATTGCCATGTTCCCTCATATGTGCTAAGCTCTGAATGTCATATCCATGGTCACTGGTATTATTATTCTCTAACAAGCAACTCCCAAATCTTTGGAGGTAACATAATTAAAGTGTATTTCTTTTTCATATTTCAAACTATAACCAGTTTAGTGACCTGGTGTCTTAATATCTCTTGTACCTCTTTTCCAAGGGGTCATTTATGGATCTGGGCTCCTTATGTGAAGAAAAAAATATATTCTCCACTTTCTGCTACCTCACACTTTCAACCAACGAAAACTAGCATTGCAAACTTGGCCTGAATATAAATGCAGCAAACTGAAATTGTTCTCTGCTCCTGAGCCCCCTATTGCTATATATAATGTTGAAAGTATTCTGTAGTGTGTGATATTTACTCCATGCTTGCCTCTCTTTTTGCAATTTATTTGTGTTCTGAAGAATGATTGACAGAAGTATGCAAGTGATAGCGCTGGACTTGCTACAAAGGAATTATTAGGGTATTTGATAGTGTATAAAGGTCAACAGACACTTAAGGACTGGTACCTGGGGAGAATGGGCAACACGTTTTAAACTATGACCTGAAAGACACTAGGACTGGAGGCATGGCATGATTCCAGATGATCTGCAGAGTTTGGAGGAACCATTGTCAACATCCCTACAGGAGCCATGCTCTAACACCGACCAGCACTGAGCCACAGTTAGGATGTCTTACCTGAGGAGACATTCTCATGTGCTAAAAGTGGTTTGCTATGTATATTTTGTGCACCATCTGGCATAGCCTCAGACGCAGGATATGGAATGTTCTGGTAAAATGGTGATCGTGAGTGGTCATTACCCATGTTTTTTGGTTCTGTAAGGTCATCTGTCCTGTTACTGTGGAGCATGGAATGAACAGATTAACTCCTTGGAGAGGGCCTGAAGGCTGGGCTGATTATGGATGAAATGTGCAAGCTGACAAAGACAGTCTTGGGATAACCTTTCCTTTAATACAGTATGTCTTCCTTAAGCTAATAGATGAGTGGGATTTGTTAAGTGCCAATAGCTACTACTCTTCACTGTGAAGAATGGTATTTCTTGTCATCAAAATAACACAAGCTTGTCTCTTTCACTCTATAATAGAAGATTGGATTGGTCACCTGATGTTAGTTTTTAGAGATTTAAAAATAATTTTAAAATCATTACAGCAGGTGATAGCTGCTGTTGGATGCACTGTCACTGGTTGATTCGCTTGCCAGATGCATGCGAATCTCAGATGATGGTTACCTGATTCTCCAGATTTAATGACTGGGTTTTTTGGATTTCTCTGTGCTCTGGTGTGTGTGTTGGCATGTGTGCTGTCTGATGAATCTGAGTGGTGCTTATCGTGGCTACTGTGTTCTTGAGATTGGCTCAAAGCAGAGCTAGGGAGGCTAGAGGGCTGTCAAGGGAAAGGCTTCAATGGCTTGTGCATTAATTTTCTGGCCATTAATTGCAAAGAATCACAGTAATTATTTTTTCTGGTGTCTCTGCCTAAAAAAAATTTTTACAGATTTGCATTTATTATTAATTATTATTGTTATTTTGAACCCAAGCTACTCAATGACTACCTGTGCCCTCAGATAGCTTCTCCATTTGGATTTAGGTATAAGTTACTTGGCATAAAAAGCCCTGTCATGCAGGGTTCATATTTAAGAAAAGTTAAGAACTTTCCTAGAATACTAATTATTTCTATTCTCCTCTCTTCTTACCCTGTGAGAATCAGTTTCCACATGCAAAGTGTTTTGTTTTAAATTTTTTATATTTTTAAATCGTGTGAGGTTTTTTTTTAGTCAATGAATTTCAGATCATTTCCCTAATGCTTACTCAACACTAAAACATATTGTTTCAAGTGGTAAATAAAAAATTTTGCTCAAAATCTGTACAAAATGTTCAATACATTTGAATCGTTTTACTTTAAAAAGTAGGACTGGGTCAGTTTCTGTCATGGAACCACACTGAGAGTCTTCTATTCTGGAAATTGCTTGTACTTTCTTACGCCAGCACAAATCCTGTTCTTTGCACATTAAGTATTTCCTTCTTGGGAAACCTCTCCTTCTTGTACATCTGTTAAACTCCTGCTCATCCTTTGTGTCTCAGCACAGGTTCCACCTCCTTTGGGAAGCCCTCCATACCTCCAACTAGCAGCCAGGCTCCTTTTGCCCCCTCTGCCTCTTACACTTGCACCCCTTCAACCTGGTTACTTTAACTCAGGCTTGATTGTGTGTCTCTCCCTAGATGATATCGCTCTTGAGGACAAGACTCTGTCCTCCTGTCCTTCTGCCCAGACCAGGGCTTAGCACACAATAGAGAACATGTGTTTTTGAATGAGTGGGCTGAGTAATGAACAAGAGGTTGTTATCTTGAGGGATTTATGGTGCTAAGCCATTTTTAAAGACTTTTTAAATTGGGAATCATTTTAGATTTATGGAAAAGTTACAAAGATAGTACCAAGTGTAGCCATACAGCCATCACCTGGTTTCTCCTAATTTAATGTCTTACATGACGACAGCATGTTTTGTCAAAACTAAGACATAATAATACTATTAACTAAAATACAGACTTTATTTAGATTCCATAAGTTTTTCTACTAATGTACTTTTTTTGTTTTCCCAAATGCAATACAGCATGGAACATTGCATCTTTGTTTCCTCTGACCTGTGACAGTTTCTCAGAATTCTCTTGCTTTTGATGACCTTAAGAAGTACTGACTGAGTATGCTATAGAAATTCTCTCAATTTGGGCTTGTTTTATGTTTTCTTATGATTGGACTAGGGTTCTAGACTTTTGGAAAGAATGCTACACATGTAAAGGACCCTTATTTGTTACATCATATTAGGGGGTACATGATAGAAAGTTATCACTGGTTATGTTTTCTTTGATTACCTGGCCAAGGTAGTGTTTTCCAGGTTTATCCACTGTCAAGTTACTTTCCCCAATTCCTCCGTTTATTTAATTAATTAATTAATTAATTAATTTTTTGCCATTCTTTGGAAACAAATTGCTAAATCGACCCAAACTCAGGGTGGGGGTTGGGGATAAAGAATCACTTCCTGGAGGAGGTAGAATATACATGAATTATTTGGAATCCTCTTCTAAAGTAGATGTGCCTTTTTGCTATATTTATTTTTCAATAATTTATATGTATGAACTCATGGGTATTTTTATTTACTTTGGATTAAAATCCAGTACTAATTATTTTTCTTGCTCAAACTGAAGCAGATTTGTCTATCGAAAGCACTTTCAGATTGACTTCTATAGCCCTTTACATGTTCCCATTCTTTTATATTTTCTAGCAGTAATGCTTTAAGATGCTACACTTTTTTCTTATATTTTTCCTGTCCAAACCCTGGAATTATTCATTTCTACAATGAGCCCTAACATTCATTTTATTAGGGAATGGTACTTGAAAACTGTAATCTGGGTTCTGAGTGAGCTCATTGCTATTAGGGTGTCATGGGATCTTCTCAGTGGACTGAGCTAGAAAGTATTTGTATGCTATTACATATATATATATTTTCATATGCATCTATGTCAAGCTAATTATGAATTCATACTGGTGTCTCCAATTCTAACCCATGCTATGTGGTTCATCTAGCCTGCCCTTTGGTTCTCTTTAACTTCCTCTCCAACAGTGAAAAGCCTGACTTTTTACTAGCAGCCATCCATTTTCCTATTTGTTTGACTCCAGAACACATGGGAAGCAGTTTCAGAATTATTGAACTGTGCCTCATGAAAAACTACTTCATCAACTGGAGAACAGTGTTAATAATGTATAGTTCTTTCTCTTTGTCTTTAGACTTAAAGTTTTTAGTCAAAACACTGTTAGATCAATGCATATACCCTCGCTCCTTTCAGTGCTATTATATATTTATGATAGTTACATTCTTTTTGGCATGGTCTGAATTCAGTTCCTGGATCCCTTGACTTGCTTGTTGATTTTAGTTTTTAATTTGTATATATCAAAACTCTCTCTGGTGTAAATTTTATGCATTTTGGAAAACACACGAAGTCATATATCCACCATGCCAGCACCATATAAAAATAGTTCCATCACTGTAAAAATTCTCCTGTGCATCCCTTTGTGTTCACCACTCCCTGTCCCCCACAAGACTGGGCAACCACTGATATGTTTGCTGTTTCAATAGTTTTACCTTTTCTGGAAATGAATAGAATCATACATCATGTAGCCTTTGCATTTGGATTTTTAGCAAAATGAATGCTTAATATCAATACTTGTTTTATCCATATCAATACCTGGTTCTTTTGCATTGTTGAGTAGCCTTCCATTGCATGGATGTACAATAATTTGTTTATCCATTCACTCATTGAAGGAAATCTTGGTTACTTTCAGTTTTAGGTGATTATGAATAAAGCTGCTATAAACATTTATGTACTGGTATTTTTGTGAACATAAGTTTCAGTTCACTTAAGAAATATCAAGGAGCATAATGACTTGGTTGTATGGTAAGTCAATATTTAAATTTATGAGAAACTGCCAAACTCTTTCAAAATGACTATAACCTTCTGCATTCCCACCAGTAATGAATGAGATTTCCTGTTGCTTTGCTTTCTCACCAAAATTAGGTATTGTCCATGTCTTAGATTTTAACCATTCCAATAGGGACCTAGAGGTATCTTTGTAAAGCAGAATCATCAGGCCTGGAACTTGCACCTGGATTTGGATATTCTGGAAAAGCCACTAGGAGGGCGAGAAATGCTGTTTATTCCTTATGAGGCAGGGAAGCTTCAACAGTGGCCAGTCAGAGCTGCAGGAAGAAAAACTGTTGCTGACCAAGTGCAAGCAGAGTTTTTTATGCCTACAAGCAGAGGGAGGGGTTACATCACTGGGGGAGCAGCTACCTTCTCAGATGGGTGGGAGCAAGATGTGCTGCTTGGTTACAGGAGCAGATTATGTCCATGGGAACAGAAGAAAACATCCTTGGGAGTAGGCACTGCTGAAAGCTCTTTGTGTACTGCCTTCCTTGGCTGCTGGCTGGGCAGCTATCTATCTTCTGAGTATGTGAAGGGGCTATGTTCTGAGTTAATCCAACAGTCTTGTTGATATAATTTGCAATTCCATAATGACGAATGATGTTGAGCATCCTTTCATGTACTTATTTGCCATCTACATATCTCCTTTGGTAAAATGACTGTTTAGACCTTTTGGCCATTTTTTATATTGGGTTGTTGGGAGTTTTAAGAGTTCTATTTTAGATAGAAATATTTTATGTGACATGATTCGCAAATATTTTCTCCTAGTCAATGGCTTTTTTATTTGTTTTCTTAACAGTGTCTATTGTCTTTTCCCCATCATGGAAATCCTTTAATGAATTACTTCAGTTAATGTTCTTTTCAGCTTCAGTATTTATGTTTGGTTTCTTCTTATAATTTCTATCTCCATATTGATATTTTCCATTTTTTTCATACATAATATCCTGGTTGTCTTTAGTTCTTTGAGCATACTTATGACACTTGATTTAAAGTTTTTGTCTAGTAAGTCTATTATTTGTGCTTCCTGATGGACAATTCCTGCTTAGTTCTTTTGTAAATGGGTCACATTTCCTTGTTTCTTTGCATCCTTAAAGAATTTTTTTCTATATAATGAAAACTATAAGACTCTATTAAAAGAACTTGAAAAAGATACAAAGAAATGGAAAGATATTCTATTTCACATAGTTAATATGACCTTATTACATAAAGCATTATACATATTTAATGCAATCCCTACCAAAATCCCATCAGCATTTTTTTAAAGAAATAGAACAAAAAATCATCAGATGCGTATGGAAGGACAAAAGACCCTGATTTGCCAAAGTCATCCTGAGAAAAAAGAAAGAGCCTGGAGATATCACTCTGCCTGCCTTCAAATTATACTATTAAGTGACAGTAAGCAAAAAAGACACACAGACCAGTGAAAGAGAATCAAGAGTCCAGAAATAAATCCATATTTATATTGGCAAACTATTTGTGACAAAAAGCCAAAAACATATGGTGGAGAAAGAAGAGCCTCTTTAATAAATGATATTGGAAAAACCTGAAAGCAAAAAATTAAAACTAGACTGTTGTCTATCACCACACACCAAATTTGACTCAAAATGGATTAAGGACCTGAATATAAGAACTGAAACAATAAAATGCATAGAAGAAAACGTAGGAACTAAACTCATAGACCTTGGACTTAAAGAAGATTTTATGAATTTGACCTCAAAGGCAAGGGAAGTAAAAACTAAAATAAATGAAAGGGACTGCATCAAACTAAAAAGCTCTGCTCAGCAAAATAAATTGTCAACAAAGTAAAGAGAGAACCATCTGAATGGGAAAATATATTTGCAAGCAAAACCTCCTCTAAGGATCTAATATCCAAAATATACAAAGAATTCATACAACTCAATTACAACAAAAAAGCAAATGATCCAATCAAAAATGGACAGAGGACCTGAATAGACACTTCTTCCTAGAGGACATACAAATGACAGACAAATATATGAAAAAATTCTCAACATTGCTGAATATTAGGGAAATGCAAATCAAAACCACAATGAGATACCATCTCACACCTGTTAGAATAGCAATAATCAACAAGACAAGTAATAATGAATGTTGGAGAGGATGCAGAGAAAAAGGAACCCTCATCCACTGCTTGTGGGACTGCAAATTTGTACAGCCACTATGGAAAACAGTATGGAGATTCCTCAAAAAACTAAGAATTGATTTACCATATGATCCAACAATCCCTCTACTAGGTATTTACCCCAAAGACTTGAAAACTCATATCCAAAAAGATATTTGCATACCAATGTTCATAGCAGCATCATCCATGGTGGCCAGAACATGGAAACAACTGAAGTATCTTACAATAGATAATTGGCTAAAGGAATTGTGGTACATATATACAATGGAACATTACTCAGCTATAAGAAGAAATGAAATATTGTCATTTGTGACAACATGGATGGACCTTGAGATAATAATGCTAAGAGAAATAAGCCAGACAGAAAAAGTTGAAAATCACATGATATCACTTATATGTGGGATATAAACCTAAAAGCAACAAATGAACAAAACAAACAAACAGAGACTCATGGACATGGACTAGTGGTTACCAGAGAATAGGAGGAGGGGACAGGGGGAGGTAAATGGGGGAAAAAAATAAAAAATTATTTCTTCAATTAAAAAAATAAAAAAATTAAAAAGAAGAGAAAAAGGTGTTTTTTTGTTGTTGTTGTTGAAAACTAGGTATTTTGAGTATTAGAATGTGTAACTCAGAAAACATATTTTTCCTTGCTCAGGTTTCTCTTTGTTGTTTGCTGTAGGCTTCCATTGTTAGTTTACTAATTTTTCTAAACTATTTTTGATCCTGTGTTTTTTTTAATGTGTGTTCTCTGCAATTTTTGTTTCTTTAGCTTTTCCTCAGTAGTGTTTTGACAGAAATTTCTTTAATTGCCAGGAGAGGTATTTGGAGAAAGAATAAGAATAAGAAAAAGAAGAGGAGGAAGAGGAAAGGGAAGGACAGGGGGAGGAAGTAGTTGAAGAAAAGGGTGAGGGGAGAGGAGAGGAAAAGAAAATAAGAAAAACACTCTTTTTCATTCTTTGTAAATTGGCTTGGTGCTGAGGCAATTCTTTCAATCTTAGTCAGCCATTTTAGTGCTTCGCCTTAGCCTTCACTTCTGCTTGTATCGAGACTAGAGATCAGCCAGAGTTGAAAGCTTGTGGTCTTCTCAGGTGTTTTCTGGGATAGGAACAGCCCTGAGAAAGTGCAAAGCTTTCTATATTACCCATTACACATGGGTGCCTTTTTTTTTTCAACTACAGTTGACATATAATAGTTTATTAGTTTCAGAAGTACAAAATTAGACATTTATATACCTTATGAAATGATCACCTAAGAAATTCTAGTACCCATCTGACACTATACATAATTATTATAATATTATTGACTGTATTCCCTATGTTGTACTTTACATCCCCATGACTATTTAGTAACTACCAATTTATACTTCTTAATTCTTTCCTCTTTTCACGCAATCCCTGCAACCCCTTTCCCATCTGGTAACCCTCAAAATGTTCTTTGTATCTATGAGTTTGTTTCTGTTTTTTGTTGTTTTTGTTGTTGTTGTTCATTTTGAAATCATATGGCGATTGTTTTTCTCTGTTTAATGTACTTCACTTAGCACAATACCCTCTAAGTCTATTTGTGTTATTGCAAATGGCAAGATTTCTTTTCTTTCTTTCTTTCTTTTCTTTTTCTTTCTTTCTTTCTTTCTTTCTTTCTTTCTTTCTTTCTTTCTTTCTTTCTTTCTTTCTTTCTTTCTTTCTTTCTTTCTTTCTTTCTTTCTTCCTTCCTTCCTTCCTTCCTTCCTTCCTTCCTTCCTTCCTTCCTTCCTTCCTTCCTTCCTTCCTTTCTTCCTTTCTTCCTTTCCTTACTTATTTTTAAGGCTGAGTAATATTCCATTGTTTATGTGTACCACCTCTTCTTTAGCCATTTATCCATTGGTTGGTTCCCTCCATATCTTGGCTATTGTAAATAATGCTACAAATTAACATATAGGTGCACATGTCCCTTCAAAGTTGTATTTTGGGTTCTTTCGGATAAATACCCAGAAGTGGAATTATTGAAACCTTCGTTGTCTTTTGTTATAGCCTTTGTTTTAAAGTCTATTTTGTGTGGTATGAGTATTGATACCCCAGATTTTTTTATACTCTTTTTTTATAAGATCTCTTTTTCCATCTCTTTACTTTTAGTCTGTGTGTGTCTTTTGATCTGAATTGAGTCTCTTGTAGGCAGCATATATAAGGGTTAAGGGTTTCATTTTCTTATCCATTCAGCCACCTTATCTTTTGGTTGGAGTATTAAATTCTTTTTCATTTGAAGTACTTGTTGATAGATATGTAGTTATTGCCATTTTATTATTCATATTTTTGATATATATTTTTTTCTTCTTCTTAAAAATGTCCTTCCAACATTTCTTGTAATACTAGCTTGATGGTGGTGAACTCCTTTAGCTTTTTCTTGCCTGGAAAGCTCTTTATTTGTCCTTTGATTCTCAATGATAGCTTTCATGGGTAGAGTAATCTTGGTTATAGGTCCTTGCTTTTCATGACTTTGGATATTTCCTGCCAATCCCTTCTGGCCTGATATGTTTTTGTTGAGAAATCAGCTGACAGTCTTATGGGAGCTCACTTGTAGGTAACTAATTGTTTTTCTCTTGCTGCTTTTAAGATTCCATCTTTGTCTTTAACCTTTGGTATTTTACTTATAATGTGTCTTGGTGTGGTTCTGTTTGGGTTCATCTTTTTTGGGACTCTCTGCCTTTCTTTGGCTTATATGTCTATTTTTTTCATTGGGTTAGAAAAGTTGTCTGTTATTACTTCTTCAAATGGGTTTTCAATTCCTTGCTCTCTTTCTTCTCCTTCCAGTACCACTATAATGCAAATGCTCATATGCTTGATACTGTCCCAGAGGTCCCTTAAACTATTCTCTCTCTTTTATTTGGATTCCTTTTTATTTTTGCTCTTCTAATTGGGCATTTTTTGCTGCCTTATCTTTCAAATCACTGATTTTATTCTCTGCTTTATCTAATCTGACATGGATAGCCTCTAATGTATTCTTCATTTCAGTTATTATAGTCTTCATTTTTGACCAGTTTTTGTTTTATGTTTTCTATCTCTTTGTTGAAGTTCTCATTGGGCTCATTGAGCATCCTTATAACCAGTGTTCTGAACTCTGCATCTGGTAGATGACTTTTCTCCATTTTGTTTAATTCTTTTTTTGGAGATTTGTTCTGTTCTTTCATGTGGGACATGTTTTGGCCTCCCTGTGTTTGGTTCTATGTATTAGGTAAAGCTGCTATTGTCTCCTGTCTTAGTAGGTGTCTTGTGGGGCCAGTGATGCAGTCTCCCTGATCACATAAGCCAGATGCTCCAGATGTGTTCCTTGCATTTGTTGTGTGTGCTCTCCTGTTATAGTTGAGCCTTGTTTGCATATCAGTGAGTGGAATTGACTCATGGGCTGATTGGTTGTGAGGACTGGCCATGACTACAGTATGAAGGACCTGTTGTGCAAGGGTTGACCCTGTGGAGCAGGATTTGCTTTAAAGCAGGCTCTGGTGCCTGCCCAGTCTGCTCTTTGGGTGTGTCTTTTGTGGAGGTGATTGGGTTGTGCTCTGGTGTCATTTGAAGCTGGTCACCAGGTGTGTTGGTTCTGAGGCCTCTTGGGAGGGGTTCTGTTGCAGGCCAAGGTCAGCTGTTGACTGTGCCCTGCCCAGGGCCACTTGGTATGAGCTACAAAGTGATCTGCAGATTGTTATAACTTGTGCTGGGCTTAGGAGTGCCTGGGAAATGAGATGCTGCCAACTAACACTGGCTGCTGCTAGTGCTGGGCTCAGGGCTGCTTAGCAAGTGTTATGGGGCTTGCTAAGGCAAGATGCTGCTTGTTTTGGGTTTGTGAAACTTTGAGAGATTTTATGAATGTCCACAGTATGAGACAAGACAGGCCATTTGTATGGAAAAGCCACTGGAAGTATCTTGGGTGGGCCTGCAAGTTGGGTGAAGTAGAGTCTGAGGGAATCACCAGAGTGGTGCAAATGGTGTTACCAGAGTGATGGAGACTCAAGTGTAGTGGCCATCTGTGTCTGCACTCTGGAAAGGGGAGGGCTCAACAAAGAAACAATAGATTCTGCCAACACTTCTGTCTGGAAGAAATCTGCCCTTACAGCCCTTACCCCAAAGCCAGACAAGTAAGTCCCTTCCTATATGTGCCTGACACCTTTTGACCTGCTGCCCCAGCATTGGAGCTCAGAATGAATGAGTCCATGTGTGGACCCTTTAAGAGGATTGCCTGGCACTCTAGCAGCCCTCTGTCTTACTTGGCCTCAATCTCTGCTGGTTTTCACAGCCAGAAGTTGTAGGGACTTTTTTTCTGGGCACTGGAACTTTGAACTGGGAACCCTGTAATGGGGCTGGGACCCCTCATTCTTCAGGGGAAATCTCTGCAGCTGAGATATACCCACTGATTTTTTTTTGTGTGTAAATGTTCTTTCTTCTTTCCTTCCTTCCTTCCTTCCTTCCTTCCTTCCTTCCTTCCTTCCTTCCTTCCTTCCTTCCTTCCTTCTCTCTCTCTCTCTCTCTCTCTCTCTCTCTCTCTTTTCTTTCTTTCTTTCTTTCTTTCTTTCTTTCTTTCTATTAATTAATTTATTTTTATTATGGTGACATTGGTTGATGAAATCCAGTAAGTTTCAGGTGTATAACAGTTTTAACAATAAGGCAGGCATATATATATTGCATTGTACTACCTATTGATTTTTAACTGCCATGTGTGGGTGTGGGACCAGCCCATGCTGCATCTCGGTCTCTCCTAGCAGTCTCAGGTGGCTTCTTCTGTACATCCCATTACTCTACAACTTTAAAACCAGAAATCTTAGCTTGTTTTAGTGCATATTTATTTAATCCATTTTATAAGAACTTTAATATAATTCCCGTTATTTGGAAGGAGAGTCTCCTGATAATCAGACTCAAATATTTACTGCCAAAATAATTTATTACACATTCTTTACATTATTAAATACATTATAAAAAGAAAAATGAGCTTTACCTTTGGCAAAAGGTTTTACCTTTTATGTTTACTCAGAAAACATTTACTCAGAAGAAAGGCTAGTCTGACATAACATGACAGTTCAAAAGGGAAGAAGAAAAGGTAAGTAATTTATAATCAAACATTAAAGTTTTGGGTAAAATGTAAACTTGCTAGTAATTAAAAAATTATTTATGCTGGAACACCTTCCAGTATTTGTCCAAGAATTCACCCAATCGTATTATGAACCATTTGGTATAGAAAACTTCAGATTTGACATATTTAAACCTATGTATTTATTATTATATCTCAGACAACTCTTTTGTTTTTTATGACGGACTTTTTAAACAAATGAGTCTAATATGATTAAAACATTTCCAAACTAGGTGCAATTTGATTCTAAAATGTTGGTAGAGATTAAAGAAAGCAAAATAAAGTGTAATTACAGTAAATATTAGGTATATACCTCTGTGATGGAAAGTAAACATAAACGAAATATTTTGAAGTAAAACACTAAAGAATTTAAAACCACATGATACATATTCATTACCAGCTTTTAAGTACTAGCAAAATACAGTAAATATAATTTATCAAGAGAATTCTGAAATTATACAGAGGGTAGCTGCATGACCTCAAAAGAAGAAATTTTCATGAAGGAGAATTTTTATGAAACTTTTTTGAGTATTAAAAAAGAAAATCAGCTCACAACATTTTTCTCCTAATAGAGAGTTGATAATGCTCTGAATCTCATTCAATAATGTAAAATTCACTGTTTTACTTGTTTATGAAGCAAATATCCAGTGCTTCTGGGAAGTGTAAATATGATGTGAAATTTTAATATGTATGTTGCTTGATGTGGATATATCTAAGTTTCATTTACAAAATAGTTCTCTTTTGGGTGATATTTATTAGAGAAAAATCTGAAAAATAAAGACTAGCCAATAAATAAATGAACAAATGAACACAATCAGTTACACTTTTGCACTACATCGAATGTATAAATCTTTCTGTTTCATTAAATATTTCAGACAAGATCATTTTAAATACTTTATGTTGTTAAGAATGTGAATAAACATTTACTTTAGTGCTCTTTGGGAGAAATTCAAAATCAGTTAACTTTTCTGGTTGAATAACACTTTCTCTTTTAGGAACATATCCTTAGCAAATTGCCATAAATATGTGAAATATTAGATATTTTTATAATAATGAAATATGGTAATTGACTCAAATGCCCAACAAATGCAGGTTGATTTATGGAGTGTTAGGTAATCATGGTGGATATTTTGATCTGTCAGGAGCATAGCAAGTCACAGGGTAGTTGGAGCAGCTAGAGAAAGACAAAAATGCAGTAAATATTTCAGACTTTTGTCAAAGGAAGCAAGCACAAATTAAATGAAGAAAAGAAAGTGTAAGTGAGGACCATGAACTTCAAAGAAGATGCTTTTAAGAGTTAGTGACAGAATCAGGGTCATGAGAGGAAGAAGGAGCCTCCACTGGAGAGGTGCATGGGTGAAGCAAGAAAAATACACAAAATTGAAACTGAAGAGTGAGTCTGGCTACATACGGAAAATGATGGAAGCAGCATGTGAGGATCTAACAAGTTATTTTTCTCTGTAAACAGTGTTATGTGGGACTCAGTAAATGGGCCCTGGCCCTGACTGCTAAGACTATTAGCTTTAAATGGCTTGCACAATCCCCAGGGTGATAGTTCAGGTTGCTGATGTTATACCATCATAAATCACTGGAGATGGAGAGGCTCTGCATTTTAGTGCCAACTGGCCAATAGAGATGACTTTGCTGAGTGCTGGCAGGACTACTGATTCAACAGTCATGGGGGCTGTGGGCTCTTGTGGCTGCCTAAAGCATCTGGATGATGTAACATGGAAATGTGATTGAGTTGACATCAATGGAAGAAAGGAAATAGTAAAGAGTCAGCAGATAAATTCTTCTCCTTCTTCTCTCCCATCCCCCATACTGTCCTGAGTGGTATAATTGGCATTTCTAAAATTATCCTGTGTGATTGTGCAATTGGCTGCACTTGCTGCCAAGTGCTGATCTGACAAGTAATTCTTTCCTTCCTATTTGCTCTCCCTCCTTCCCTGCTTTCTTTTCCCTTTTTCTCTTGCTTCCTCCTCCCTACCCCCAATACAATGTTAACATGTAAACTGATTTTCAAGGAACTAGAGATACTACAGTTTATAAAGTTAAGATTTTAGAACATAGAACAATATAAAAATAAAAATATAAATTATATAATAGAATTATGAAGCATTTAAATATTTAACTGAACAAGAGGAATAAGATGATGGAGAAATAGAGCTCCAAGTACCAGATTATTGTGAAGGAAACTGTTAAAGATAATTAGAGGGAAAATAATTGAGTGTCAAAGTAGAAACAATTTCAGGTTAGATGTCAAGATAAGTTTTCTCTTACTGTGGGTGCTCTTAAAGAATCAGTGAGTCAGTCAACAAATACTATTTAACTCCTGCAGACTTGGAAACAATGTTAAGGAGTATGGACACTTCTTTGGATATTTTCAAATTAGAAACAAACAAACAAACAAATGAACAGCACACGGAAACACCAGAGAAGATAATTCTTACAAAGAATAAAATAGACACAGAGTTTCATAGACCTCCTTGTAATTGCTTTTATTATGTGACTGCATTTTGGTAAAATACAAGAGTTTGTCTGCATTCCTACAGAACAAGAGAGAAGATGCCCAAAGTCCTTTGTTAGTGCTAAATCTCATAATCAAGGCAAGAAAGACACTGATTAGGGAAATGAGACTTGAAAATAAGAAAAGGAAGAATCACAGAAGACAGATGTACTAAGAATGGCCTAAATTTAAGACAAATGATCTGAGAAAATGGAGAGAAAAAAGACATCTGCAAATATCAAAAATAAAACCAAGTTCATTATGAGCAATTCAAAGGAGAAATGTCATAACACACAATGACAGTCATTTACTTTCCTTGAAGTACCAGTTCTGAACCATTTTAAAGAAGATATTAAAGTATTTGTGTGGCTATTGAGCATGGAGTTGTGTCTCTGATGCTTTGGTTTTAGTTGTTCCTAGAGAACTAAGATCACTTTTATGGGCCTCTATTACTTTCCAGGTAGAAAACCTTTCACTACCTTCAGGTCATTGAAGTGTTTGTGGAAGAGCCTCATGCTTGATGGTTGAATACCCAACAAAGAATATTGGATTCCTCTTATAAAAGTAAAAGTAGGGTCAATTTGTTTTCTAGGATTCTTCTAAATAATAAATTCATCTATTGTGTTTCCAAATAATTGATATGTTTATGAATACAAGTAACTCAAGTTGAGAAGAATAATGAGGAACCTAGAGTATAGTCAGGGAGGCCAGGATTCATTCTATGCATGCTGGGAAAGTTAGGAAAATTAGTTATCTCCTCATATTGTATCCCTTTCTTCTCCTTGGTGAGTCCTATAGACTGAAAATTTGTGTCCTCCCCAAATTCATTTGTTGAAGCCTAATACCCAAATGTAATGATATTTGGAGGCCTGCCCTTTCAGAGATGATTTGGTCATGAGAATGGAGTCCTCATGAATGAGACTAGTACCCTTATAAGAGACCCTAGAGAAGCTCTCTTATCCTTTCCTCCACGTGAGGACAACCAGAAAGTAGTCCTTTATGAACCAGAAAGTTGGATCTCAACAGACATTCAATCTGCCTGCACCTTTATCTTAAACTTCCTAGCCTCCAGAACAGTGAAAAATGTCTGTTGTTAATAAGTCACATAGTCCCTGATAGTCTGTTATAGCAGCCTAAATAGACTATGAGAGTAAGATCCCTCTTTCAGTCCAATTCTTTTGCTCCATGAGTTGAATACCTTTCCTTTTCTACTATCCAACTTCTCAGAACTTTCTCAGTTTGCCTTTAGATACTGATTTTATATGAGGTTGCTTTGAAACCATCCCATGATGCTTTGTACATTTTTCCCCCCACTTTGCAAAGACTGGACCTGACAAATATCCTTTGATTAAAGCTTTCCTTATCAAAAAGAAAATTTTGGAAAAAAATTTAGCTCAACTTTAAAATTTATACATTCCTGACTGATACTGTTAAACTCAATTTCTTGAATTCTTATACATTTGAATTTATTAAATTGGCTCATTTTAGCAGATTATTTTAATCTAACTGAGCTCTCGAATCTCAGAAATTCTTGACACTTTTTACACTCCCATTTGGTATATTAAGGAACTACAAAAATTTTAATTTGAGCCTAAGGAAAGAATTAACTGAGAGTTGCTGTCACTTAGAGCTATAATCCTGGACTTTTTCAGGTTATGAATCTTTTTGAGAATCAGATGAAAATCATGGAACTTATCACAAGCAAGTGAACCTCACTATCCACATACATTCACCTACAATTGCACACAAAATTCCAAGATTTTCCAATCTCTTTAAACTTATCCACAGCTTGTGTTGGAATCCTTAAAAGGGATCATGTGTCTTGGGGGCGCTGGGCTGAACCCAGAACAAAAGGAAGTAGTGGTGCTGGTGTGGCTACTTGATTTTTCTTTTATGCTCTTGAGATTATATTCTCTATTTCCAATGGAAACACTGGATCATATACACCAGAGGATATTTACGTCACTGCTGTGTGTAAGAGTCTGATGCAATAATGTTGGAAATTATTTATTTTATGAAGCAGCTATTTGAGTAATTAAAACAATAATGACAACAACAAATTGACAATCACAATGTCTAAAATTCAAAGATTAGCATAGGTGGAAGTGTGGCACCTCAAATTGATAACTTTCATGGTGAAATAGAGTAAAGCTATAGCATTGATGCAATAATTGTAAGATGAAGGGGGCCTGTGGAAAGAAATCAGAGATGGGTTAGTAGACATCTACTTTCATGTGGACACTGGCATGACCAAGCAGAAGACCTTTGTAAAGACAATAATATTTAACTTCCTAATTATTGTCTAGTTTATATTTCCTTATATCTATCATCATCATCCTTAATGATTTTGTTTTTACTGGATGGAGTTTATTTTTAACATGATATAATTCAAGTACATGATGTAGTTCCTACCCCCAAATCTGAGAAAGTAGCAATTGGACAGGCATCAAGCCAGACCAAGAAAACAGCATACTATCATGTGGGCTTAGCATCACTTACCAGATCAAAAAGGACAGCAATCAGTCTCCTCACCAACTCCATTCTCTAGTTCACTGAACCACCATATCTCCATCTCTCATTCAGAATACTGAAATAATCTATTCATTTATTTTGCTTTAATAATGTATTTTAAACAGATTTTTAATTCAAAAATAACGTCAAGTTAGAAAACTTAGAAAATAGAGAAAACCATAAAAGTAACCTAAACATCCATCCATCTTCCCATTTCAGATACCACATTCAACGTATATAAAATATTGTGTTCATCTTGCTGCCTTTAAGATTTTCTCTTTATCTTTTGTCTTTAATATTTTTACTATGATTTATTCTAAATGGAGTTTGTTGATCTTGGATGTGCAGATTAATGTTTTTCAGAAAATTTGGTAAATTTTCAGCCATTTTTTGGAATAAGTTTTCTTCTTTCTCTCCCATCTTTCTTCTGGCTTATGGTACTCCTATCACACATTTGTTGGTATATATAATGGTATCCCACAGTTCTCTGAGTCTCTGTTTATTTTTATTCATTCTATTTTTCTCTTTTTTTTTCAAATTGCACAATCTCTATCCCTTTGTCTTCAAGACTGATAATTGTTTCTACTATCAGTTCAAATCTAGTGTTGAGTCCCTCCAAAGAATTTTTAATTTTACTTATGGTACTTTTCAACTCTGGAATTTACATTTGATTCATTTTTTATAATTAATGGTTCTTTTTTTTGATTGTCGCTATTTGATGGAACATTACCTTTATACTGTTTTACTTCTTTAAGCATGACTTACTTTAGTTTTTTGAATATATTTTTTAATGGCTATGACTTTGTCTCTTAAATCTGACATCTGGTCCTACTCAAAGGCAGTTTCTGTTGCCTCCTTTTTTGACTATGTATCATATATCCTTATTTTTTTATTTCTAAAATTTTTGTTGTTGAACACTGGAAATTTTAAGTAATATACTATAGGGCAATGGATACTGATTCCCCTCCCTGCTCTTTGGGATTGTTGTTATTATCTTTTTTTGTTTTGTGACTTGACTAGGTCATTTTTGTCTATTTCTTTCACAATGTTGAAACAGTGTAAAACCTCAGAAGGTGCAGCCTGGGGCATGTGTAATCACCCGGATTGGTGGTAGTGTTAGCAGGACTCCCTTGGAAGGCCTCTTTCTCTTTCTCTCTGTTAAGCCGTCTGCTTCGTATGGTATTATTCTTCCTACCCACTGCCAGCAATTAGGCTCTATTGATTTCTGGCTGTTTTCTGTTGTTTTCCAAAATATATTGGGCATAAATTGTTCAGCAGTCTAAACCAATTAAATTTGGGCACAGATAATTAGTGAGGCCAGTCTCTGAGGTTTGTTCTGAACCCAGGAAGGCTCTTCCTTACCGTCTCTTTTCCTGGTCCTCTCTGGTGAACTACCTGGCTTCTGATTTACTTTGTCAGTCTTAATTAAGAGAAGCCATTGTTTTCTTGAGCTCCTTTGGATTGACCTTCCCCATGCCTTTTGGGGAGTTTTGGACCTTCCATTTCTTATGGACTGCTGCTCCACGTGAGCTAACTTTCTGAGCCCTACTCTGGGCACTGAGTTGTACAGTGAACTCTGGTATTCTCAGCTTGCCTCTCCTAAAAGGCAGAGAGCTGCTTTACAAGTGAGCTGTGGTGAGGGTAGCAGAGCCCCAGTATTCTGAGTCTGCCATGGCTTCAGCAGATCGATCATCCTATGGATAGGGGCTGTGTCAGAGAAAGAAGGTCCTGACCTCTTGGCCAAACTCACCAAGAATTTAACTTGGAGTTGGAGGACATGAAAAATGTGAGTAGTCTTTTCCTCTTGGTAAGATATCATAAGCCTTGATTGAGAGCTGAGACCACTGCTACTTGGAGTAAAGCATCCTTCAAGCTGATCTGGGGATTTTGGGAATAAGGAAGTGACTGGGTTGTGGCTCAAGTGCCACAGTCTCTTACTGGTTATACTGAAGTTTAGGAGGCTTTTTTTGAATAAATGTTTCTCCCATTTGCTACATGTCTTTAGAACAATTTCTAGATACCTTTAACATTTTAAAAAATAGTTTTCACCAGCTTTATTTGTTTCACTGGGGAGTGGGTCTATGAAACTCTCACATTGTCATCCTGGAAGTCGAATTCCATATGGTATGTTTACTACTAACCTTTTTCATGTGTTTATCTTTAATTATTAAAAGAATAAAATTGGAAACATCATGCTATAGTATTTTATTTTTTTTCTTTTATAGTTTATGCATGTTCTTTTAAAAAATAACATTAAACATTTTTTAAGATTATTATTTTTAATGGTGGCTTTGTCATTTCACTCTATGGAGGTACAACCAATTCTCTAGGGAGCTTCTTAATTATTAATTTTTGCTGCTATAATTTTCTCTTTTGTGCTCTGCCTTCCTATGCTTTATTAGCATAGTTGGCTTTCTGAAGCATGGATATGATCATGTCACTTTATTCTTCAGAAACCCTTTATTGTGGTCTTGTGTACAGGCAAGGCTACTAGATATGGCATAGTTAAGCTACTCACCTCCGAGGTGCTGGTCCTGAATATAGCATGCAATTCCTAATCCCTAGCACGGCATTCAAAACCCTTCAAATACTATCCCAACCAACTTCTTCAGCATTTTCCATCAATTAATCCTTCATTTTCTATCTATATAGACACTTACTCTCCCTTGTGATACCCTGTATATCCTTGTTTCTGGGCTGTGCTTTTGTGTTATGTACCATAAATTCCTATCTCTCTTCTGTTAGAGAATTACTTCCACAAACATTTCCTGAGGCTTCCAGCCAAAATTTTATTCTCTCTCCCCCATAGAAGAGTAGCTCTTTGTGATGAGTATTTTCTAGAGAGTTTTTGCTTGGTCATGATTACTTTTGATGACTGTATTCCTTGAGATATTACTTTAGGTTTCTGGTCATTCTCTCCTATTTCCTTCCTCTTTCTCTTTATTTGTTAAACCTCCTATGTGCCCAGCACCTTGCTAAGGAAGCATTGATATGCCTTTCACACTATTAGAATTGACAATGGAAAGACATGAAGCTATACTAATTTTCTTCTCTGGGCAAACATTGTGTGTGTTTTTTAAAAATATAGCACCTTCTCTTTCTTATTAATTAAAATATGTAGAATATTTAATCTTCACAAAGAATCTTAGTTGTTGCTGGTAATTATTTAATTTTTTCAATAATAAAAATAACGTGAGTGACATGAGAAGCATGGCTGAGTGAGAGATGTCCCTGGATCCCTCCCCTTGAAATAACAATAAGCTGAAATATACAACTCAACAAGTAACATTTACCTTGCACACAAGTATGCCTAAGTGAGTGATCTGTGCACAAGAGCTTCCAGAGGTCAGAACCATGAGAGTATGGGGAGTATATTGAGAAGAACAAAGAAGCTGCCTCTCATAGCTGGACCTCCCTGCAGGAGAAGGGAGAGGAGAAAAATTGCAGCCAGTTCCCTGAACAGCCCTGTGTGAGGGATCTGTGAGCTCCACCAAGCGGAGCCCAGAGGTCAGGGCAGAAAGCAGAGAAAGAACTAAGGATGAAAGGGTAACAGCTGGGTCTTAGCAGTTGTGATTGTGAAGAGTGAGACTGAGACATGGAGACTAGCAGCAACCCCCACCCACCAACCCAGAGCACACTCTCCTTCCATCTCATATCCTCCAAAACAAAACACTGCGGAGCCCGAGGGGAATTTGAGCAAATGTTACAAAACTGTTGCTAACACTGACAGGGACTGAGACTGAGGGTGGCAATCATGATTGACTATTTATAAGGAAAAAAAGGCATTATTAAGTCTCAAAGAAGGCATCCAAGAGGCTTGGACATGACTTACATGAAATCAAAAGAAAAATACTATCTTAGCAACAGGCTAAGGACAAACCTCTATATAAAAAATCTTCTTTCTGAAAAGAAAAAGCAGAATACATTCTCATTAATGCCCAGATGGAGAAATAATCCATTATACATCATGAACAACCAAGGTGATAAGGCAGCTCAGAAAAAGAAAAATCTCTAGAAAATAAGCTTGAAGATATAGAGATAGGCAACTTATGTGACAGAGAGCTCAGGATTGTATTTCTGAAAAAACTCAGTAAGATCCAAAATAACTGAGATCAACAATTTCAGGGGTTGAGATAAAAATTAGACCAGCAGAATGAGTTTTTTTTTTAATCAATGAGATTGAAACCATAAAAAGAACCAAGTAAAACTTCTGGAGATGAATACACTAAAAGAGATAAAGAAAGAAATATAACACTTAGGAAATAAAGTTAACCAAATGGAGTAAAGGATCAGAGATATCAAAGAAAAAATCTAGAAATAAATCAAGGAAGAAGAGAGAGACTGAAGAATGAAAAACAAAGAAAGAGAAATACAAGAACTAACTGACATAAGAATAATGTGTATTCTAGAAGGAGAAGAAAAGGAGAAGGGCTCAGAGAGCATACTCAGACAAATATTTGATGAGAATTTTTCAAATCTAAGCAATGAGCTGGAACTTTGAATCCAAAAAGCTAACAGAAAACCCAATTATCTCAACCTAAAAAGGCCTTCCCCAAGACACATTACGTTAAAATTAATGACAAAGAAAAAATTCTCAAGGCAGTCAGGGAAAAGAAGATGGTAACATATGAAAGAAAATCCACTAGATTATTGTCAGACTCCTCAGCACATACCGTACAAGCAAGAAAAGAGTGGAATCAAATATTCCAACTATTAAGTGAAAAGAACTACCAGCCAAGAATAATGTATCTAGCTAAGCTCTCCTTTAGATATGAAGGAGAAATAAAGAGCTTTCCAGGTACAAAAATTGAGGGAATTCTCCACTATAAAATACTGAAAGGGGTCAGTGCACTTGAAACAAAATGACAAAAAATACATAACTATGAGTAAGGCGGCTAGCAGACAGACAAAAGCAGAGTAGTGCAACTTTATTAAGAACAAGGTATTATAAGCTTAAACAATAAGAAGAGACTTGCTCTTGCAAGATAGAAATAAATTTTCAACATACAAGAGGATAATTTGAGAAAGCAGTAACATAAAAAAGGAAGAATTAAAGATCTTAACTCTCAAAGAAGCATGGAGATAAGCCACACATGGAAGAAAACAGGCTACTGTATATTTATAATTATCCCTTACGTATTCTTAATGGTAACTACATATCAAAGATCTAGAACTGAAGTACATAGCATGAAACAAAAAGGACCAGAGGGAATATCCACAGAAACCAAAAAAATTAAAGTAGCAAACAGAAATGCAAGGACAAGGAAACAATGGAAACACCGAGCTACCAAAATGGAAACATAAAATGGCTATAGGAAGACCTCATATTTCAATAATAACCCTAAATGTAAATGGACTGAACTTACCAATAAAAAGGCACAGAGTTGTAGATTGGATTAAAAAACAAAACCTAACCACATGCTGCCTCCAGGAGACACATCTTGGTTACAAAGACAAATATAGACACAAAGTGAAAAGGTAGAAAATGAAATTTCAAGTAAATGGCATTCAGAGAAAAGCAGGAGTAAGGGTACTAATATTGGATGATAAAGACTTCAAAATAAAAAAGATAAAGAAAGATACTGAGGGACACTTCATAATGATAAAGGAAATCATACACCAAGAAGACATAACACTTATTAATATCTATGCTCCCAATCAGGGAGGCCTCAAATATGTAAAGCAATTACTAACAGAACTAAAAGGAGAAACAGACCAAAACACTATCGTATTAAGGGACCTGGATGGATCATCCAAACAGAAAATAAGGAAATAATGACCTTAAATGACACATTAGACCAACTGGACATAATCAACATTTATAGAGACTTTCATCCCCAAACAGCTCCTTATACTTTTTTCTCTAGTGCACATGGGACATTTTTAAGGTTGACCACATACAGGCACACAAAACTAGCCTCAACAAATATAAGAAGATTAAAATCATACCAAAAATATTCTTTATTCATAATGGTTTGAAGCTGGAGAGCACCTGTAAAAAGAAAGTGGGAAGAACCACAAATACATTAAACAACGTGCTACTAAAGAATAACTGGGTCAGAGAAGAAATAAAAAGAGAAATCAAGAGATACATAGAAATGAAAGATAATAATAGAACAACAGATCAAAACTTTTGGGACATGGCAAAAGCGGTAATATGAGGAAAGTTCATATCATTACAGGCTTATCTCAAAAAACAAGAATGAGCCCAAGTAAACAACCTAACAGTTATATTAAAAAACTAGAAAAAGAAGAACAAATATAGCATAATATCAGGAGAAGGAAAGAAATATTCAAAATTAGAGCAAAATTGAGAAGAAAAAACAATAGAAAAAATAAATGCAATAAAGAGCTGGTTCTTTGAGAAGGTTAATAAAATTGACAAACCTGTGGCTAGACTCATTAAAGAAAAGAAAAAAGACACGAATAAAAAAAATCAAGATTGAAAAAGAAAAAGTTATAACTGATACCACAGAAATTCAAAAGATTATATAAGAATACTATGAAAAAAAGTATATAATAACCTAGAAGAAATGGACAAGTACTTAGAAATATACAACCTTCCTAGACTGAATTAAGAACTGGAAAATCTAAATAGACCGATCAGCACTATGGAAATTGAAATAATCATCAAAAACCTACCAAAAAGTAAAAATCTAGGAACAGATGGCTTTACCAGTGAATTGTACCAAACATTCAAAGAAGATTTAATACCTATTCTCCTCAAACTCTTTCAAAAAATATCAAAGAGGAGGCAGTACTTTCTAATTCAGTTTATGAAGCCAATATTACTCTGATACCAAAAGCTGGTAAAGATAACACAAAAAAGGAAACTACAGACTGATATGTTTCATGAACATAGATATTAGTGAACTGAATACAACAACTTATTAAAAAGATTATATGCTCTGAGCTTCATCTCAGAGGCACAGGGATGGTTCAACATATGCAGATCAATTAATGTGATACATCACAGAAGCAAATAAAAAATAAGAATCATATGATCATATCAACAGATGCAGAAAAAGTCTTTGACAAGATACAGCATCCATTCATAATCAAAACACTTAATAAAATAGGTATAGAAGTAAAGAACCTCAACTTAATAAACGCCACATACAACAAACTGTCAGCCAACATTATACTTAATGGTGAAAGAAAACCTTTCATGTAAGATCAGGAACAAGATAAGGCTCTCCATTATCATCACTGCTATTCAATATAACATTGGAAGTCCTAATGAGTGCAATTAGGCAAGAGAATGAAATAAAATACATTCAAATAGGAAATGAAGAAGTCAAAGTGTCACTATTTGTGGATGATGTGATTATGTAGAAAACCCAAAAGACTACACAAGAGCACTACTAGAAACGATAAGCAAATTCAGTAAAGTTTCTGGATACAAAATCAATGTTCAAAAATCCATATTGGTCCTATACTCTAATAATGAGTGTCAGAAAAAGATATAAAAGAGAAAAACAATTCCTTTTCCAATTGCAACAAAAAGAATAAAATATCTAGGAATAAACCTAACAAAACATATGAAGGACCTTTATAATAAAAACTATAAGAGTCTATTAAAAGAAATTGAAGAAAACACAAACAGGTGGAAAGATATTCTGTGTTCCTGAATTGAAAGAGTCAACATCGTTAAAATGACCTTATTACCTAAATCATTATACATATTTAATGCAATCCCCCTCAAAACCCCATCAACACTTTTTAAAGAAATAGAACAAAAATAAGATTTGTATAGAAGCGCAAAAGACCCCAAATCACCAAAACCATTCTGAGAAAAAAGAACGAGGCTGGAAACATCACTCTGCCCAACTTCAAATTATACTGCAAAGTGACAATAATTAAAATGGCATGTTATTGGCAGAAAAACTGACACATGAACCAGTGGATCTGAATCGAGAGTCCAGAAATAAACTCTTGTTTATGTGGGCAAATTATTTTCAACAAAAAAGCCAAAAACATACAATGGAGAAAGAAAAGCCTCTTCAATAAATGGTCACGAGAAAACTGGAAAGCAAAAGAATGAAACTAGACTGTTGTCTATCACCACACACCAAAATTAACTCAAAATGGATTAAGGACCTACATATAAGACCTGAAACAATAAAATTCATAGAAGAAAACATAGGAACTAAACTCATGGACCTTGGACTTAAAAAAGATTTTATGAATTTGGCCTCAAATACAAGGGAAGTAACAGCAAAAATAAATGAATGGAACTACATCAAATAAAAAGTTTCTGCATAGCAATAGAAATTGTCGATGAGGTAAAGACACAACAATCCAAATGGGAAAATATATTTGCAAGCAATGCTTCTGATAAGGGCCTAATATCCAAAATATACAAAGAACTCACACAACTCAATTACAACAACAACAAAAAATCAAGTTATCCAATCAAAAAATGAGCAGAGAACCTGAACAGACACATTTCCCTAGAAGACATACAAATGGCTAGAAAATATATAAAAAGATGCTAGCTATTAGGGAAATGCGAATTGAAACCACAATGAGATGCCATCACACACCTGTCAGAGTAGCTATAATCAACAGGATAAGTAATAAATGTTGGAGAGGATGCAGAGGAAAAGGAACCCTCATACACTGCTGGTGGGACTGCAAATTGGTACAGCCACTATGGAAAACATGGAGGTTCTTCAGAAAACTAAAAATGATCTATCATATGATCCAGCAATCCCTTTACTGCATATTTACCCCTAAGACTTGGAAACTCATATCTAAAAAGATATGTGTATACCAATGTTCACAGCAGCATTATTTATGGTGACCAAGACATGGAAGCAACTGAATTGTCCTATGATAGATGATTTGCTAAAGAAACTGTGGTACATATATACAATGGAACATTACTCAGCCATACGAAGAGATGAAATACTTCCATTTGTGACAACATAGATGGATTGCGAGATAATCATGCTAAGTGAAATAAGCCAGGCAGACAAAGTTTAAAATCACATGATATCACTTATATGTGAGATGTAAACCTAAAAGCAACAAACGAATAAGACAAACAAACCGAGACTCATGGACAAGGACAATAGATGAGTGGTTACCAGAGGGTAGGGGAGTAGGCGGGGAGGAATGAGGTAGATGGGGCAAAAGGGATAAAATATGTGGTGACAGAAAGAAATCTAACTATGAGAGGAGAATATTCAATGCAATCTATCTATCTATCTATCTATCTATCTATCTATCTATCTATCTATCATCATCTATCTATCATCTATCATCATCTGCCTTACTGTTAAATTGCACACCTGAAACTTACTGGATTTTGGTAACCAATGTCACCCCCCAAAAAATTAAAAAAAAATAAATGAAATAGAAATGTGATAAAGGAGAATGCTTGGGAATCTTTTACACATATGAAACTCGACAAAGGACAGTGACTCAGCTCAAAAACAGGAACACTTATGCTGCGAACTAGACATAGGTTATTTTGTGGGAAATATTTCACTGATGATTCTGAATGGATTTTGGCTGTTCTTCCTTGGTTTAAATGCAGGTAATTTACATTTTTATACTGCTTTGGGTGGGTTTTTATATTTGGTTCAATTCCAAGTGGGGTTATTTGTAATAGAACAAAGTAGGGAATAAAAAAAAGGAAAAGCTTAGGGGAAGAAAGAGTGGAGGCTTAGCTAAGCCAACACTGACTAAGTCTTTAGCAAGAAAGCTTTTATGTTTAGTTTGGAATTTTTCATAATGTAGAATTTAATTACATTTTCTGTTCTTTTTAGGATTCTAATTGGGATGGTGACTATCTTCTTCCCTGAACTCTGTGTATTCTTACTTCTTTTTGCTGTAATGATGAGGTGTAATAAATCAGGTGCTGAACTCATGGCAGGAGTTGCAAATTATTGAAGACATTCACATTGGACTTTGCACTAAGCATATTCAAGGAATACTACAATCAATCACAGAGTAGAAAAATACCTCAGTCTGCCAAAGGAAATCACAGAAGGCTTTCTCAGAAACTTGTCAAGTGACCCTGTGGAAGGTGAAACCAGCAAAAGGGCTTGTTCTTGAAAATCATATGGTAATAAGATACTATTCAGACTGCCTCTCGTTATGCAAATTGTGAGTATATCACCTGGACTTTCCCTCTTTTTTAGCAGAAAAAATTGTGATAAGTTACTTTGGAAGAACATTAAAAGTTTATTTTTGAGGCTAATCATCTCTTGTTCAATAGTAAGTGAATGTTGCTGTCCTTTGAGTTATAAAGAAAAGCAAAACACATTCTCTTTAATAAGGAGATTTTAAAAACCTCATTTCAATGTTTTCTTCTTTCCATCCCTCTTATAAAGGAAACCAAACTGTACATTGCACTGCAAAAATCAGAATTACTTATTTTTTCATTCCATTGGTCAATTACCTTCAAGTATCTGAAGAGGAGGAAATGTATTTACAGGTAGGTCTGTGCAGAGAAAGGATGACTGTAGTTAGGCTCCTTCCCCTCATCCATAGCTAATTTTCAAGAGAAAGAAGCTTAGCACTTCTCCCCTTATGTAACCATGAGCCCAGTATGCGTGCCTGGGGCTCCCATTATCTGGCAGTGCACCACTACTGTTTAACTGGTGTATAAAAGGTACCTCTGCCATGGGAACAGGTGCTGGGCCCTTGCTGGAATAAAGAGCTATGTTGCAGTTGCCTACGGCTCCCTGCATTTTCTTCCAACTGCCTGGGTCTCGTATCACTTACCCCAGAACCATGAATCTGCAACAACACAGTCTCTATGAAGAATGACATATTTAAGTGAGTTGTTTAAACTTGGTTACATAGGATTTACAATTTTAATTGATGCTTTTGAAATTAATGACAAATATGAAAAATGTTATGTTAATCGGAAGTTTTGAAATGCTGGTCCTAATAGAGGGGAGTAATTTTGGAACAAGGAACATGCTTATTATTATCCTTATCATTATTTACTTTAAATTCACATGTGAACACTATTGCACTTAGTCTGAAAAGTGAAAAAGGTTGTTATTGATACAGGTGCTATTAGAACATGTTTATTGATATAACTATCATGTTTAGAATTTGGAGATTTCTATATGAAGTTAGGAATATATGAACTATGACAACTGAGAAGAAGAAGGAAGAGAGCTTTCCGATGTTTTGAAAATTAGATATTAGGAGTCCTGAGTGTTAAGACATTGTTAACTTGGTAGATGGCTATACCAATTCATTTCTGTACATATATCTCTTTGCAATATATGGCTTTGCTGACAGTCATTGAGGTAGAATCTTTTCCTTGTTTGTTTACCAAGAATAACCTCATGACTGGCTTGGACCAAAAGAATTGTGAGTGAGTGGTATTTGTGACATCTGATCCTGGGCCTCAATAGGCCTTGCAGCTTCCCCTTCCCTTGGAAAGCAGTGCCTTTGTGGGAGAACACTTAGAATAGCCTCTTAAAGTGTGATACCAGGTGGAGCTGAGAGGAAATCTTCCAGCTATGTTCCCCCCAGCTCAACAGCCATGTGAATAACCTCAGATGAGACAAAGGACCTTTTCAGCTGAGCCTGGCCCACATAGAATTGTGAGCAAATATAATGCTGTTTTTGACCACTCGGTTTTACAGTATTTTGTTATGCAGTGACAGATAACTAACACACTAAATGCCAGCATGCAAGGTTAGGTCTAGTTAAAAGGACTGTAAGTTTGTGATCTTGCTCTTTTTTTCTTTTAAAAGCTATGTGTTAACTAGTTTTCTGTTTTTGATCAACTGTTGTAAGATACTACATAGTTATGAAAGGTCAGCATTATTAATCTACAATTGGCTGTTCTAAAGGCATTTTATATACTAGCTAATTCCTCTACATAGCTCTCATTACTTCCCTACGTGCCATCATACTCTCGTTCCAGCCTGACTTCAGTCAGGATTAGTGTGAACACAGGAATTGACCTTTCTCTGGGTAGTTGATCAGAGCTCATGCGGGGAGGGTTAGTCTGGGCAAGACCTGCAAAACTATAAGCACAGTGAGGTTGACTCTCCTCATCTCCTCCTCAGGAATGGGTGCTCCTGGCATGGACATCATAGAAGGGAACCTAAAATGATTATACTTCTTTAGAATGTGTCTATAAAAATGGGCACTTGATTGATAAACCCTGCAGTGTGCCCTTGGTGACTAGGTTTTCTCATCCTTGGAGGATGAGGGCAGATGTGAGGAATAGCAGTCTCTTGGGAGACAGAAGGTTCCCATTTTCCTTCCTTTTTATCTCATTTGTACAGAGAATCTGTCTCCTTGAGGGGTATACAGAGTAAAAAATGACCTTCTAAGAATCAATCACACTGGAGCTGCTCCACATTTTGGAGCAAGAGAAGTGGAACAGAGCTTCTCTTGAGAGCCCTGAGGCCCATCACTGTCCTGTAACTTCACATGCAGGTCCTTAGGTTTGTCCCAGAAAACAGGGTTCTTGCTCTGCTCATTTTCTTTGTTGCTTTACTTATGTCATCATGCTTTTTTCTTGGTCATTCTTTCTTGGCTTTATAAATATGATGCACCCTAAACAACATGTAAGTAGTAAAATAAGCATCATTATAAGTTAATTCCAAGCTGTCCTTACTATCCCTTACGTACCTAGGTCTTTTCAAGGTCTGCCTTAATTTTTGATAATGAATTGGGGTCATGGTTTCTGTTTACTTGTGGGTCCATTGCATATTCTGAGCCATGTGAGCTATAGCACTGAGAGGAAATTTCAGCATTTGTTGACTCTTGCACTAAGATGCTGGACAAAGCTTGTTGAAGGGATATCATATGTTTACTTAATAACTGCTAGATACAGTGAACTCCACCCAGAGGTGAGTTCTTTTTCTTTTCTGAGGATGTTTTGGTGCTCCTTTCTTTCCATCTTTAAAAATTATTCTACCCTGAAATTGGGAAAGCATTTCAGGTATGGTCCTGGCCACATATTGAGTGACTTGGGCATTGTTTCAGGACCTGTGTATTGACTACTTTACTAAAATGAACTTAGATCTCATTCCCTAAGGAGTGGCAATTGATTATGTGACAACTGGAAAAGGTGACATGTGATATTATTTCCTTGGCATAAAATTTCATGTGATCTATCGTGATCCCAGGGTCTGGGGTCCCTGGGAGTCATTCCTTCCAACTTCTCCAGTGGTGGAATCATCATTTACTTTGCTCTCTTTGTAGAAAAACAGTTTTGTATATAATGGAAGTTAAATGGTATTGTTGATCCATTGGCCTAGTACAGCAAATCATTTGAAGGTGGTCATAGTACTATAATTGCTGTTTTTGTTTTATAAATTCAGCAATTATTAATTTAGTGCCTGCCATATGTCAGGCGCAATTCTTGGCGCTGGGTATAGTGAAAAAAATGGACCAAGATACCTGTCCACATGGAGCTCTGTTATAGGTAATGCTCCTACTTTATGGAGGAATAAACACAATTCAGAGAGTTTATGTAACTTGTATGATCACCACCATTAGGAGATCAGTGAAGTTGATATTATGTTCAAGATTTATCTTTTTTAAAAAATTAAATTTATTGGGGTGACATTGGTTAATAAAATTATACAGGTTTCAAGTGTTACAATTCAATGATATGTCACATGTATATCACATCGTGTGTTCATCACCCAAAGTAAAATTTCTTTCTGTCAGCATATATTTGACTCTCTTAACCCTTATCTACCTCTCCCCTCCCCATTTTCTTTAAGTTAAGGGTTTATTAATTTGTCTTGAAATCTGTAAATGATCCAAACAATGGGCATAAACAACCACCTACCATGGGAGAAAAGTAGTATAAATGTTACCAGTCCCTTTCTGGTCGGGGACTGAAACCAAGGTCCTTCTACTTAATGTCTTTCATGTCAATAGAACAAGACTGAGTTCAGTAAAGTAGAGCAGAAACTTTGATCAAGGAATAGAGATAGGTGAGCTCTTACCCTAATGGCACCTTCTCTCTGGCTGGGAAGGAACCTCTGTATTGTGATGTGGAGTGATCAATTTCTTTTAGGTTGTGACATGGAGTGACTAATTTCTTTTAGCAATGTGTAGTTATTCTTTGGTTGCCCTGGGCCTTTTACACAATGCCCCATTGCCATCTTGGTTTTTACACTCAGCACCTTTGGTATTTGCACTTGATCCTCCTCAATTTGCAGTTGGGAATATTTTTCAGTTCCTGTAAGCAAGCATAGCTCATGATAGTTTAGGTATAGAGAAACATTAGGGTCTTTTGGATGATAGCCCAGTGATACAAATATCATTTGAAGTGTTAAGAAAAGAAAAGAACAATTCTCACTAAAAAGTTTGTGATTTATTTCTGATTTCAACCTTAACTGAAACAAAGGAAAACATTAGCACTGATTATCATTCATATACATATATTTTTTTAATAAGGTAAGAGTACTGGAAAAATGGAAACAAATCTACTTTAGAGGATCTTCCAAATAATGGAAGTGGTGGAGACAAGCAAGCATATATCAACCAGTGAGTATAATTCAGTCACAGAAGAATTGCTTTTCCCCATCAAGGATGTGTTGCTAAACCTCACAGGGAGGAGGTGCACTGGAAAGAGGCTAGAGCGGAATTCAAAATACAGTCAGATCTGTCTAATATGATAGAATTTTATGAAGTCTAGAAAAAGAAAGTTAATAGGGAAAAAGTCATTTTTAGGCATTTGGTAGAAACTAGAAAGTAATTCTCTAGACTTGTGATATTACTATAGAAGTCAAAATAGGTTGCTAGTTGCTTGGTAGAGATGTGATATTGTAAATACCCATGTTTTCTGCCCTTTACAGAACTCTGCTTTTCTAGAATTGAAATAAACTTAGATTCACAATAATTAGGCCATGTTTTTTCCTGTTTGAGTAATTAATGTCCTGTCTGCTTGGGAGGTTGCTTGATACAGTACCCCATTCTCATATCTGTAGCTCTGGAATAACATGGGAAGGCTTTCTGAGGAGCAAAAAGTTGTAACAATCACAAAACTTATAATATTCAAAGGGAAGAGATATATTTTTTGTAATGCCTGCTGTGATCAATAAAATATTTTAGTATTAGAGGGGAAAGAGCACCTGTTTTCACCTTGAAATTCATGTCACTAGAAAAGGAAAAAGATAAAGAGAAGGTTATACAATTTCCTTTGGTGTTGGCAAAAATAAATTCTACTTCAATAAAGTCTTTAAAACATTCTTATTTTGATAATGAAGTAAAAAACTAAGTTTAAATTTCATGCTGCAATCCAAAAAAATAAAAACTCACTGAAAAGGGTAATTTTTAAAATTAAGTTTATTGAGGATAATATTGGTAAATACAATTATATAATTTTAAAGTGTACATTATCATTTGACATCTGTATATTCTATTGTGTGTTTACCACCCACAGTCCAATTTCCTTCAGCTACCATATATTTGATCCCATTTACCCACTTTACCCTCCCCCTAAACTCTATATTTGCTCTGCTTTACTCTGTCTACCTCCCCCTTCCTCCTCCACTTCACTAGTAACTACTAGTCTATAATCCATGTCCATGAGTCTTTGTTTGTTTGTCCTGCTAATTTGTTGCTTTTAGGTTTATATCCCACATATAAGTGATATTATGTGATTTTAAACTTTATCTGCCTGGCTTATTTCACTTAGCATGATTATCTCGCAGTCCATCTATGTTGTCACAAATGGAAGTATTTCATCTCTTCGTATGGCTGAGTAATGTTCCATTGTACATATGTGCCACAGCTTCTTTAGCCAATTATCTATTGTGGGACACTTCGCTTGTTTCTATATCCTGGCTACTATGAATAGTGCTGCTATGAACACTGGTGTGCAAATATCATTTTTGATATGGGTTTTCAAGTCTTTGGGGTAAATACCTAGCAGAGGAATTGCTGGATCATATGGTAGATCAATTCTTAGTTTTTTGAGGAACCTCCATATTGTTTTCCACAGTGGCTGTACCAATTTGCAGTTCCATAAGCAGTGTATGAGGGTTCCAGTTTCTCCACATCCTTTCCAACATTTGTTATTACTTGTTCTGTTGATTATAGCTATTCTAACAGGTGTGAGATGGTATCTTATTGTGGTTTTGATTTGCATTTCCTTAATAGCTAGCGATGTTGAGCATCTTTTCATATATTTGTTGGTCATTTGTATGTCTTCTAGGGAGAAGTGTCTGTTCAGGTCCTACGCCCATTTTTTTGATTGGATCATTTGTTTTTTTGTTGTAATTGAATTGTATGAGTTCTCTGCTTGCAAATATATTTTCCCATTCAGATGGTTCTTTCTTTACCTTGTTGATGATTTAGTTTGCTGAGCAGAAGCTTTTTAGTTTAATGTAGTCCCATTCATTTATTTTAGCTTTTACTTCCCTTGCTTTTGAGGTCAAATTCATAAAATCCTTTTTAAGTCCAAGGTCCTTGAGTTTTAGTTCCTGTGTTTTCTTCTATTCATTTTATTGTTTCAGGTCTTATATGTAGGTCCTTAATACATGTTGAGTTAATTTTGATGTGTGGTGATAGATACACACTAATTTCATTCTTTTACATGTGGCTTTCCAGTTTTCCCAGCATTGTTTATTGCAGAGGCTTTCTTTTCTCCACTGTATGTTTTTGGCTTTTTTGTCAAAAATAATTTGCCCATGTAAATATGGGTTTACTTCTGGACTCTAGACTCTGTTCCACTGGTCCGTGTATCTGTTTTGCTGCCAAAACCATGACATTTTGATGACTGTCGCGTTGTAGTATAATTTGAAGTCAGGCAGAGTGATGCCTCCTGCCTCGTTCTTTTTTCTCAGAATGGTTTTGGTGATTTGGGGTCTTTTGTGCTTCCATACCAATCTGATGAATTTTTTGTTCTATTTCTTTAAAAAATGCTTATGAGATATTGATGGGTTGCATTAAATCTGTATAATGCTTTAGGTAATATGGTCATTTTAACTATATTGATTCTTCCATTCCTTTGTATCTTCTTCAATTTCTATTAATAGGGTCTTATAGTTTTCATTATATAGGTCCTTCACTTGTTTTGTTAGATTTATTCTTAGGGATTTTATTCTTTTTGTTGCAATTGCAAAAGGAATTACTTTTTTCACTTCCTTTTCTGACACTTCATTATTAGAGTATAGGAACAATATGGATTTTTGAACATTGATTTTGTATCCAGAAACTTTACTGAATTTGCTTATTATTTCTAGTAGTGCTCTTGTGTAGTCTTTTGGGTTATCTATATAGAGGATCATGTCATCCCCAAATAGTGACAGTTCAAATTCTTTGTTTCCTATTTAAATGCCTTTTATATTTTTTTCTTGCTTGATTGCCCTCGCTAGGACCTCCACTGTTATATTGAATAACAGTGGTGATAGTGGACAGCCTTGCCTTGCTCCTCATCTTAGAGGGAAAGTTTTTATTTTTTCACCATTAGGTATAATGTTGTCTTAGGGTTTGTCATATGTGGCCTTTATTATGTTAAGATACTTTCCTTCTATACTGATTTTGTTAAGTGTTTTGATTATAAATGAATGCTGTATCTTGTTGAAGGCCTTTTCTGCATCTACCTATATGATCATATGATTCTTATTTTTTAATGTGTTTATGTGATGTATCACATTAATTGATTTGTGTATGTTGAACCACCCCTGTGGCTTTAGGATGAAGCTCATTTGATCATGGCGTATAATCTTTTTCATATGTTGCTGTATTTGGTTCACTAGTATGTTATTTAGGATTTTTGCATCTGTGTTCATGAGAGATATTGGTCTGTAGTTTTCTCTTTTTGTGTTATCTTTACCAAGTTTTGGTATCAGAGTAATATTGGCATAGAATGAGATGGGAAGTATTGCCTTCTCTTCAATTTTTGGGAAGAGTTTAAGGAGAATAGGCATTAAATCTTTGAATGTTTGGTAGAATTCACTGGTGAAGCCATCTGGTCCTGAACTTTGACTTTTTGGTAGATTTTTGGTGATTGTTTCAATTTCCATACTGCTGATTGGTCTACCCAGGTTTTCCAGTGCTTGATTCAGTCTAGGAAGGTTGCGTATATCTAAGTACTAGTCCATTTCTTATAGGTTATTAAATTTGGTGTTGTATACTTTTTCATAGTATTCTTATATGATCTACTGTATTTCTGCGATGTCATCGTAATTTCCCCTCTTTCATCCCTGATTTTGTTTATTTGTGTCTTTCTCTTTTTTCTTTAGTGAGTCTAGCCAGGGGTTTGTTAATTTTACTTACTTATCGAAGAACTAGCTCTTTGTTGCATTGATTTTTTCTACTATTTTTTTGTTTTCAATTTCCTTTAGTTCTCCTCTAATTTTGATTATTTCTTTTCTTCTGCTGACTTTAGGCTTCATTTGTTCTTCCTTTTCTAGTTTTTAAGATGAAGTATTAGGTTGTTTATTTGGGTTCATTCTTGTTTTTGGAGGTAGGCCTGTAATAATATGAACTTTCCTCTTAGGAACACTTTTGCCATGTCCCAAAAGTTTTGATATGTTGTACTATCATTATCATTCTTTTCTATGTATCTCTTTTTCTCTCTTTTTATTTCTTCTCTGACCCAGTTATTCTTTAGTAGCATGTTGTTTAATCTCTATGTATTTGTGGTTCTTCCCACTTTCTTTTTACAGTTGCTCTCCAGCTTCAAACCATTATGATTAAAGAATATTTTTGGTATGATTTTAATCTTCTTATATTTGTTGAGGCTAGTTTTATGTGCCTGTATGTGGTGAACCTTAAAAATGTCCCATGTGCACTAGAGAAAAAAGTATAAGGAGCTGTTTGGGGATGAAAGTCTCTATAAATGTTGATTATGTCCAGTTGGTCTAATGTGTCATTTAAGGTTGTTATTTTCTTATTTTCTGTTTGGATCATCTGTCCATATCTGACAGTGGGGCTTTAGGTCCTTTACTATGATAATGTTTTGGTCTGTTTCTCCTTTTAGTTCTGTTAGTAATTGCTTTACATATTTGGGGCCTCCCTGATTGGGAGCATAGATATTAATAAGTGTTATGTCTTCTTGGTGTATGATTCCCTTTATCATTATGAAGTGTCCCTCAGTATCTTTCTTTACCTTTTTTATTTCAAAATCTATTTCATTGGTATCAGTACCACTACTCTCACTTTTCTCTGAATGCCATTTACTTGAAATTTCATTTTCTACCTTTTCACTCTGAGTCTATATTTGTCTTTGGAACTGAGATGTGTCTCCTGGAGGCAGCATATGGTTGAGTTTTGTTTTTGATCCATTCTGCAACTCTGTGCTTCTTTATTGGTGAGTTCAGTCCATTTACATTTAGGGTGATTATTGAAATATGAGGATTTCTTATACCTATTTTATCTTTTGCTTTCTGGTAGCTTGGTGTTTCTATTGCTTTTGTTTCCTTGTGCTTCTGTTTTCCTTATTTTGTTTGGCTTTTGTGGGTTTTCCCTCTGGTCCTTCTTGTTTTATGTTATATGCTTTGGTTCTGAATCTTTGATGTGTTGTTACCATTATGAATATGCAAAGGATAGTTACATATATACAGTCATCCATTTTCTTCTGCACGTGACTTATCTCCATTCCCCTCTTTGAATTTGGATCTTTGAATTGCCCCCTTTTCAGTCATTGTCATCTCAATTTTTTCCTATTTATGCTCAACATTCATTATTATCTTGTTATAACAATTCTCTTCTTATTATTTAAGCTTGTAATGCCCTGTTCTTAGTAAGAGTTGCACTCCTCTGTTGCCTATTTGCTTGATAGTCACTTTACTCCTAATTATGCATATATTTTTTTCATTTTGTTTTAGGCGAACTGACCCTTTTCAGTATTTCCTGTAGTGCAAGCCTTATAGTGGAGAATTTTCTGAATTTTTGTCTGTCTGGGAAAGTCTTAATTTCTCCTTCATATCTAAAGGAGAGTTTAACTGGATACATTATTCTAGGCTGGTAATTTCTTTTACTTAATAGTTTAAATATTGATTCCATTCTTTTCTGGCTCATAAGGTTTGTGCCGAGAAGTCCGAGGAATATTTAATGGATTTACCTTTATAAGTTACCTTATTTTTCTCT
Source organism: Eidolon dupreanum (assembly GCA_028627145.1). Classification (NCBI taxonomy): domain Eukaryota; kingdom Metazoa; phylum Chordata; class Mammalia; order Chiroptera; family Pteropodidae; genus Eidolon; species Eidolon dupreanum. The sequence continues at coordinate 89,330,562 of CM053509.1, forward strand.
CTGACTGCCCTGATAATTCTGTCTTTGTCATTGATTTTTGATAATTTTAATATGATGTGTCTTGGAGAAGGCCTTTTTGGGTTGAGATAATTGGGTGTTCTGTTGACCTCTTGAATTCCAAGCTCTAGCTCATTCCTTAGATTTGGGAAATTCTCATTGGCTATTTGTCTGAAAATGCTTTATAATCCTTGTTCCATTTCCTCACCTTTGATAATGCCCATTATTCTTATGTTTCCTATCCTGATGGTATCAGCTAGTTCTCGAATTTCTCTTTCATTATTTTTATTTCTTCAATTTCTCTCTTCTTCCTTCTGATTCATTTCTAGAGTTTTGCCTTCGATATCTCTGATCCTTTCCTCCATTTGGTCGACTCTATTTCCCAAACTTGCTGTTTAATTTTTCAACTCTTGCAGTGTATTCTTTATCTCCAGAAGTTCTATTTGGTTATTTTTGAGAGTTTCAATCTCCTTGCTCTGCTCATCTAGTTGTTTTTTCAATTCCTGAAATTGTTGATTTGAGTTATTTTGGATCTTATTCAGTTTTTTTCAGAAGTACCATCCCGAATTCTCTGTCATTTAAGTTGCATATTTCTATGTCTGTAAGTTTATTTTCTGGAGATTTTTCTCTTTCTTTCTGAGATGCCTTGTCACCTTGGTTGTTCATGGCGTTTAATGGACTATTTCTCTGCATGGGCATTAATGAAAGTGTATTCTGCTTTTTTTCCAGAAAAGTTTATTATATGAAGTTCTCTCTTTAGCCTGCTGCAAAGAAGGCACTTTTCTGTTGGGTTCCAGTAGGTGACGTCTAAGTCTCTTGGATCCTTGCATTATATAAAGTCTTAATAATGCTTTTTAAATTTTCTTGTAGATATTTAATCACACTTGCTACCTTCAGTTTCAGTCCCTGTCAGTGTCAGTGACAGTCTCAGCACTGTTTGCTCAGATTCCCCTGGGGCTCTGTGGTAATCGGTCTCGGTGGGTATGGGGAGAGGGGCCCTCAGGGTTGGGGATTGGGGGCTGAAACTCAGCCTCGGCTTTGGAACCGGCGCTGGTGAAAATCAACTGTTGTTTCTCTGCTGTCCCATCCCACTTCTTTGCTTTCTGCCCTGATGCTTGGGTCCTGCTGTTGGCTGCTAGACATTCTGGCACTTACAGGAAGGCTGATCAGGGAAGTTACCACACCTTCACCCCTCCTCCTCCATCTGCAAGGAGCTCCCGTGGCTGTGAGAGGCCCCTTCTCTATTTTTCCCAGTCTACCGCCCGATGCCCCAGGGTTCTGACCTGTGGTAGCTCTTATGTGTAGATCTCACACTCAGATGTGCTGGTGTGCAGTTTGGGTGTTTTTTTGCTGAGTTTTAGATGTTCGGCTTATTGTCGTTCCAAGGGGAGAGATCTGGAGATGTCTCTCACTCTGCCATGTTTCCAAAGATCTCTTACTGGTAATTTTTTTAATATTTCATTTTTATCATAAAATCTCATTTCTATTTGACAGTAGAAAATATTCTAGTCAATTCCAGATTTCTTAATTTATTGCTGAATTTCTCAGTGAATGTGAGGTGTGCTATGGCAACCCACCTCTTCTGTGCTTTTGTTTGTGGGAGGGACTTACATACATTATGGCATGGAGAGTTGGTGAGGAGTGAATAGGAGGCCCTGATCCATGGCTTACTGGCCTCTGCTGTGGATACCATTTTTCCACATTGTCCCTTGGCACAAAGACATCCAGGTCATCTTGGGCAGTGATACTGGTCAGTCTGCATGTTCACTCAGTTCCCTGTCTTTAAGAATTGGCATCTACTTCATAATATTGTCTATATTACAAACCATAGCTTTTTGTAATGCCAAGAATGTTGCAATTTTGGACCTGCCTGCTTTCTACCCTCCCCAAATAGAAGTTCCATGTTTCGTATTTTATTTGAGGAATTGACATAAATGAAGAAAACATGCATTGAATTGGAGGTCAATTTCTCTCCCAAGATCCACAAGGCAGAATGTCATGGGCCATTTTCTTGACCCATGGAAGCTCTATACAATGCCCATAATGCTGTCTTATAAGGTAGAGGCTAACTATGATGATGCTGAAGAAATGCTTGGGCTTCAGAGGTACTCAGTACATGGCCATTACTTCTTTCCCTCTCACAGAATTTTCTATCAGGGGAACCACAGCCAAAGCTCATGGAAAATCTTGGGTTAGGGTGATCCTGATGGCCTAGTTCTTCATAATCTGCATTTCATCGGCTTCCTGATGCAAATATTCATGAAACACTTCAAGATTATTAGAAAAAGCTGCTAGAAAAATGCAAGAACATTAATGTAATAATAAAGCTCCCTCAGTTTTATTCTGCCCACACCTACAAGTCTTCTTCATTCTTCAATGCTTGGTTTGCTCTGGGTCCTGAGTGACAACTAAATGAATGTGATAATAATGACCTCAGTGAAGCTACAAATGATTTCATTTGTACAGAGAGCTTTCAAATAATAAAACAGTTCATAAATATTCTTGTAAAAATATTTATACTTGAATTGGTGTATTGGAGAAAAAACCTGTAACCCTGAATAAGCTATAATTTTGATTACTGGTGCTAAAGTTATAGTCTTTCCCTACACCACATAGTTTAGCCTTTAGAAGCACTCAACAGAGAAATGGCTGAATGATATGTAGACTGGTGAGACTGATCAAAATTCAGTGTGACTAAATGTGACTTTTCTGGCTGTAGGGCTGTTGGGGAGCTGCCCAAAGATCCCTCGAAGGGGCTGCTAGGAAGGCTGGTCAAGCCTATTCTAGATAAACAAAGGATCAAGTTTCTCTTCAACTTGTTTTAGGGAATAATCCATCCTGCAACTATGTGGGAACTGCTTCCCAGTCATTATAAAAAAATTTGATGAATTGATGCCATATTGACATTTTATCTATAAGACAATGAAAGTCATCTTTGAATAAATTCTTTCACTAAGGACTTTTTTTTTTTTTTAATGCAGAAAGGGCTTCTGCTTAATAGGGCAAGGCATATAATAGCTGATTCACTGAATCTACCAGAATACCTTAACGATAGAAAACCCCTCACTGGGAAATTCCACACAAATGTCATACAAAGTCTCCTCCTTTTTAATCCACACATAGGGTTTGCTTTAAGCATCCTACCTGTGTGTGATCAGCATTCTACTGCTCTTAAAAAAATAATGGTAGGTGTAAACCCCTTTATGTTTTTCCAGATGGAAATGCTGGCTAAGATTGTCACTATTACCATTTCCAAAGGCCCCTATCTCAACTGCATACACACAAAATAAGAATAATGTTTTTGTATTGCTGTAAAGTACCAAAATGTGAGAGTGTGAAAAAAGAACTGTTGGTGAAAATATGAATTGGTGCGACTACTATAGAGAGCAGTGCAGAGATTCCTCACAAACATGAAAACAGAACTACTATATGGCCCACCAAAAGATTGAAGGAGAGGTTTTGTCACTGGGAAACTGAAGCAGGATAACCTGGTAGTGATTGAAACATTAATATTTCTCAAATAGTAACATGTTAATGTTTTGAGCTATTTCTTTTATATCTCAAATGTTTGCTGTTATTGTAAGACATTTAATTCTGTCCTAAAAACAAACAAACAAACAAACAAACAAAGCCATGATCATAAATACTTCTTTCTATCTGAACACTGACTACCAACCCTGAAGCTATTAAGAGAAGGAAGGTCCTCTCAAAAGGCCTGAGGCTTCTGTGAAAGTGGCTTATTATTTCTGCCTGGATAATGGCACATTGAAATGGGAGCCCTGTTAGCACCACAAAGTGCATAACTGTGCCTGTGTACAGTCCTTAAAGGAGTAGCTGGATAGGTAACAAAGGGTTAAGGCATTGCTCCATTTTTTCCCAGCATATAGAAAGTTTATAGAAATTGCATTAAAAAATTTAACTTGGAATATGAATCACTCCTCCTAGATCTTTTTTCACTTCCTTCTAGAATTTGTTTGGTAGTTACCAAGTTCCATGTTTATCTTAAATTGTTAATAAAATTGATTTGCATTCAGGACTGCTATGAATAAAGGTCACATAAAGCAGAAGGCATCCATTATTTTGTTGTACATGAGAACAGTGGACCAAACACCAGCTAACATAAGCAGTATGGGATTGATGAGTCATTTGGGTGTAAAAGGGTAATACCTGGCCAGGGATGAGTTGAAATAGAGGGGCCAGGATGCACTAGCCTTTTCCTCCTCTGTATTCCAAGTATTTATTTCTCACTTCCACCATTCTCTCTACCACACATCTGCTACTCCTGCTTTGCTTTAACTCACTCTCCAGAAATACCTGGCCCTGAAGTTAAGCTTTTCATTTGTGTTTAATCCTGGATTTAGAGTAGATTGTTATTTCAAATCAATTATTTGTCAATTTACATATTTAAAAACAGTTTAAAGAGTCTATCATCTATTTAAGATTCCAAAGAGGAAGGAATTTTGCTTTTTTAAAGTTATTTAAGAGCCCTACACTATTGGAAATATATATATTTGCATATTTTTCCAATTTATTATCCATGCTACACTGGTAGAATTTAAGAATCTTCAAATGAAAAGTAAGATTTATCATGTCTTTTAACTACACAATGTTTTTTTCTAAGCTCTGTAGGTTAATGTAGAACGGCAAGACAGTACACGCTTCTCCAAGCCCAAGTGTTTCCCCTGAAGAATCTAATATTGTGTATTTCCTGGCAGCATTTGAATTTTCATGGTGAAGTATGCAAATGATTAGGGGTGGCTAATTATTAGAGAAATAAGGTTTTCTTCTGATCATGGCTTACCCGGTGGTGGGATGGAGTGGCCCAGCCTGGTGCTCCTCTCCATCCTCTCTGTTTCTTCCACCGAGTGAAGAGTAATCATAGTAAGTCAGCAATGGTCTTTGTGTAAGTCGAGATGGGGCTCTGATGTAGCCTGTTCCCATAGACAGAACACTCTTCCTTGAAAAGAAACTGGATGAAGATGTCAAAAATATTTTCCCAATGTTTTTTGAGCTTGCTTTTAACCTCAGTGTCTGCTCATTTCCAAGTATGAATTAATGCACAGTAGTTTGTTTTAACATCATTACAGTGAAGACAGAATATTCTTGACCTCTCCCTATACCTGGGATGACATTAACAAGAATGGAATGTTAGAATTTATTGAGCCATTTTTATTCCTACTCACCCAGCAACTCTAATCAGCCTGCAAAATGCTGGTTACTTTCAGCATGGAACTTCTACTACTTTCAAGTCAGGGTTGAGGTGCCACACAATGAGAAGAGAGGAAAGAACTGGGGCAGAGACAGAAGAGGACAAGAGGCTGGGATTAAGTGAAATAGCTTTACACATGGGAATATTTAAGGTACATTTGTTCTCACGGTTCAAAATAATCACAATATTTTCAAGGATGTTTCTTTTACTAAAGTTTCTGTAGTTCAAATAAGCATTTACATATTTACTTTTAATGCAGCATTTATTGGAATGCTTTCATATTTTAAAAAATCCAATTAAAAAATGTTTCCAGACATCTCTACAAATACTCTCTAAAGTGTGTGTATGCCTGTGTGTAGGTATGTGTATTCATGAATGAGTGTATGAGTGTATAAGTGTGTATATGTGTGCATGTGTACAGGTGGGCATGTATGTGTGTTTATGTCTGGGTACAAATGTGTATGCATGTGTATATTTTGGTGTGTTTGTGTTTTGTGTTTATATGTGTACATCATGTGCATGTGTACACATGTGAGCATATATGTATAAGTAGATGTGTCTGCATATGTACATTAGTGTGTCTATAATTCTTTTTGTTTTGTAGTATATACACCCAAATGTCACAAGTGTCACAAATGTGAGTTACACAGGATCAAAGTTTTCAAGTTTTGTATGATTTCAGAGCACTATAACCTCAACTTTCTGTATCATGTTGAATGGAAGAAATAAAGTTACAAAATTTCTATATTTGACTAATGATATTCTGTTAGTTGACAGCTCCAACTGAATTAGATGCCAGTGTTTTTTCTTGTTCTTATATCAGTTGAATGGCTTCAGAAAGGTACATTTTTATTCTAAAAAATGCTAATTTGAACAGCATTATAGCTATCAGGTTTGGAAAATATAATAAATACCATTATGCTTATGAACTTTATTAGAATGCTAAACTGATGTTTTTTCTTCTTTTTGTTGTTATTGTTGGAGTCTTTATGTTAAGTGACACAATTATTGGAGATAGCAAAAGAGTTTTTACTTCATAGCTGCTGAGACTAGAACCAAGAAAAATCTCTTGGATGTAGGTTGTGAGCTGAGAATGTCTTCAGTCCTGTGATGACTGCTGATAACTGTTAAAGAAATGAATCAGATTTTTAACTTCACAACTAGTTATTTTGAATGGGTGAAATGTTCTAACTCATATTTATAGGCCAAGAAATAATAAATTGCATCTTCATTTTTTCCTGTAATTGACTTCATTTTAAAATAAATGCTCTGAAATAGAATTTTGTGTGAAATGAGCAGCAGCACATAATTTTGTGAGCCCCATTAATGATGGGGTGGGGTGTCTCTTTTTTCAGATTAATTTCAATGTGTACACTTGGCGGAAAGTTTCCAGATCATAAGAAGAATTTACCAAATGCCACTGGGTTTATTAATTTTATAGTTTTTCTAAAAACTAGGGTTTGGCAGTATTAAAATTGTATGTGTGTTTTCTTCTTCATTGATTACTGCCCTTATCTTTATTATTTCCTCTTATCATTTCTTTTGGTTTAGTTGTTTTCTTTCTTATTTATATAGATGAATGCTTAGATTGTTGTTTTTCAGCAATCATTTCAGATATGCACATTTAAAGCTATAAATGTCTGAGTAATTCCACAAGCCTTGATTTTCCATTATTTTGTTATCTTTCAATTTATATTTTGTCTAATATCTGTTGTTTTATTTTTTGACCATTGCATTATTTAGATTGGTGTTTTATAATTTTCAAACTTATGAGTGTTTTTAGTTGTAGTTTGTTATTATTTCTAGTTTAATTGCATTGTGGTAATAGAAAACACTTTATGACCACAAAATTAAATACTTAATTAAAAAAAATATTTTTTTGAAATTGTAATGGCTTGACTTATGGCCAGTTTTTGTATATGTTCTATATACTGGTGAAAAGAATATGTAGTCTGAAGAACTAGAATCATGTCCAGTGAGACAAATGCTGCTTAGTCTACTCATTTCACCCATCCTCTGAGTTCCTAATTTCAATTATTAAATTTTAAGTCCTATTTCATTCTTTTATATAGGTTTTAGTTCTTTGATAAATTTTTAAAGCTTTTCTTTACCAGTCAGTTTTGCTTTAGCTATTTTCAGTCTCTTCTTTGAATGTCCATTGGGCTTTTTCATTTTATTCACTATAGATTCCATGTCTATTGGCTCTTTTTCAATTTACTTATCTTTTTTTTCCCCCATCTTTATTGAAATATAATAGACAATTAGTTGCTTGTATTTACATTGTATAATTCCATTGTATAAAACAACTATTTTTTTTCAATTATAGTTGGCATACAATAATATACAAGTTTCAGTTGTATAGCATAGTGATCAGAGATCCACAATTCACAAAATCTAGGACTTCTCTTTCCTCTTACATATTTATTACAACATTATTAACCATCTTTCCCATACTACACTCTACATTTCCATGTCTATTCTGCAACTATCCATTTGTACGTCTTAATCCCTTTGCCTTTTTTTTGTCTCCCCAATCTCCCTCCCATCTAGTATTCCTCTAAATATTCTCTGTATCTATGAGTTTATTTATGCTTTTGTTGTTGTTGTTGATTTTGTTATTTAGATTCCACATGTATGTGAGATCATGCAATATTTGTCTTTCTCTATCCAAACCATTTCATTCAGCACAATACCTTCTAGATCCATCAAGGCAATATTTTTTTTCCATCCCCTTCCTTTTAGTCTGTGTCTTTTAATCTGAAGTGAGTCTCTTGTAGATAGCATATGTAGGGATCTTGTTTTCTTATCCATTCAGCAACTCTGTCTTTTGTTTGGAGCACTTAATTCTTTTCCATTTGAGTTACTTGTTTATAGAGAGATAGTTGTTACCATTATTTATTCCTGTTTTCAATACATTTTTTTAAAAAATTAAAGAAGTCATTCCAACTGGCTTGGTGGTGATAAATTCTTTTAGCTTATTTTTGTCTGGGAACCTCTTTATCTGTCCTTCAACTCTAAATGATAGCTTTGCTTGATAAAGTATTCTTGGTTATAGATCCTAGTTTTCATCACATTGAAAATTTTGTGCCAAGCCCTTCTGTCCTGCATAGTTGCTGTTGAGAAATCAGCTGCCAGTCTTATGGGTGCTCCCTTGTAGGTAATTAACTGCTTTTTTCTTGCTGTTTTTTAAGATTCTCTCTTTGTATTTAACCTTTGACATTTTAATTATGATGTGTCTTGGTGTGGGCCTCTCTGGGTTCCTGTTTTTTGGGACTCTTATCTTCCTGTGGTTGTATGTCTATTTCCTTCACCAGGTGAGGGAAATTTTCCATCATTATTTCTTCAAATAGCTCTTCAACATCTTGTTTTTTTCCCCTGGTATCCCTATGACATGAATATTTTTACATTTAATAGTGTTCCATAGGCTCCTAAATTATTATTATAGTCTTGGCTTCTTTTTTCTTGCCATTCTGATTGAGTGTCCTTGGCTTTCCCATCCTCTATATAGGTCACATGCTAATCACCTAGCACTATCCTTGTAACTTCCCATCATGGCCCTAATATAATATGAACCTCCCCACTTCCACACTGTTATAACTCTCTTCACTGTAACCTGCCTCTCCCTTGGAGAATAATTTAATCATATCTTCTGCTTCCAGTCTGCTACAGCCATCTTTGGCATAGCCTATTTCTCCCTTGAAATATACTTTGATAAATCTTACTTTTTCTAAATCTCGCTGATCTGTAATTCTTTACTGCATCAGTACAAAGAACTGAGGATCCCTCAGTGCTGCTAGGGCAACAAAAGATTTTAGATTGCCCCAATGGTGACACTAGTATTTTACCTTCCACAAGGCAGGAGCTTAGCACTGTGCCAAGCTCAATGGCATAAGCAAACTAATTCCCAAGTCCCACTTTTATGGGTCTATCTTCTGGGACCACCCTTGCTATCAAGCTGAGTCCCATCAAATGACAAAAAGCACACAATTTAAGCATAGGAAGCATTGAGAATTATCAAGCTGTTATAGAAAAGTAGCTCTAGGAATGAAAGGAGACCTCTAAAGAGTACCTTAGGGCTTAGGGAGAGAACTCAAGACAAAAGAAACTTGGAAGGGAAATTTAGATCTTGCTGAATAAGGTGTGGTTACAGACCACTAGATGGCAGAGGAGTCTGCTAGATTGCCCAAACTAGAACTAGTCTACAGTTACAGGGAAAGTAGGAATAACACTGGGACTAAGGTGAGCTGAAGCTTGTAGGCAGACATGCAGAGAGTTGAGACACTACTTATAGGCACTTTTGAAGTCAGACCAGTGAAGGAGCATACAGGAATCAGAAAGGAAAACCCCTTCCTCTTTCCAAAGCCCTCTACTGACAGCTTAACATCACTCAAGATGGCAAGGGAAATATTTAAAACACCCAGCTCTATTGTCATGGATTAAGCAAAAAGTTTAAATTTAGTGTGTAAAATTGTAACCAGAAGGCAACTGAGTCCAGGACTCATGTTGCCTGTGCTGTTCAGACAATAGACCGACACAGAAGTTGGGCTATTTGGAATAAGCATTTATTGCCATAGTAGTTTAAAAGAAACAAGTTTCCTTTTACATTCATTTAATTTACTTGTTCCTAACAATTAGGTTTAGATTACTAAAGAAAATCTTACTATACTAAGTTATTTTTGTTGCTGACAGATTTTGCAACAAGGATAACATGAATTTATTTGACTAGTAAACCCAAATAGAATAAAAATATTATTTGATGACGATGATTCTAAAGATATGCCCATTTAAAGGAGGAAAAAAATGGCATAGATGATAGAGGCTCTGTTCATCCCTCTGGCTACCAAATCAAAGTTATGACAGAAACGAGGAGCAGCAGCAAAGAAAAATTGTCTGGGATAAACAAGCCATAAAACTAGGGAGAAATCCAAGAAAGCTCCCTGAAACAGCAGAAGGTAGGATGGGATGAGGACACAGGGCTTCCTGATCTCGAGAGGCTGAGTGAGACGGAGGCTGTGACAATGGCAGTGGCAGTGGCATCTGATACCTCTTAAAGGGGCCGCATCTGTGCTCAGATTTTCATGGTGATGGACCTGCACACTCTAAGCACCAGTGCCGATTCTGCTGTGTGCAGGGGGCACCAGGGACTTACAAGGAGACATTGTTGGAGTGAGGGCCGAGGCGAGACTTGCTTGGTACAGAAGTGCCAGTGGGGCAGTATCCATTGTTTCCTGTTGAGCCATCCTCCCTACCAGTGCACCAGATACAGCATCACCATAGCCATGACGTCATCAGACTGGACAACAGAGGTTGCTCCACCCAGAGGATTCCCTGAAACCCCACCTTCTCCAACTCATAGTCCCACCCAAGCCCCACTCAGCAAGTCAGATATTCCTTGCTGAGATTCACACTGGAGGAAGCAGCTGGCCTTGGTTTCTGGTGTGGCCTTTTGAAGCAACTATGAGCACAGCATCTATGGATTGCTTGCTGAATCTTAACAGGTGGCCCCGGATGGGTAGAGGCTTGGGTTAAATTTGGCCTGGAGCTAAACTCTTTTCAGGACTGTGCCACTGGACACCTACTTCACAAATCCACAGTATTAAGACTGGGAGATTTAGGAGCTTTGCTTAGTATGTAGAAACAGATATGGAAAGGCAGTCAAATGGGAAGACAAAGAAGAAACCATATGAGGGAACAGAATGGAGATCCAGATATAATGGAGTCAAGTAATGTAACAGATGCAGAATTCAAAACACTGATTATAAAGATGCTCAGTGAACTGCTGGGAAGTGTAGAGAACTCCAACAAAGAGATAAAAAACATAAAAATGGAAATGAAAATTATAAAAGAGAACCAGTTTGAAGTGGAGAATACATTGCCTGAGATGAGAAGTATATTAAATGGAATAAATAGAGGAATAAACAAAATGAATAAAGAAAAAGATCAAATCCCTTATCTAAAGGACAGGAAAGCCAAGGACATGCAATCAGAACAGCAAGAGATAAGATTCCAAGATTATAAAAATAATTAAAGGAGAATATGGGCCACTATTAAGGGTCCGAATATCCATCTGATTGGCATAAATGAAGAAAATCAAGATGTTGAACAGCTATTTGAAGAAATAATGATGGAAAACTTCCCTAACCTGGTGGAGAAAATGGACATAGAATCCAAGGAAGCTCAGAGAATTACAATAATCAGGATCCAAAGAGGCCCACACCAAGACACATCATAATTAAAATGCCAAAGATTAAATCAAAGAAAGAATGTTAAAAACAGCAAGAGAAAAACAGATAACTTATAAGGGAACATCCATAAGACTGGCAGCTGATTTCTCAAAAGAAACAATGCAGGACAGAAGGGCTTGGCAAAAAATATTCGAGAAGATGAAGACCTAAGATCTACAACCAAGAATAATTTGTCCAGCAAAGCTATCATTTAGAGTTGAAGGACAGATAAAAAGAGTTTCCCAGACAAAAATAAGCTAAAGGAATTTATTGCCACTAAGCCAGTATTACAGGAAATGTTAGAGGTACTACTTTAAGAAGAAAAACATGTATCAAAAACAGGAATAAAGAATGGTAACAACTACATTCCTATCAATAAGTACCTTAAATGGAAAAGAATTAAGTGCTCCAACCAAAAGATAGAATTGTTGAGAGGATGAGAAAAATAAGACACCTACATATGAAAAGGAAAGGGATGGAAGAAGATATTGCTTTGATGGACCTAGAAGATATTTAAGTCAGACAGGGAAAGATAAACACTATATAATTTTATTTATATGCGGAATCTAAGGAATAAAAAGAACAAACTAATCAAAAACAGACTCACAAATATAGTGGACAATTTGGCTTCAGACAGAGGAGAGGGGTTTTGGGGGGCTGAGAGAATGGGGTGAAGGGTGAAAGAAGTACAAATTAGTAGCTGATGAATGGTCACAGGGATGAGAAGCATGGCATAAGGAATGCAGTTAGCATTAATACGTTGGCTAGGCGGAGGGTCAAGGGAGGGAGGGAGCAATTCGGGGAATCATTTTATGAACTATATAGATGTCTAACCAATGTACTGTATACTTGAAACTAATTAAAATAAAAAAAAGATATACCCATTTAATCAAAACAAATGTAGAATCAGCTTTAATATCAAACTTTTTTTCAGATCATGTGATTCTGAAAAGCATTTGGGTTAGTCTGTTATATTTTGGGAATTCTCATATAAGCATTTGTTTGTTTAAGTCTATTTGGTATTACAAATTAGCAACAGTTGAAACATGTTATATCTAGAACATATATACATTGACATACATAAACATACAAACAGACAGAGATCTCAAAGTACAATAATTCCAGTGAACCACTGAGCATCCAGTGCTCCCCAGAATCCAATGTATATGTATTGGCTAAGCAGTATTACTATGAAACTTTAATTTCTTTTTAGTCAATGGCTCATAGCTCTAAGTTTGCCAATAACCTAATATTCTGCCCAATGGGCTCCCAGCAAGGATTGAAACCTTAGATTCTATTATTGAGTTGGAACAAATGTGGCCTCACTTAGCACACTCTTAAACAGAGACACAGATCCAGGTATTTCTTGGATTGAACAGACAGTACAAGAACTAGTTATAGACTCTAATTTGAATACCGGATACAGAAACCAGACCTGGCTAGGCGACAGATTTGAGTGCAACTTTGTCTCATTCCATAAACGGTCTGTTGACTATCAGACAATTGGCCAGTAGGCTAAAACCAGAAACCAGATGTGGCCTTAACACCACCAGATGCCCAAAGGCTGAAACCAGATGTGGCACATTTATAGTGTGGTAGATGGGCCTCGCCTTGGGGAAAAACTGTTGCTAATTATAAGCAGGCTTCCAGAACCAGAGCAAGCTTGCAACCAGAGCCCGTTACCAGTGGGGCTGTAGGATACTGGGCTTTACCGGATATTGTAGTCTCATCTGTTCATACCAGTGGGTCAATACAACCCCCAGATAGCTCTTCAAGAGGAGCCCCAGATGGTGAGTGCAGGATCCTCTGGCTGTGCTCTCCAGGACATCCTGTCCTTTGAGCCAATAGCTAGAGGAAACCCAGAGACCAGATTTAAAGAACCAGATTGAAGAGAGAAGACCGGAGACAGGAAAGCAGGGCAAATGCTTATTCTATTGCAACTAAACAGAAGGGCGTCCCTGATGGGCGAGCCTTGGAGCAACCCCCACCTTAGTGAGTAAAATCGCTCAGCAGCTGCTTCTAGAGGTTAGTCCTGCGCCAAGGAATCAGCTTAGTCCCAGGCATGCCCCTGAGACCTCCTGCAATTTGAAAGTTTACCAGAGGAACCCAAGACTGTTCGGCAGAGTCACCGGAAAGTGTAACCAGAAGGCAACTGAGTCCAGGGCTCCAGCTGCCTATGCTGCTCAGCCAGTAGACTGACACAGGAATAAGACTATTTAGAATAAGCGTTTATTGTCAGAGCACTGGTGATCTAAGAGGGTAGCTGGTTAACACTTTCAAAACTGCCTTGTCTTCTCAGTCTGGCTTAGGGTATTTAAGGGAAAATCTGGGCCTTATTCCAGAGGCTGTATGACAGTTCTGGGGCCTGGGATGTTTGTTGTGCTTCATAGATGCTTCCTTCTGGCAACGTGGTCCTCTGGTGGCGTTAGAAACCCAGGAAGAAAGATGGGAGTAGTTTGGAAAGAATGCTAGACCGTAAAGGTTGTGATCAGTATGCATAAGGGCATTAATCATAAGTTTCTGGGCAACCCTCTATGGCAGGGAACATTCTAAGCTCTGGGTCAAGTGGCAGGGGACAATCTATTGTTAAGCCATAAGATAAGGAAAGGTGAAGCCTGGGACGCTATGAGGCCTCTACTATAGGGTCCCAACCGGGCCCTACTTCAGAATCATTGAATTAATAACTGGCATGCACCTCTTTTACCTTTTAACATCACACACACACACACACACACCATATATAGAAATATATAATTGACAATAAAATACGCTCAGCCACAGACACATTCAAGACATAATGCATAATGGTCAGATGCATTAGTTTATGGAGGGTATAACTGCGAATGTGGTGTTGAGTGCAGGATAATGACATGGAGTTTTGGCTTAAATACCAATGGGCCACTGGTGATGTAATTTTTCCAAAATGGTAAATAACTATTAATAAATTTTAAACAAAGAATAATCATTTCTTGATTTAAATAGCAGTTATATTCATAGAAATTTCTATATACATTAAAAATGTGTAAAAACTCATTCATATGTACAATTGGCCCTCCATATTCATTTGCATCTGTGGATTCAACTAACTATAGATCAAAAATATTCAGGAAAAAAACCCTAGAAAATTCTAAAAAGCAAAACATGAATTTGCCACTTGCTGAGCACTATGCTGAATTCACATGAATCAAGTGATGTGTAGGCACACCCTGCTGTAGCCTATGTAGGTTATATGCAAGTACTATGCCATTTTATATAAAAGACTTGAGTGTCCAGGGTTTTGGCTATCTGCAAGGGTCCTGGAACCAATCTCCTGTGAATACTGAGGGACTACAGTACATAAATGAATTAGATTCTAGATTCATGTTGTAGCTTAAGTGCCCGACATTAAATTTCTGAGTGCCAAGGCATCCACTTTAAAAGACATCTATCTTGAATCAACATGTTGCCTGCTCAGCATGATGCAGTTATTAGCAAAACAACCAGGTAAAGAAGTAGGTTGCCCCCACCCATGAAATTCCCTCTTTCAGAATGTGCTGAATAACCTAGATAACTGACCATTTGAGTGACACCACCTCTCCCTTCCCACACCCTAATTCTTGCTCTTTTGCTTTAAATTCACCAATAAAGAGTGAATGCAAGAAATTCAAGACACCCCACCCACAGATCCTAGTAAAGAAGAGCCCCAGGTCCCTGATTCATTCCTGTCTCTCTGCCCATGACCTCTCAGTGTGGCCCTGGGCATGCCGCGTACTCTCCAAAACCTGTGTGCAATATCTTATTCTTCAAAACTCCCTGATGTTTTTTGCTGAAGTGAATCTTGCAACAATAATAAGAACCCTAAGGTCTGGTCAAGCCGCAGCATTGGCCCCAGTGAGAGAAATGTCTGTGAGAGCTTGCTAGGAATAATATGGGCCTTGGTAGTGCTCCAGGCATTCCTAGCAAATAGTAACACTATCACCAGACTGGGACCAACACAACACATGTTAGCATAGTGTTTTCATCCATAGAAACATCTATTTGAATAATTGGAAGTTGACTGTGATAATCTAATGTGTAACAAGATGTGCATCATCCTTGACACTTACCCACTCAGTGCCTATCCCTGAACCAAACACATATAATTTAAAAGCTTTTCCAAACGATATTTGGGGTTCAGTTCTCCCCAACCTTTGGGAACCACTGTCATATGTCCTCCATGCCTCTTTGCATTCCACTTATTTCTTTTCAGGTTCCCTTTTAGCACTCAGACTGTCTGTCTTCTTCCTATGATGTTTGTATTTTAGAAAAAAGCTTGGTGAGATAAAAGATGTCTTCCCTATTACATTAAATTGTGCTTATACCACAGGGAAACACATGTGGACAGTCGAAGGATTAGCCTGGCTGTCCTCCTTTCTCTGTGTGTCATTCCTGAGAAATATCAGTCATGTTTCTCTTCTTACTATTGCTTGACTTTGACCCCTTTCTCTGTCAAAGATGCAATTGAAGTTCATATTAATGTTATTTTTCTTGCATACTGTGAGTTTTTTCTTGGATTCGAAGTATTGTTGAACTGATTTGAACTACAGATCTATCATGCAGTAGATATCTAACTTTGTTATCACACATCTCTTAGCCTGAATTTTACCATTCCCTAAAGATATCATTTCCAACAAATTAGGCTTACAATATGGATTACAGAAGAAATTACATGTAAGTATATCATGTCTGGAAAAATATAGGTTTTTAATAAATGATAGTTTGCTAACCTCTATGCTGTATGCCTGAAACTAATATGTAAAACAATATTGATGTCAACTGTAATTGAAAAATAAAAAGTAAAACAAAAAATACATGAAAAAAAGTTTATTAGCATTAATCCTATTATTGTTGTTACTTTCTATTAGTATTATGTCAGTATAAAAGTAAAGTAAATATATTTCTTTCCATAATACATAAATATAGGCAAGGATACCCAGAGGATGCTTATTCACATTTTATTGAGCTTTGTAGTGAACATGGGTATTAGTTTTCATAAAGTACTTTAAATTCTTCAGTTAGGCTTTTCATCATATAAAATATTGAGTAGAGGTGAGAATAGTTACTCTAGGGAAAACAAAGTCTTATCTCTTTTGGTCATGGTTGTTTGATCTGTAGAACTATGCATCTGTGTTTAAAGATGTCTTTTAGCACATTTACTAAGAAATAATATGTTGAACTGTATTTACACATAGCCTTTTTATGTCTTGGAACCAGTGTAAATTTTTATTCACATTTTCCCCAAATAAGTAACTTTAATGATCTGATAAAAATACTCATATATTTATTTATATTAATATAACTTCAAATAGCTTATAATCTTGAGATAAATGTTAATTTAAAAGTTTTTTTTTTCTAAAAATACCAACTGAGAATTTAAACATAATTTTATGTATTGAGTAGAGAATGTATGTCTATATTGACATAATAAACTATGAGTTCTGTAAAAAGTTACAACAAAATTTAGCATCTTCAAACAATAAACTCGTATTATCTTACACTTTATTGTAGTATGGACATGACTTGATGAAAGAAAGGGGTTTTCAGTGCAATGATCATTCTGTGACTACAATTTGTTAGCCCCCGAAATCTTGGTCCCATTTATCTCCTTGCTTATCACCCATAAAATCATGTCAAAATGTCTGGAGGTAAAGCAATTTACATTTTAGGGAAAACAAGAACTTCCTTTCCAGTTTCATCATCAACTATCCCTTAAAACTTCACATGTAGATGGATTTACATGTGAAATAAAAAGAAACTATTTATGAGGAATGATGTCAGAAACCTGGCAGAGTGAGATATGTCCCTAGATATCACCCCTTGAAACAACATCTAAAACTCAACAAAAAACACCCAAACTGCACACCAGCATGTCAGAGCATGGGATCTGTGCATAAGAGCTACAAAGAAACTGCCTCTCCCAGCTGGAGCTCCATGTAGGAGGAAGGGGAGGGGAAAAGTTGTGGTGAGATCCCTGAACAGTCCTGCCTGGCAATGCTGTGAGCTCCACGTGGCTGGCGGCAGTGCCCAGTCATCAGGGCAGAAAGCAGAGAAATGGGGACAGTAGAGAAACAACAGTTGATTTTATCAGTCCCAGTTGCAAAACCAAGGCTGAACCACAGCCCCCATTTTCCAACCCAGAGGGCCCCCCTCCTCATACTCTCTAAGTACGAACACTGTGGAGCCCCAGGAGAATCTGAGCAAATGCTACTAAAACTGTTGCTAACACTGACAGGGACTGAAACTGAGGGTAGCGAGCATGATTAAACATCTATATGAAAAGAAAAAGCATTATTAAGGCTTTATATAAAGCAGAGATCCAAGAGGCTTAGACACTGCCTACTGGAAACCGAAAGAAAAACACCTTCTTTGCAAAAAGCTAGAGAGAGACCTTTACATATTAAATCTTCTTTCTGGAAAAAAAGCACAATTCACTTTTTGTAATGCCCAGGCAGAGAAATAGTCCATTAAACACCATAAAAAAACAAGATGACAAGGCAGCTCAGAAAGAAAGAGAAAAATCTCCAGAAAATAAGCTTAGAGACATAGAAATACATGACTTAAATGACAGAGATGATACTTCAGGATGATATTTCTGAAAAATCTGGTGAGATCCAAAACAAATTATATCGACAATTTCAGGAAATGAAAAAATAACTAGATGAGCAGAATGAGTTCTTTAGCAAAGAGATTGAAATCCTCAAAAAGAACTGAATAGAGCATCTGGAGATAAAGAACACACTACAAGAGTTGAAAAATGAAATAGCAAGTTTAGGAAATAGAGTCAAGCAAATGGAGGAAAGGATCAGTGATATCGAAGACAAAAATCTAGAAATGAATCAGAAGGAAGAAGAGAGAAATCAAAGAATAAAAAATAATGAAAGAGAAATTCGAGAACTAGCTGATACCATCAGGAGAGGAAACATAAGCATAATGGGCATTCTCAAAGGTAAGGAAAAGGAGTAGGGATTATAAAGTATTTTCAGACAAATAGTTGATGAGAATTACCCAAATCTAAGGAATGAGTTGGAGTTTAGAATTCAAGAAGTCAACAGAACACCTTATTATCTCAACCCAAAAAGTCCTTCACCAAGACACATTACGTTAAAATTATCAAAGGACAAAGACAGGATTCTCTGGGCACCCAGGGAAAAGAAAATGGTAACCTATAAAGGAAAACTCATTAGATTATCCTTGGACTTCTCAGCACAAAACTTACAAGGAAGAAAGTAGTGGAATCAAATATTCAACTATTAAATGAAAGGAACTACCAGCCAAGAATAATGTATCCAGCTAAACTCTCCTTTAGATATGAAAAAGAAGTAAAGACCTTTCCAGACATACAAAAATTAAGGGAATTCTCCACTACAAGGCCTACACTACAGGAAATACTGAAAGGGGTCAGGTCACCTAAAACAAAATAACTAAATAAAAACACACCATAATTAGGAGTAAGGTGAAAGCAAGCAGATAGAAGCAGAGGAGTGGAACCCTTATTAAGAACAGAGTATTATACACTTAAACAATAGACTTGCTATAGCAAGATAGTAATGAATGTTCAGCATGCATAGGGACAAATTGAGGCAACAATGCTAGAAAAGGGGAGAACTCAAAGATCTAAATTGACAAAGGGGAATGAAGATAAGGTGCATGCAGAAGAAAATGAATGACTATATATATATATATATATATATATATATATATATATATATATAAACTATCCTTTACATGTTCATAATGGTAAATACATGCTAAAGATTCAGAACTGAAGTACATAAAATAAAACAAGAAGGACCAAAAGGATAACCCACAAAAGGCAACCAAATAAAGAAAACACAAACACAAGGATAAGGAAACAATGGAAACACTGAGCTACCAGAGGAAAACATAAAAGTGGTTATAAGAAGACTTCATATTTCAATAATTACCCTAAACGTAAATGGACTGAACTCATCAATAAAAAGACACAAAGTTGCAGAATGGATCAAAAAATAAAAACCATCCATATGCTGCCTCCAGGAAAACATCTCGGTTCCAAAGACAAATATACACACAATGAGAAAGTGTGAAAAATATTTCAAGCAAATGGCATTCAGAGAAAAGTGGCAGTAGCAGTACTATTATCAGATGAAATAGGCTTCAAAATAAAAAAGGAAGATACTGAGAGACACTTCATAATGATGAAGGAAATCATGCACCAACAATACATAACATTTATTAATATCTATGCTCCCAATCAGGGAGCTCTGAAATATATAAAGCAATTACTAACAGAACTAAAAGGAGAAACAGACCAAAACATCATCGTAGTTAGGGACATAAATACCCCAATATGAGATATGGACAGATCATCCAAACAGAAAATCAATAAGGAAATAATGTCCTTAAATGACACATTAGGCCAGCTGGACGTAATTAACCTTTATAGAACCTTTCATTCCCAAACAGCTGCTTATACATTCTTCTCTAATGCACATGGAACATTCTCAAGGATTGACCACATACTGGGGCACAGAAATAGCCTCAACAAAATAAGAGGGTTGAAATCACACCAACCATATTCTCTGATCATAATGTTTGAAACTAGAGATCAACTGCAAAAAGAAATTAGGAAGAACCCCAAATACATGGAGATTAAACAACATGCTACTGAAGAATAACTGGGTCAGAGAGGAAATAAAAAGAGAGATCGAGGGATACATAGCAACGGATGATAATGATAGTATGACATATCAAAACTTTTGAGACACGGCAAAAGCAGTCATAAAAGGAAAGTTCATATCATTACAGGCTTATGACCAAAAATAAGAATGAGCCCAAATAAACAACCGAGTGTTTCAATCAAAAAACTAGGTCAAAAACAAAATGAGATACTATCTCACACCTCTTAGAATAGTTATAATCAAAAGGACAAGTAATAACAAACGTAATAACAAAAAAAAGAAAAAGGAATCCTCATACATTGCCGGTTGGACTAAAGATTGGTACAACCACTATAGAAAACAGTATGGAAGTTCCTCAAAAAACTAAGAATTGATCTACCATATGATCCAGCAATCCCTCTGCTGGGTATTTACCCTAAAGATTTGAAAACCCATATCAGAAATGATATTTGCACACCAATGTTCATAGCAGCACTATTAAACAGTGGCCAGGACATGGAAGCAACTGACGTGTCCTACAATAGATGATAGGCTAAAGAAGCTGTGGTACATATATACAATAGAATATTACTCAGCCATAAGAAGAGATGAAATACTGCCATTTGTGACAATGTGGATGGACCTTGAGATAATAATGCTAAGAGAAATAAGCCAGACAGAAAAAGTTGAAAATCACATGATATCACTTATATGTGGGAAATAAGCCTAAAAGCAACAAATGAACAGGACAAACAGAGACTCAGGGACATGGACAATGGACTAGTGGTTACCAGAGGGCAGGGCATGAGGGAGGAAGGAAGAGGTAGATTGGGTAAAGGGGGTCAAATATAGGAGGTGTGGGGGAGACCGAAGTGGGTAAATGAAATCGAATATATGGTAGCTGAAGGAAACTGAACTTTGGGTGGTAATCATACAATAGAATATATAGATGTCAAATTATAATGTACAGCTGAAAATTATATAATTGTAATAATTAATGTTACCCCAATAAACAAAAAAAGAAACTAGAAAAGGAAGAACAAATGAAGACTAAAGTCAGCAGAAGGAAAGAAATAATCAAACTTAGAGCAGAAATAAATGAAATTGAAAACAAAACAAAAGAAAAAAACAATAGAAAAAATAAATGCAACAAAAAGCTGGTTCTTTGAGCAGGTTAATAAAATTGCAAAACCCTGGCTAGACTCACTAAAGAAAAAAGAGAAAGGACACAAATAAACAGAATCAAGGGTGAAAGAGGGGAAATTATGACTGACATCACAGAAATACAAAGGATCATCCAAGAATATTACGAAAAAATATATAACACCAAATTTAATAACCTAGAAGAAATGGACTAGTACTTAGATATACACAACCTTTCTAGACTGAATCAAGAAGATCTGGAAAATCTAAGTAGGCCTATTTGCAGTATGGAAATTGAAACAATCATCAAAAACCTACCAAAAAGTCAAAGTCCAGCACCAGATGGCTTCACCAGTGAATTCTACCAACCATTCAAAGAAGATTTAATACCTATTCTCCTTCAACTCTTCCCCAAAAGTGAAGAGAAGGCAATACTTTCCATCTCATTTTATGAGGCCAATATTACCCTGATACCAAAACCTGGTAAAGATAACACAAAAAGAGAAAGCTACAGACCAATATCTCTCATAAACACAGATGCAAGAATCCTAAATAACATACTAGCGAACCAAATACAGCAACATATGAAAAAGATTATACGCCATGATCAAGTGGGTCTCATCCCAGAGGCACAGAGATGGTTCAACATATGCAAATCAATTAATGTGATACATCACATAAATACATTAAAAAATAAGAATCATATGATCATATCAATAGATGCAGAAAAAGCCTTTGACAAAATATAGCATCTATTTATGATCAAAACACTTAACATAATCGATATAGAAAAGAAGCCAGACAGAAAAAGTAGAAAATCACATGATGTTACTTACATGTGGGAAATAAACCTAAAAGCAACAAATGAACAGGACAATCGATATAGAAAGAAAATACCTTAATAATAAAGGCGATCTACAACAAACCTTCAGCCAACATTATACTTACTGGTGAAAAACTAAAAATCTTCCTTCTAAGATCAGGAATAAAGCAAGGTTGTCCACTATCACCACTGTTATTCAATATAACATTGGAGATCCTAGCAAGTGCAGTCAGGCAAGTGAAAGATATAAAAGGCATTTAAATAGGAAACAAAGAAGTCAAACTGTCACTATTTGCAGATGACGTGATTCTCTATATAGAAAATCCTAAAGACTTTACAAGAACACTCATAGAAACAATAAGCGTATACAGTAAAGTCTCTGGATACAAAATCAACGTTCAAAATCTATAGCTTTCCTATACTCCAATTATTAAGTGTCAGAAAGAGAAGTGAAAAAAATAATTCTTTTTGCAACTTCACCAAAAAGAATAAAATCCCTAGGAATAAATCTAATGAAACAAGTGAAGAGCCTATATAATGAAAACTACAAGACCCTATTAAAAGAAATCAAAGAAGATACAAAGAAATGGAAAGGTATTCTGTATTCTTGGATTTGAAGAATCAACATAGTTAAAATGACCATATTACCTAAACCTTGATACAGATTTAATGCAAACCCATCAATATCTCATCAGCATTTTTTAAAGAAATAGAACAAAAAATCAGCAGATTTGGAAGCACAAAAGACCCTAAATTTCCAAAGCAATCCTGAGAAAAAAGAACAATACTGGAGGCATCTCCCTGCCCAACTTCAAATTATAATAGAAAGGGATAGTAATCAAAATGGCATGGTATTGGCAGAAAAACTGACACACAGACCAGTAGAACAGAATCTATTTTTATATGGGCAAATTATTTTTGACAAAAAAGCCAAAAACATACAGTGGACAAAGGGAAGCCTACTCAATAAATGGTGCTGGGAAAACTAAAAAGCCTCCTGCAAAAGAATAGAACTAGACTGTTGTCTATCACCACACACCAAAATTAACTCAAAATGGATTAAGGACCTGAATATAAGACCTGAAACAATAAAATTCATAGAAGTAAACATAGGAACTAAACTCATATACCTTGAACTTAAAGAGAATTTTATGAATTTGACCTCAAAAGCAAGGGAAGTAAAATAAATAAATAAATGGGACTATATCAAACTTAAAAGTTTTTCACAGCGAAAGAAACCATCAACAAGGTAAAGAGAGAACCATCTGAATGGGAAAATATATTTGCAAGCAACGTCTCCAATAACAGCCTAATATACAAAATATACAAAGAACTCATACGACTCAATCAAAAATGGATAGTTTATCCTCCCTAGAGGACAAACAAATGGCCAACAAATGCATGAAAAGATGCTCAGCATTGCTAGCTATTAGGGAAATGCAAATCAAAACCACAGTGAGATACTATCTCACTCCTATCAGAATAGCTATAATCAACAGGACAAGTAATAACAAATGCTGGAGAGGATGAAGAGAAAAAGGAACCTTCATACACTGCTGATGGTACTGCAAATTGGTACAGCTGCTATGGAAAACAATATGGAGTTTCCTCAAAAAACTAAGAATTGATCTACCATACAATCCCCCTACTGGGCATTTACCCCACAGTCTTGAAAACTCATATCTGAAAAGATATTTGCACATCAATGTTCATAGCAACATTATTCATGGTGTCCAGTGTTCAGGACATGGAAGCAACTGAATTGTCCTATGATAGATGATTGGATAAAGAAGTTACGGTACTTAAATACAATGGAATATTACTTAGCCATAGAAGAGATGAAATACTGCCATTTGCGACAACATGGATGGACCTCAGAATAATCATGCTAAGCAAAAGAAGCCAGACAGAAAAAGTAGAAAATCACATGATGTTACTTACATGTGGGAAATAAACCTAAGAGCAACAAATGAACAGGACAAACAAACAGAGATCATGGACATGGACAATAGACTCGTGGTTACTAGAGGGGAGGGAGAATGGCGAAGTGGGGAAGTAGATGGTGTAAAAGGGGTAAAATATGTGGTGACAGAAAAAATTTAACTATGGGAGGTGAACACACAATGTAAATATACATTTGTATATTATATACTGTTAAAGTGTACAGCTGAAACTTATTGGATTTTATTAACCAATGTCACTATAATAAACAAACAAACAAACAAAATAAAATTAAAGAAAGAAACTATTTACTTCAGAAACTGAAAAGTTGCTTTGAAATTTTCAGTTTCAAATTATTTGTTAACAATGTTTTCATCAAAAGAAACCAATCCACAATATTTTTAAGATATTACTATACATCACTATCACTACATGGAGATAGAGATATGTTGCCTTTATTTTACAAAGAGTAAGCTTTATGAGATAGTGCATTTGATTCATTACCAAAAATAAGTATGCACATATACACACATAAATATACACATACATACATACATACATTGATCACAGGTTTCTAGTCCGGGGAATATGACTTTTCAAAATGCTGTTTTTGCCTGATGGTTTTCTAGCTTGTAATTATATTGATGCAAATTGTTCCAGTGAACTTTAAGATTTTGATTAACCAAAAAGAAAAAAAGAAACACACATATATAATGCACCCAAAGCTTTTGAACATCTTACTTTTTAATTCTTCATGTAGTTTTCAATATTCTTTATGGCTTTAATTTTCAAATGTTATCAACAAATATACAGACATGCTCTTTACACTCCATGAGAGGATTCTTTTAGAAACTTGATTTTGAACTGTAGAGGCTCATACTGCATCTCTTGAGTGTCATGGTCAGATGCTTGTCACAAATACAGCTGTGTAATCACTGAATTCTCCTAAAAAGCAACTTTCTTTTGACTTTTATTTATATGTGTTTTAAGTGTCTCAAAGGAGCCTGAGGCATTGTAGGCCCTTTGGTTACTATGAGTGATTTTGTGAAGATTTAATGATTTTCCAATAATGACATCAAATGAATTGACATTAGATCACAAAAACAAAATTTTAAGCTATACATTTATATTCACTTAATGACTTTCAGTAGATTTCCAAAACTTCTATGGTGAATAAATCTCTAAAAATGAAAATCCATCAATTTGTGTTTATAATTAGTATCTTATAAAAATAAAAGTAGGGCAAGTCTAATAGTGTGGAAAGACAAACAAAAGAATGTCTAAAAAGCTGTATAAAAAGAGATCATATCTAACACTATGTTCAGTTACCTGCTCTGCATTTTGAGACATTGAATATTTCTAGAATAAAGTGACCCACACGGTAGATTATCTAGAAACAAATTCAAGTGATTATTAATTTAAAGAACCTCATGTATTTAAAATACAAAATAACAGAAAATAAAATTAAGGCCAATTTTGACATTACATGATTTTTGAAAGCAAATTTCTTTACAATATTTCTTGTTTTATAATAATTCAATTGACTCAAAAGGGAGATAGTATATTCTTTATCATTTTATGAATTTAAGTAAAGACTTTTTATTTTTTCCTCCAGGAGTCATGGATGTTGTATTGAATACATGCTTTAGATAAAAGGTCAAGTCAATACCTTTCAGGATTCTGTTTAGTGTTTGTGTTCTGCGGATTTTATGTGGATGCATACTGAGCCTCATTTATGGTACATCTACAGAATTTAATTCTGTTGTGAATTAATGTCACTTAAATTTATTTCTGGTTCTTGATTCATGGGATACTTATTATTTCAATGTAACAAAAAATAGACTGTAGACTCTTTACATATTTTCTACCTGGGGTACTCCCACTGTACTGTTATAGCCAACACAAGTGTCACCTCACCTGAGATACCTTCTCTAGCTCCCTCAGTCAGAGCAAGTGGTTATCTTTTCCACTGCCTTTACAGCTTTAGAAAATATATACATGCATATACACCTATACATATACACATGTATGTGCTTATATATACATCCACTTATGTAAACATGTCAGTTATTCTTTTTATAGTAAAATTTTTTTCATATTTGTTTGTGAGCTTTCTTATAATTGATCATTTGTGTGACTTTTAACAACAACAAAGCCCTCTGTGATCAAACATATGATAGGAAGACTTTAATCAAGGTGTGAATATCTTAAAATTGACATTTTATAAAGATGGAAAATATATTATAAAAATTGAACAGCAGGGAAAAGAAAACAAACAAACAAAAACAAACAAAATGAATTTCCTTTGAAGGATCTCATATATAAGTTTGTACTATGTATAACAAACTGAACAACATACTCATTAACATATTTTTAGAATATTTCAGAATTAAGTTCCAGTGTATACTTATGGGATTACATTAAAGCACGATTTGGTAATCTAGGAAAAAAATTGAAGCAAGCAACTTGATAATTCCAGAATAAGTGCTTAAGAATGACATGATTTCCAGAAGACAATTAAATAATCATTTTACATGTATATGATACAGTTTTTTATTTCTCTAAAGAAAAAGAATTATACAACTTTCAATAAATGTATCTATTGACTCTTAATTTACTCATTTTCTGAATCACCTGACTGTTAGATACACACCACAACTTTGTCAAGCTATCAAATCCATTATAAGGCTTTGTTTGTTTGCTTGCTTGTTTATACAAGCAGTGTTCTTTTACAGCATTCTTGCTGAGTTCTAGCTTGTGTTGTACTTTCATTTCTTTAAGACTGACTTCACAAGAAAGCTAAAATTGAGTTATTGGTAATGACAAGGTGCTACTATTATAATAGAAGATTAAAGACACCCTACATCCTTGATGCAAAAAAAAAAAAAAAAAAAGGACAGATCAAAGTCTTTCTAAGAGAAAAGTTCACTTTCTTTCTCTGAAATAGATAGATAGGAAGAAATACTATATTTTGAGGATATGAATGGTATTTTGATTAACAACAAATATATGATTTTAGAAATGCTCTTTGGTATTATTAAATGTTTATATTCTTGATTTATTCAACTTATATTTATTATCTACCATATGCATGACACCATGTTAAGTGTTGAAGTGGAGAGGGATGATAACAAAAGTTAACTGGGGCAAACAGAAATAAACAATGTACTGAGAACAATCCAGAAGATTTTCTGCCGAAAATTCTAAGGACATCTGGAAGAGGCAGCTACTTGCTCTGATTGAGGGAGCTGGAGAAAGCATTTCAGATGAGGTGATACTTGTACTGTTCAACAGTGCAGTGAGACTTCACCAGGTGAAGAGGAAAGGTATTCCTTGAAGAAAGACTAGCAAGGACAGAGTGGGAAAAAGCAAATCAACAACAACAAAAATAAAATAGTGCAGTATGCAATGATAAGAATTTCTGAGATGGCAAAGTGTAAGATTTTGAGAGATGTGAAAAACAAAACAACTAGCAAAAGAGATAAGACCAAATTGTATAATATTTTAAGGATACTTAAGAAATGTGGACAGAGAGAATTTCTTGAAAGTTTTAAAATAGGTAATAGAGTCCATGTGCTCTAGTGAAACTCTACCAGAAGAATTTTGGGCAGTGAATGTTTTCTTTTTCTTTTTTGGTCGTTGTTGTTTTTGCTTAATAATTTCTAAAGAAAGTCACCAGGTACAGTAAAATATGATATTTACAGTTAGAGTTCTCAGGGTAGGGTTTGGGTCCCAGGCATGGAGCCCCCAGGTCTGGGAGTAATCCAGGCTCAGGCTAAGATTAGGACCCCAGATTCAGAATGTTATGTTAATGTAGTAGGGCCCCTGTGCCCAGCTCATGTAAGCATAATCCAGCTTATTGTATCACACATGTGTGGCAGAATGTCACTATTGTTCTCTGACATATATAAAGTCCACGCGGTCCCGTAATGGAGCAGAAGCGTGTATCTTGCAATAGAAGTGTGCTCCCTGCAATAGAAGCACGCTCCCTACAATAAAGTTAGTGCCTGCCATTTAATTCTCATTTTGACTCCTCGTGCATTCTTTCAACTGAGCATCTCACCACCAAAACCTTCCCTTCTTGATCAGCTTGACACTGACATAGGATAAGAAGCTTTAGTAGTAGAATTATACAGTGAACCCTGTTCTATAGTGTTATGCATTCCAACTACCTTTACTGTGCTTTTTTCCCCTTTTGTGCTCTCTGCCAGTCACTTAATAATTTTGTATTATCTCCTGTTGTTGTCTCTTCTTAAAGATATGTGGTAAAACTAATTCAAGCTAAGGTGTAGAGTTCCACCTAGAAAGAGAGCAAAGCCAAGCCCTCCAGAATGACCCACAAATTATTTCTAAGGGCATTAGAAAATACAACTGGGGAGAAATAAGGTAGTCTCCATACTATTTAATGATGTCCAAAGGGATTATGAACTACTTTTTGACTCAGTGGTGTTAATATACATTTCTACCGTGAGGCAGGAAGAGAAGTGTTCATTCTAAGAGATGTACTTGTGAACATATTCTTAGATCTTATACACTATTCCTGCTTGTGCTGCTCTCCCAATTCACTTGGCCACATGGTGCTTTTTGACACTACAGTGTACTGGGTACCAACCATCACAGATTAGTCTGTAGATATGTTTTTTACTTCAAATGCTTGATTTTTCATTCATTGTTTACTTTGTTTCTCTCCATGTCCACTTACTCTCCTATCTATTTTCTCTAGTCTCTAAAAAATTGATGACAAATTTATGATGATTAAAATATTGATTTTCCTTATTTCTTATATTTAAGTTACATATCACAACAAAGTGCTTTGGGAGCAGAGCGGAAGGTCATGTACATAAAGAAGTTTAGGGGCACTTAAGAGAGATTTTATGGAAAAGGCAACATTGAACCTGAATCAAATCTGTGGGTAAGATTATAAGGTGGCAAAAAGGAAGTTCTGACAAGAAGTTTGGAGCCAGTAGGATTAGGGATATTAAAGGATGTCATAACTTTTGGTGGTTTCAAAATATCATAAAATGCAATAATCAACAAGTAAGCCTATGTCACAAGTTGGGTTGTCTGGAAGTAGATGCTGAAATGGAATTTGGTGTACAGAATACTTATTAGGGATCAACACCTAATGGAAGAGGAGAGAAATAAGAACAAATACTATCTCAAAAATAAAAAAGGATAAATGTTTTAGAAATTTATGTAAGTCACTGTTAATAGATTACAAGAGGCAAAAATATGATTATCTCAATATTTACAGAAAAAAAGCACATGAAATAATTCAAGATAACAACATAAACCTCAGAAAACTGGAAATAGGAGACTTATTTAACCTGATAAAAACAAAAACAAAAAACAAAATTAAAATCCTACATGATGGTGAAATGTTTAAACCATTCCCTTTAAAATTGGGAACATGACAAGAATGCCCATGCTCATTGCTCTATTAAACATAGTTCTGGGATATCTAACAAGTATAGTAATACAAGAAACAAGACTATGATGTATAAGAAACAAAGAGGAGGAAACAAAATCATAATTAACAATAGATGAAATAGTTGTCATCACAGAAACTAAAACCCGTAAACAAATTTTTAAGCTTCAAATAAAGTTTAGCAAGTTTACTGGGTATAAGAACATTACCTTATGATACATAGAAAACTTAAAGACTCCAGCAAAAAAAGAGTTGTTAGAAGTAATAAAAAATTTAGTAAAGTAGCAGGATATAAAGTTAATAAACAGAAATCGGTCTCATTTCTATACATTAATAATGAATGACTGGAAGGAAAAATTAAGAAAACAATTCCATTTACAATTGCATCAAAAAGAATAAAATATCCAGGAATAAATTTAACCAAGGAAGTATAAGACTTATACTCTGAAAACTGTAAGACATTGAAGAAAGAAATTAAAGAGAATACAAATAAATGGTATGATAAACCTTGGTCATGGCAAAATGTCATTAAAATGTTCATACTGACCATTTTGGATATATCTCCATGGGCAAGGGAAAAAAAATAAACATGGGACTATATGAAACTAAAAAGTTTTTGCACGGTAAAGGAAATCATCAACAAAACTAAAACACAACCTACTGAATGGGAGAAGATATCTGCCAATGATACATCTGATAAGCAGTTAATATCCAAAATATTAAAGAACTCATATAACTTAACACCAAGAAATAAATAAACAATCCTAATAAAAATGGGCAGAGAACTTGAATAGACATTTCTCCAAATAGTCTGTACGGATGGTCAGTAAACATATGATAAGATGCTCAGTGTTGCTAATCATCAGGAAAATGCAAATTAAAACCACAATAAGATATCACCTCACACCTATCAGAATAGCTATCATCAATAAATCAACAAACAACAAGCGTTGGTGAGTACATGGAGAAAAGGAAATCCTTGTGCATTGTTGGTGGGATTGCAAATTGGTGCAGCCAGTACTGTGGAAACAGAATGAAGCTTTCTCAAAAAATTAAGAATAGAACTACCATATGACCCAGAAACTCCACTTCTGGGTATTTACCTGAAGAAATCCAAAACACTATTTTGAAAAGACATATGTATGCCTATGTCCATAGCAGCATTATTTATAATAGCTAAGATATGGAAGCAATGTAGGGGTCCATTCAGATGAATTGATAAAAAAGATGTGAGAATACACACACACACACACACACACACACACACACATATCGCACAACGGAATCTTACTCAGCAATAACAAAGAATGAAATCTTGCCATTTGTGACAACATGGATGGTCCGAGAGAGTATTGTGCTAAGTGAAATAAGTTAGAGAAAGACAAACACTGTATGATTTCACTTATGTGGAATCTAAAAACAAAACAAACAAACAAAACAAAACAAAACAAAAACTGACTCATAAAAGCAAACCAAACTAATGGCTGCCAGAGGGGGGATGAGTGAAAAAGATGAAGGGAAATATATAGTCAATCATATTGTGATAACTTTATATGGTGATGGATGGTTACTATACTTATCGTGATGATCACATTGTAAGTTATATAACTGTGCAGTCACTATATTGTACACCTGAAACTAATATAATATTGTATGCCAACTATACTTAAAAAAAGAACATTTAAAATCAATTACATTTAGATATTATAACAACAAATTATTAGACATGTAAAGACATAATTTATAGAAATATATAATGCCTAATAATAAAACTTAAAAAATATGTTATGTCTTTTATGAGAGTACATTTTATTTTTTTTAGTGTCCTCTCTTTTTTTTTTAAACTAAGTTGAGGTGGCATTGGTTAATAAAATTATATAGGTTTGAAGTGTACAGTTCAATAAGAACTCATGTATATTGCAGTGTGTGGGAATATTTTCAAATTTTATTGAAATTAATGTATAATTAATGCAAATGAATAGCAAGACATTATTAAATGAATAGCAATTTTTCCCTAAATGCATATATAAATTTAATATAATTCTAATAAAAATAATAGTTATTTTCACTCAATACTGGAAGATACAGAGCAAGAAAGCCAAGAAAACAATATTTGAAAGATGTCAGTGTTTCCAAAATTGATCTATAGATTCAATACAATTAAAGTAAAAATTGACAACTGGATTATAAAATTTATATGGAAATTTAAAACAACTGTGAGAAATAAGAACAAAGTTGGAAAACTTACTCTGATTTTAAGACTTACTATAATCAAGTTAGTGTGAATTATGTATAAAGTTGGACATGTAAACAGAATAGAGAGATTCACATATAAAGTGGTCTGCTGATTTTCAACAAATGTGCCAAAGTTGTTCAGAGGGAAAGATGTATTTTCAATAAATGGTACTGGAACAATTAGATATACACATGCAATAAAATAAACTTTGACTTTTATCTCAGCATATATGATGGTAACCTTAGACTGATTCATAAGCTTAAACATAAGAGCTAAAACTATAAAAATTGCAGGAAATAAAATGAGTAGATCTTTGTAGTTCTGGGTTAGGCAAAGATTTTTATACAGAACACAAAAAATCGATACATTAGATTTGTTAAATTTAAAAGTGTTTGCTCTTCAAAATATACTGTTAAAGAAATGAAAATGTAAGTCATGGACTGAGAGAAAATATCTGTAAAAATATATGTTGAATAAAAGACTTGTATTCTAGATATACGAAGAAGATAACTCAACAGTAGAAGAAAAAATCCACTAAGGAAATTGGCAAAATATTTGTATAGAAACTTCACTGTAGTAGAAATATGAATGGCAAATAAGCCTACTTGTTTTAGAGCCTGTGAAATACCAATGTTTTTAATTTTTGAAGTGTAAGCGTGGCGGGGGAGGTGTGCCTGGGTGTGAATCTGCACAGGTGCCTTGCAGCAGTGCAAGAGAAGAGTCATGGA
This sequence comes from Eidolon dupreanum, assembly GCA_028627145.1. Taxonomy (NCBI): domain Eukaryota; kingdom Metazoa; phylum Chordata; class Mammalia; order Chiroptera; family Pteropodidae; genus Eidolon; species Eidolon dupreanum. Next base: position 89,362,948 of record CM053509.1, read on the forward strand.
GAGGGAGGTAGAGCCCTAAGTGTAGTGGGCTCAGGTCCAATACAAAGACAAGCAGTCTGATAAAGACCTGTAATTTCAGATGAACAATGAAGGAGGGAAAAGGGTTGGTTACGGAAATAGAAGGGACTGGGAAAAGTATTGGAATGTATACAACCTGATGGTTCAGTCAGAAGCAGAAGAGCTACAAAATTTCAGTTACGCTGCATAACTGAATCCCCGACTTCAGCTTTGACAGAGGCCTTTTTCCTCCTCCCAGGTTAAAATGTAGACATCCCCTGCCCACTTCAGAGATACCTGAGTAATGATGGTGAAGTGACTGTAAATATATTAAAAGATTTATTAATTTTCCACATCATTGACAAATTATAGTGACTTCATTACATTTACTTTTACCATTCTAACTGTCATTTTCTAGAGGCATCTAATGTGCCCCATATGATGCAAATGGATTGCTAATTTTATAATAGATTTTTAACCTACATGCAAAATAAATACATGAAAAATATTTGACTAAAAAATATCTAACATAAAAATGGCAGTCAACAATATTTAGCTTCAAAAATTATGCTATATTCTTATTTTTATCATATTTACTTTTCATTATAAAATTGATTAATAATTTCAATTTTTTATTATGCATATAGGTATGAATATATTTTTGAATACCAATTTTTTCATACTTGTTTAACTTATTTACATAAATCACCAAAAATTAATTATCAATATGTGTAAAGGTATAATTCAATATGTAGTGGGAGAAATGGGTATGCAGCCGAAAATCTTTCTTGTGGGTGACATTATGTATGGTCTCTGGATATAAATGTGATCCCCAGAACTTTTTCTGCATTGGATGAATACAACTAAGGACTTGCTCGACTACCTTACATACATAGTACTGGTGGACACATAAATGTCTGGTTTGAATCAAGACAGATAGAATGGAATTTGTTTTAGGTTTTGTATAATTTCTCCAGCATAAATCACCTGTGTTTCAACTTGGACATACATGAATATGCAGAACTATTTAAGTATTTCATTTTGAAATACACTAAATGCTTCTATATGACAACAGCGTCTAATCTCTCTGAACATTTGATTCATTTTATAGTAAATTAGGCTGATGAAAGCACAAAGAACTAATAATGAGTGTAGTCTCAATGGATCATGATTTTCCACAAAAGAAAATAAAATGTGTAGTTGTCAGTTTAAAACTCAGTGAGAGCATAGTATAATAATTTTACTCTTCTTAAAATGGGTACAATTTCTGATACCTTTATTTACTTGTTCATCTGATGTAGCAAAATTTTACCTCCTAAAAATTTGCTTCATACCCATCAAGATGATGAATAACCAGTAAGCACTGTTTTATTATCCAGCTCTGTCTGGCGCTGCTGTCATTTACATGCACAGACTGCAGTGAAAAGCATGCAATATGCAGCAGCCCCACTTGATTGCTGTTGCTCCCGTTTTCCTTCTTTATCTGTGGAAATTTGCATGCATGTATGAAGCCAAGTGTAGCCATAACTACAGCAGGCCCCTGGGCTTCTTTCCTAATAATAAGAGATTTGATCCCCTCCACCAAGCCTAAAGTGGGTAGGGCTGGGCTGTTCCTTTGTGCTCAGTAGCTAAGCTGTGGAATGTGGGTCCCCTAAGAGCTCTATCATGACAATAAGCTGTTCTTCAGTCATATGGGAATTTCTAAACCTGGACTTGAAAGAACTTTCAATATCTTCAGACTAAAATCTCTTCTATGTCCAGATTCTCTCTTTTTATATTTTCAAATGTAGAAAAAGAAACATTCTGATCCAAAGTTTCCAATTACTAAAGAATTCATATAATGATATTGGATTGACCTCCAAATGAATGTCAAGGCTGGGTATTTTCACTCCTTGACTTGCTTATAGAGTAGAATATGTACCCAATGAAATTTTTAATTTGTATAGGTCTTGTCAATGGCTTTACAGGACTAGTTTGAGATGTTCAAGGCTTAGAATATTTAAAAAATTAACAAAGTTTAGAATGAAGATAGTCAGAACATCTCTGCTCTTTTCTTTTTAGTTATGCCAACCACTTTCCTCGGTTACAAGCACCCAGAAAGTATATTTTTCTCTTGAATAGTTAAGCATGTGTGTTAGAAATGAAAAATAAAAAAAGCATGAGTGTATAATGTGTGATCCTTGTATTTTAAGTGAGAATAAATTTACCCACTAAAGATACTCATTCCTATGCCCACTGAGATGGTACATTTAAGTGCACCCATGACATGTAATGGGCAGTGGCACTGATGTGAGGCCAGTTAAGTAGCTGGAGATTTGCATAGAGCTCCTGGGTTAAAGGGTTCTCACACTTTCACATATTTCCCCAGTTCTCCAGCTCAGTTCAGGGCCCTTTACTCCAGCTGGTCCAACACTGAGCATGCATCGACTCTATGTAGGAAGACGTGGACGCAAAGGTAAATCTATCCCAATCCATGACTTCAAGAGAATTATAGCAGAGGTAAGCATTCACAGAAGTAATTGTAATCAATCTAATATAATGCATATCTTAAAAGAGGTGTGCTTTAATACCAAAGAAGCTTAAAGAAAGAATCTTATTTTCAGGTTAGGCAATAATGAGAAAGCTACCTGGAAGGAGTGACATTTAGACTTTGAAACTTGGGTTATACTCTGATGGGCAGAGAAGCACAGGGGCACTTGAGACAGAAAGAATGCCACCAGCTAATGGGGTAGAGGAATGTTTAGGGCTAATGTGAGTAATCCAGTTTGGCTGATGAATGGGGCAAAATATAAGGTAGACTAACATGAAGAACCTTGAAATTCCAAATCTGAATATAAAATGTTAAGGAACAGGGAAAGATATGTGAGCTGAAGTGTGATATAACAGTTTTTTTTAGAAAACTCAGCAGAAGATGATTTTAATATGGGTGAGCAGTTAAGAGACTAGAGATGAGGAGGCCTGGTAAAAGTTGAAAAGTGAGGAGGAGATTTATAAGAATAATGCACAGATAGCCTAACGAGCTTAATCAATTAATTATTGCTGGGCACTGGGGGTATGATGTTGAGCAACAACAGATATATTATAATCTAATACAGTGAGAGAAATTAATCAAGTAATCACATACATTTGAGCAGACTCATGACAGTGATAAATACTTGACAGGAGAAATTTGACTCTAGGAGAAGTGATTTACAACATTATGAGTCCCAGACAACACTCTGTTAAGAAATGTGGGTTTTGTCTTTTGGACAATAAAAAAAACCACTGAACAGTTTTGATCAGAAACTAAGATTAAGAAAGTAGCCTTCTTTATAGTTCTAATCAATGTGGTCTTCTTTCTAGAGATAGGGCATTACATCATATATACCATGAAATTCTGGAAATTTAATCAGACATGGTAAATAGTATGTATGCCTTTTTCACCTTGAGTCAATGCCCGGTGGTTACTCAAATATTTTTTTAAAATAATACTTCTGTTAAAACTTCAGTAATTAATTTGTAACATTATAGAAACTATTCTTATGCTGTAGCACCTTGGATAATTAGTGGATTCTGCTTTTCTGACCGAGATGTCTCACTTCTAATGAACTTCCGATCCTCTCAGGTGAGGGTATATGTGGGGAGGGTAGGCAAAATGTAAGGATGGCATCTCCAGGAACTGGATTTTGTGTACTTCTACCTCCAGTCCTCAAAATCTGTGATGACTGCCTTGAATTGCATGTGGATTCAAGATTCAGAAAAGATACACATTTCATGATGAAGTTTTACCCAGAGAGAGACATGAAACACACATTTTGCAATGCTTTTCATGGAAGTTAATAAAGCCAAATTTCCTTCTTTTATCATTCTATTTCTTTTAAGCCAGGCTATGATTAAAAATTCTAGACTGCTGGAAGGGTTTCTATACTCTGAAATACTTTGTTATTTAAATGGCAAAATGACTTTTTCCTTCCCTTTTCTTTTTAACTTTTTTCCTTCCTTCCTCCCTCCCTCCCTCCCTCCCTCCCTCCCTCCCTCCCTCCCTCCCTTCCTTCCTTCCTTCCTTCCTTCCTTCCTTCCTTCCTTCCTTCCTTCCTTCCTTCCTTCCCTTCTCTCTTTCTTTTCCTCTTTCTCTCTCCCTTCCTTTTTTCTTCTTTTTCCTTGAATTAGTAATATTGTACCACAGCCTAGTGGTGGAATTAATTTTTTCTAGGGATATCATATGCTGACATAAAAAAGGGATTGTTTCTCACAGGTTGTATGATGTGGTAGAGGAAGCATTTGGTCTGAGTCAGATGTGGAAACTGAGTGTATGTATAGTTTGGGGAATCTCTCTGTGTCCAGGGTCTCCCTTTGTTAATTAGGTGACTGTGCTAGAAAAGAGACCACATTCATTTTTTAATAATGGCTCTTCTTCATGTACCTCCTTCACCTGTTTCCTCCTCACCCCTGCTTCTCCTCTATCTTCTCTCTTCTTCTTCTTCTCCTCATCTACTGCTTCACCTAAAGTTTCCAGTAAGTCCCCAGACAATGAGGGTAGGTTGTGGGGTAAGATGATGGTGAAGGGCAGGGTCATCTCTGTAAATGAAGAGCGGCAGCACTCAGCAATGCTTTGGCCAAGTTCCAGTTCATGCTTAGCCCAAAGAGCTGTGTCATCCACATTTCTTGTTATCAGGGTGAAATGAAGCAATTGTGTTTTCCTATGAAAGATGCTAGCATTTCCTAAATCTTCATCTATTTTGTTGGGAGTCACATTTTATACCTCTTACAATTAAACCATTAAGGATATGGTTTAAGAATATGAGCTTAAACTTTCAAATAGAAAAAGTATCATATTTATGATTGTGAAATGTTGTGGATATGGCTATCTACAGGGAAATGATGATTTATTCTAGTTATTGAATACTATTGATTGAACATTAGAGTGGCCACTTTCTACAGTTCTGTGAATTAATAACAATAAAATATCACAAAGGGAGCAAATTTAAAAAAATTAATAGCTATGATTTTTGTAAAATATTTTGCTGTTTATTTTTTTCTTAATTAAAACAAATATACACTCACAGACTACTCACATCAGTTCATTCCTCTCTTCTGAGAGAAAGGACCATGACACTGACACTGGATAACCTGAGACTCTCAACTTGAGTATACTTGACATCTGTTTATTATGTAGATTTTAACATGTGAAGGGAACAGGATTCTTAGGACCAGTGAGAAATGTGTAGTTTCAACTAAGTGCACAATTTGGAAAATATTAGGTAGACAGCAAGACTTTAATTATTATTATAAACATAGTAATTAAATGTATATTTTCTTTAATAGAACTTAATATGCTAATTCTCAAGTAATTTAATTGAGGAAATGTATATTTTGAGCACTGGTTAAGTGACTGACGTATTTTCTAAGACTTCAAAATCATTTTAAGCATGTGTTCTTTTAATCGCTTTATAATGAATATAAAACAGAGCCTGACCTCCTAAGTCTTAGAAAATATGCATTTCTTAGAATTATATGAAATGTGAATTTTTCTAAATAGCCCAGAAATCTAAGCTATCTTTGCTGAACATTAGGATTTTTTTTTCTCTTTCTGGACACAAGCATAATGCCATCTGAGGGTATTACCACTTTTTAAAAGAAACATAATAAACAATATCATTTAATTATTTAATATTAAGCAGTAAGTATAAATATGCCAGAGGAGGTAATAGAAATATTTCCAAAAATCTGTCTCATTTGTGAAAAAGCTTCATATGTTCGATAATGTCTTTTTAAATTTAAAAATAAAACTCACAAACCCAATACAATCTGTTCTTTGCTAAATAATGTGCTAGCTGCACAGTCAGATATTAGAATGAGTTAGATGCTTCTTTGATGGTTCATTTTATGTTGGATCTCGCTTGCAAAGTCCTTCTTGCTTCGTGCAAGGACTTATCCCCAACAAAATAAAAAATGTGACCCCCGATGCCATTTGACCGAATAACTAAAAATCTGACTAAAAAAATATTTTCCCTCATTAAATGCTTGGCAGAGTTTTGCTCATTTTCAAAAAGTTTATCTATCTCTAAAATGTGGGTCAGAGCTCAAGCTGATGATAATCTGTGAAGGAAAGGATTTTGCAGATTTACATGTGGAATATATAATTCTCTTTTTCAGAAGTGATTCAAAAATACAAAGCATTTTCTCTGGAGGCACAGCTGCAGATACTCCTCCTGTGCTGCCAGTGTCACCCAGGTGGCTTGTCACTAGGTGATTGCTCAGGCTCGGAAAAATGGATGTGAAGACTCTGAAGTCTCTCTGTGGTCTCTGTGAGACACTGGGAGGCCTCCATGTGGACTGTGGTGTGGATCTGTGTGTGTCTCTGCTGAGACCTCTGATCTCTGAAAGAAGTCTCTGTATGAGGTTCCTGTGGGAGGTCCTTGCATGAGGTCTGAGTGGGTCTCTGTCACAGGTCTCTGTGGGTGGTCACGATTTGATTTTCTGTCAGAGGTCTCTGTCACAGGTCTCTGTTAGAGGTCTCTCTGTGTGGGTTTCTCCATGTGGGTCAGTAACCACGTAAATCTTCACTTCTTTAAAATGACTTTTTCTCCTCTTTCTCTGTGATTCAAACTGGCCTTTGCTCACTTGCTTCTTTTCTTTATCCTTCTGTATACTACATGACCACTCCTTTAATCATAAAGCCCTTAGGTCAGCATCAAACAATCTTTGAAATAAAGCCTCTGGTCTGTTGACCACAGAAACAGTTTCATGGTGAAACTAAAGATAACATCTTGCAGCTCCACATCCATGAAAGTGGAATGACCCTACCAGCATCCCTTTGAAACCAGACAGAATTATCAGGACCCAAGGCAATGATCAACTACCTCTTACCCTAGCCCTGACCAATGAAGAGAGCCCATGACTCCATCTCCCTTACTTACTAATGAGTTTTTCCCTATATAACCTATCCTGTAGAGGACATCAGGGAGTCAGGTCTTTGAGAGCTAGCTCACCTGTGTCTCCAGGCTTGGCGCCATTTCCTTAAATAAACCTTTACTTTCTTTGCAGCAACCCGTCTGTGTCTTTTGGCTTTGAAGCGTGCAGGCGAAACGAATCTCCTAAGTTTGGTAACAGGTCTGTGTGTGAGAAATTACTGTGTGAGGTCTCTATGGGTCTCTGTCACAAATCTCTGTGTGGGTCTCTCTGTGTCGGGCTTTCTATGGCTGGTCCTCCTGCATCTTATGGCAGGAGAGGAGCAAAGGGACTTGCTCCTTGTTTCTTGCTGTTCAGTTAGCATCCCTGTAGGTCTGTGGCACATCTCCTAACAGGAGTGTAGGGTTCATATTCAGCTCTCCCCACTCTCAGAACTTACCTCTTGGTCCCCTGTGAGGACCCGGCAGCAGTCAGGATCAGGGCCCCTGTTCTGTGCTGCACCCTCCTGAGCTCCTGAGGGCCAAGGGGCACTCTCTGCTCTGGGTCCCACCTTCCCAAACATCTTGGCTCTGCTGTCACTGCTCTACCCACCCTGGAGGTGACTCAAGATTGGGGTCCAGAATCAGAACCTGGTTCCAGGGAGAGATGGCATGAGCAGACTTGTCCCCACTCTGCCCTTCCACCCTGATCCTGGTCCTACATGTTGGGGTCCTGACAGGCATGAGGGCAGGACCATTCCTGCTGTCATCAGATCAGGGCCCCTCCTGGAGCAGGAGTCTCACCATGACAAGAACACTCCTGGAGCTGGGTCCACTTTGTGCCCTGACTGACACAAAGCTCTGAATCACTCCAGAGGAATTGCTCCTGGTCTCCTAGCTTTTTTATTTGGCCTGGTCTGGGGGAAGAGGCCAGCTGGGCTGGAGCAGAGGGCAGAGAACCACTCTTGGACTGCACCTGCATTCTGGACATGTCACTTAGGCTTGCTCTGTGACAAATCCTCTCTGATGGCCTCTTCCCCCTCCAGGCTCTGGTGTAAGCAAGGCGAGCCAGGCAAGACTTACTACATGACCCCAGGCCAGTCCCTTAGTCTTTTAAGTTCCACTTGTACCCTAGAGCTGTCCTTGGGCCACACGTATAAATAAAAGTCAAAGACTACATTCTGAGGTCCTCAGTTTTATGCAAACTGATGAAATATATCTTGGAGAAGTCGACCTTTCCTGCTTGAAGGTTCTGCTGTCTCTGTGAGCCTGGTCTTCTGAGTAGCAGCTATAGGTGCCTTCTCTCATCTTGGCTTTTAGAGCTAGAATGGGATGGACACCCTGGGGTGGGGCCACCATGAGCCACTAGACCCCTAATTTTTTCCTCCCCTCTGGGTCTGTAGATGATGGTGGGATGCCAAAGGCTCCTTCGTCACTGCATGTCATGTCGCTTTGCCTCCTTCTCCCTAATCTCAGTGTCCCACCATCATGTAATGACTGTACACAGTCACATCCTGCTCAATTCTCTGAAAGGGGACTGTGGGCACTCATGAGCAGGCTTGCATGTCCTCAGAGTTAGAGTCACTGTTCTTGTTCTCGCTGCTGCTCCAGAGAATGAGAAAGGCAGAGAGAGGGTGACATCGAACTAAGAGGAGTTTGTTGGCTCGTCTAAATTCAGACTTCATTAGGGAGGGAAGGAGCTCACGGGGGCATGTGTCATTTATTCGCATTAAGAGATCCAGGGAGAGATTCCTCCCACCTCTGGACTCAGAGCTAGCATCGCCCCCCAACTCCTCTCCCTACTCTGTGACACTTCCTGGAGACTGAGGGGGAATTCCAGCCTTTGCAAACCCCTCTCCTCAGCAAGTTCAAGATATAGAGAAAGCAGGAGAGGATGGGTTGAGCCAGATCCTGGGATGAGATCTTATAGTTTCACTCATCTTTGCAAGACCTGAATACTTTTGTTTGTTCTCGTAATGATGATATTATGGAGATAAGATGCAATGAGGGAATGGGGTGCAGGTGGGTATGCCATGCTATGGTCACCCTCCCTCCATAGCCCAGTCCCTTTTGGAAGCCAAAGCAAGAACTCAGGAAAAATAAACCCTGATCCCTTCTCTTCCCTCTGTAGGGCACAGACAGAGACCATCAGCTCTCATGAGAAAAAAAACATGTATTTTGGAAAACAATGAGAATAGTGGAAGAAGCCATTAGCACATAGAAGATGTGCTAACATGAGAAAAAACAGGTTTTCTCTGCATGTCCTGAATTGTTTCTTAGAGAAAAATTTTCTTATCAGGAATGCTGTGAGCATACTCTGGTTGACCAGAGGAGAGACATTTTTGAAGACAGCCTGTTGGGTAATGGTGAAAGTGATCTGAAGCCTCTGCTACTCTTGGCCCATGCTGGCAGGGTTTCTCTGGGGACCCTGGCTCTATGGGTGGGAAGGCCCACTTGTTGTCCCTGTCTGCAGTCCACTTGCTCTTGTTAAGAGAGTTGTGTCCATTGAGAGTGACTTGGTGATCATAAGCCATCTTTCTCATCACTCTTCTCTGCTCTGGGGAGGAGAGAACCTTGTGGTAGGAAGAACACCCACCTACTGGGGCCTGGAATTGTTTTTTGTGTTGATTAAGCTCTGAGGCAGGAAGTCCTTGGTGAAATCTCAGTTTCTCCACCAGAATCTGTCCAACAGCTGTCACAATGCCCTGAGCTTCCATAGGCTTGTCATCTATAATGAATTTGCTTTTGCCTGGTTCACAGCTCTGGGTAATGGCTGATGCGGGCTCGTCTTTTAGAAGGGGATCTTCCAGTTCTTTGACTAGATTGGTGTTAATATACTGCAGAGAGTGCCTCATCCTTTTTCTAGACTGGTTTTCTAGAAAAACCTGTTCCTTCTCTGGCAGGAGTTTGAGGTATTTGTTCTCAAGTGTGTCTTCTATTCCCTTGACTTGGGGAGCGTTGCTCATCCCACTGGCTTGGGAGGTCCTCAGTTCTGCCAACCCTTCTTTGTGCTCTCTTGGGTTGAGCTTCCTATTGTACTCTCTCTCATCAATGGGGACAAACATCTTGCTCTGGCTGCTATATGGGTCCTTAACTTTTGGTATCCTGGGCTCCTGCTGCTTCTGGCTCCTCTGTCCACTCAATATGGGGTCATATGGCACTTGGGTAGCTGGTGCATCCCCACTGGTATGTTCCCCCTGGTAATTGGATAGTGACCTGCGAGAAGCTAAGATGTCTGCAGCAAGGAGCACATCAGTATGTGTGTCTTGGAGGAGCACATTGGTGGCACAGTCTTTGAGGAGCATGCCTGTGGCATAGTCTTGAAGGAGGACGCCAGTGTGACAGTCTTGAAGGAGCATGCCAGTAGCATGGACTTGAGGCTGGTTATCTGACTCCACCTTCCTTCGGAGCTCAAACTTCCTAACAATCTTTGTTTTAAGGTATGACTCTTCTGGATCCTGGGCAACTGACTTTGTAGGAGGTGAATGACTTTTACTGGGCCCTGGAGACCCTAATCTCAGATCCATATTAATGGTTTGAGAGTTGGCTGGAACACTGGGTCTTACAATGACTTCACAAGTAGGGGCCTCCTCAGCCTCCACTGTCTCCCTGGCCTCTTCAGCCTCTGAAGATTTAGACCCTAAGTTCATTTCCGTTATTGCTATCTTATGGCAGGGGTATCCTAAGGCCTGACCCCCTCTCTCCTCCCTTGGCTCATTTATGGTTACCATTGAACTTGGACTTGGCTCATGGCTCCTTTTCTCAACCCCCACGATAGCCCCAATCTGCTGGGTTCTGTACACAAGGCTGAGTGTGGGGGACTGAGAAGGTAGCCTGCCCTTTTGTCTAGTCAGAAGGGCCTGTGTGGGCCCATGGTCATCATCAGCTGGAGTCTCTCCCAGTGCCCTCTGGATTTCCTCACATGCAGGTGTGGGGGCATGGAGAAGACTTGCTGAGGTGAGAAATGACTCTTTTGCTTTTACTTTCTCTCTCAGAATAGGCTGAGGAGGTTTTCCCAAGACATTTGTGAAGTTGGTTTTTGAGTAGGCCCCAGATACACAGGTGGTTGAGGGGGTAAGGGGGGATTGTGGAAGGGGCAACTGCTGAGGCTCACTTAGGTTCAGATTTATGGTCTCAAAGTCCTGCAGGGGTAGGCCCCATCTCTCCCTCACACGAAACCGTATAATGTGTGCTTCCAGCACCTGTCGAATGTGTGGACTGAGGTTGGAAATCTCACAGGTGGTGTTCACGCAGCAATCCCGACCCTTCAAAGATGCTTGATTTCTGGTTTCCATGTGAGTGTGACGCTCGAGAAAAGCATTGCTGGTGGCAAGCCAGGATCGACGCACACTTAGAGGGATCAAACCCTGGCTGATCTGCTCTGACTTCCTGATCAAGTGTGCCTTCAAGATTTCTTCTAGATGTTTCTTACCTGGGCCCTTGGCTAAGCAACTTCCTAAAATGCTCTCTGAGGGCTTCATCAAGTATTGTTTCAATTCCTTCTTGGAGTTCATTCTCAGAATCTTCTTTGGGAAGCTGGCTGAGCCTCTAGAGGGATCTTTCTGGATCCTCCTCATATGTTTCTGTAGACCCCTGCTGAAGTCCTCAGCTAGCTGTAATGTTAACATACCCTTCCTATAGGATCTTCTAGTGTACTTGGACTTTATCTTCTGTGAGTGGCTGCTCTCACCTGTAAATGCAGAGTGCTGCAAGGGCCCCTGCTTGTCCTGTGCCTGACATAATCCTGGGGATTGGCCCTGAGCCTGCATCAGTTCCAGAGACACTTGGATCCTGAAGTGCAGACCATCTAGGTGTTCATCTTTGATGAGCCTCTTTTGAATATGTTGCTTCTCAAGATTAGGGCTGATAAAGTCCCTATGAAGAATGGAATCTGACCTGTCAGAGGCTCCGCTGTCCTGGGAAAGGTTGGGAGCGAGTTGACTGAAGACTTCCTGAGATCTTTTGTCAGCAAAAGGTAAAGCCCTCTTATTTTTCAGTTGCTTCTGCAACAAAGGCCAACCTAAATGTTGAATTTCAGTTGGGATGAAAGATTGTGCCTTATTCTGGGGTATCTGGTAGGAGACCTCAGAGGGCCTTATCTTGGGCAGAGAAGAAGGTAGTTGGATTGGGAGGGAGGAGGTGAGATGAGTCTCGGTCTGGATCTGAGCCAAAAATTGGGGCTGGGACTGGGTCAACTTTCCAGTCAAAGTTTGGGTTTGGGCCCCAGGGAGGGGCAAGGGTGAGGCCTGGGAAAGCCCTGAAGGTGTTCCAGGCTGAACCGGAACTGGAAAGCAGTTAGAGATTCCATTGAATAAAACAAAAGGAACCTGTAGGTGAGAGGAGCTCCTAGGCACCCAGGCAGTACCCACCAGGGACTCGCTGTGCAGAGAGGGAAGACCCCAGAAGAGTTGGCTGCATTTTTGCTGTATATGGTCCCCCAAGAAATTGGGATGTGATTGCTGCTGAGGACTGGGCACCTGATCTGGTTTGTCCTTCATGCTCCAGAAGGATTGAGGGGTTGTGATGTCCTGCTCAGAATCCAGAGATTTCCACATATTCCCCAAAGAGTTCAGGTGGCAGTCTGAGCTCACTTGTTTTGAAAATGACCCACCCTTTTCTTTCCCTTCCCAAATCTTCAGTTCTACTCTCTTGGTGATCAGTATCTCCAACAGCTTCTGGACATCAGGGTTGACAAATGAAGGGTTACTAGTCTCTACCTGCCTATCTGTGAGGTCTCCCCAAAATGATGCCTCTTGTGGGTGGCAAGACAGGTGCTCTTGCTGGGACTTACGCTGCAATGAGGTGGGGAAGAACAAGGCCTTGGTAGTCGTCCACCACCAGGACAGGCACTTAATGGGACAACTTGAGCCACCAAGGGCTGAGATGGCTGGAATGGGGGATGCCAGAGAAGAGTTACCTGGAGGTGAGCTCTTCATGACAGTGCCCAGTGGGACTCTATTCAAGTCAGATTGGTCTTGATGTTCTGCTGACAGGGTGGAGGCCAGAGATAGAGGACACAGGGTCAGAGGAGCTGGAGAAGCTGATGAGGACATGGTGGGAGTGACATCTTCCATAAGCTCCCCACAGGGCTGGTGAACTCCCTCAGGCTTTGCTTTGCACACTTTGCTAGAGAGGTCTTGACATGAGCGCTGACAAAAGCTGCCTTTGTCCGGGAGCCTCTTGAGATGGCTGCAAGAGACAAAGGCACGTGCTACACCCAGGATCAGGTGGGGTTGGGAGGGCAGGATGGGTAGGGTAAGTTGGGCAGGCCAGTGAGTGTGGGGACTTGGGGCCCAGGGTCTTCTCTAGTCCCCATGCTGACTTCAGAGTGCTCCTGCTATCCCTCATTCCCAGGGTTATAGCCACACTCCATTCCCATGCCCCCCACCCCCACCTCTTTAGAATAGTCCAAGGTGGCCTGAAGCCATGGGGTCTCATCATAGGCTCAGGAGGAAGGTGGACACAGGAGAAAAGAGGAAGATTTTTTACCTTTGCAGAAGAGAAATCAGGCCCCGAGCCTCTTCCAGTTCTTGCAGGCAATCTCTGCAAGCTAGAAATCAGGAGACTGGGTCATGTGGTCAAGGCAGGGCCTGGGAGTCTCATAGGAGACTAGAGCAATGGCCTTTTAGGGAAGATGCCTGAAAGGGATAAATCTGGAGCCCAAGCATCTGTGTCTAAGGACACATGATTCCTGACAGTGGTGGCAAGGCTCAAGAAGGGTAAAGTATTGACATTTACAAAGTGCTTCCACATCCATTACCCCCTGAGGACCTTACAACTACCCCATGGGGAAGGAAAGTCAGGGGGCACCTCACAGAAGGATCTGAGCAAAGGTAAACAACTTGTTTACAGTTGGACCTGGAGGTCTCCCACCTCTATGACAGCTCAAGCACCCATGCTGGGTGACACCCATTTCCAGGCCCTAGAGGCTTCGAGGCTTTGTTCTGAGCATGGAATCTGGGAAGTATCTGGGTTCTGATCTCCTTTCCAGGAACCTCCCTGAGAGCTCTGTTTCCTGAGATATGGGTGCTGCTGGTGTCCTTGGAGACCTAAAGCTGGGCCCTCAGGGACCGGAGAGGTGGAGGTGAACCTTTGAGAGCATTGCTGAAGGCAGAAGCTTACCTTTCAAAGTTTTACTTTTCTTCCTGCTCCTGTGCCTCCACTTCGGTTCCACTGGACACTGAAAGACAAGAAAGAACAGGGGCTGGGACTTCATTCTCACTCTCCTCTTTCTAGATGAGCTGCAGATGTTCGGTGTGAGTAATAAGACTTTCTACTTAACTAATGGGACTCTGCATTTTTCCCCCTTTATTTTTAAAGTGGATAAAAATATTTGTTTTTATTTGAAAAACATAAAGAAGGATTTTCTATGTGAGACCCATCAATGATTTCTTCCATCACTGCTCCTCTGCTCAAGAAACACAGACATTCTCAGACCTATAGGCCCCTCTGAGCTCCATCAGGTAGGGCTCTGCTTTCCAAGGCCAGAGCCTCACTCCAGCCTCTGCTCAGAAGTGCTTAGGGGCTCCACACAGCCTCAACAGAGGAGAGGCTTGACTCAGACACCTGCCATGAGAAGGCAGCTGGTGAACCAGTCATGCTCAGGGGCCTGTCTACCTGCAGAGATCTAACTCTTACTTAGTATCTAGTCCTTGGCCCCTGGTCACTGCATCTGGGACTGTGACCTGGAGCCCTCTGACACCTGACTCACAGTCTGAGATCTTTGGATAGAAATCATGCCCGCTCTAACCCCTGCCCAGCCTGGCTTGTTCCTAGGATGATGATGTTCTATTATTTCCAAGAATTCTCATCTCAGGAGTCTCTCTAGGTGATTTAGAAAAGGAGAAATATAAATAAGAAAAAAGAAAATCTCTGTTGGGTCTAGGCCAAAGGTTCCTTACCTTCTTGATGTTTCTTTTTTTTCTAGGTGGTGATAAGGATGGTTTATTCTCCAACAAGGGAAACAGCAGGAGGAAGAGCCCCAGTCCGCACAGTAGGGCAAGGATGGTATCAGTTACCCAGGGAGCGAAACCGGAGCTCAACCAAGTAGCAATAACACTTTTCAGAAAAGAGAGGTAATTCTCCATCATCTGAATCGCACTGCTGCCGTGAGGCAACTGAGCATTGGGAGTGGCTTGTGGACTAGAGGCCCAGACCCGCATCACAGAGCTGCAGTCAGGTCACAAAGGGCTCTTGAGTGAGGGGGAGGGGACAGAGGGGAGCAGGCTGGATCATAGCCTCTCCCTCTTATCCATCCAGGCTCCTTCCCTCAATTCTCCTAGACCTTCTAGACCTTTATCAATTTTTTATTCAGTCCACCTGGAAGCCAGGTATTACCTGGTTTCTGTTTCTCTTGGAGATCTTGGCTTGAACTCACCAATTTCATAGCCTTTTGAGTTTAAAGTTCTCAGAAATTTTGGCTATTTCACAGAATACTCTTAGTATCTTTCATCCTCAATTCCATGTTTTTCACCTCATTTTTTTTGTAAGAACATTTTTCTACTCTCAGTAAATTTCATTTATACAATACAGTGTTATTAACTATAGCCACCATGTTATGTTAGATCCTCACATCTTTATCTTTTAACTGAAAATTTGTACTCATGAGCCTTTTTCTATTTCTACCAAACTTATACTCTTTTTATGAATTCATCTATTTATTTATTTATTTATTTATTTATTTATTCATTTATATTTTAAGATTCCACATATAAATGACAATACATTGTATTAGTCTTTCTCTGTCTGGCTTATTTCACTTAGCATAATACCCTTCAGTTTCATCCATGTTGTTGCAAATCTCAACATATTTTTCCCACATAATAAGTTTTTTACTTTTATCAACCCAGAAGTAGAACTTTATTTTATACTTCTTTAATTTTGACAATTTAAGTTGTCATTTTTAAGTCTATCTTTACTATCTTCACTTAGAAGGACTAACATAAAATTTAAACTAATGGTTTATTATTTAATTCACAAAAAATAAGTATAATAAAAATATAAACAATTCAACCTCCAAATGGTATGTTTTATGTTAGTAGCATTTATACTTTGGAGTTAGAAAAGCTTCACAAAGACTTATGTAACATAATATACACAGATATGTACACATGCATACACAAATATGTACATGCATACACATAACTACACATACATACACAAACATTTTGACAGACAGTATTTTCAAATTCAAGAGTTAAGCATATTCTTATTTTCTTTTAATCTTTTATATGTTTTCAATCTTATTTTTCTTACTCTGCCCCAAATAGACAGTCTCTTTTCTCCAGAGTTTATAAATGTGTGTGGTACACTCAGAAGCCAGGAATGGGTTAGTTGAACTAAAGTTCTGATTTTTGGAGTGGATATTGGGACCAGAGGACCAAGGCCTGGGTTTGAGTCTGGTCTTAAGCAATCTTTTCTGATATCTCTAGTATGTTCTGTACTCATTCTCTTTTTGGAAGTATACCTTGCCTTCCCTTTCCTGCCCCCTGCAAACCTCTGGAACCTCAAGTCTTGCCTGTACCTTATGGAGAGGGCACTTTGAATCCTATAGGAAATTCCCTTGTGACATCATTGAATGTCCCTTTTGGCAGTGGGAACTGGGGATTCATTTAAGGAATTGTACTTTTTAATTATCACATGGTTAATTTTTCTTAATACTTGAAATATAGACCTGAAAATAATGTATATTCTCTGTTGGTCATAGAGGTTTATATACTTAAAGTGGAATGAGAGTGTTTTAATTTATTTGACTAAGCTGTCATGAATGTATAGTTCAGGAACATATCTTCAGCATCTGCTATTGCTTTTATCTGACTACAGTCCCCTTACCCTTTATGATATTGTCACTTGCACATGACAGTCCACAATGTGGACAACTAGTGTACCTGGGGAGCATGGAGGGACCCAATCTGGATAACCTGGAACAATGAGAAGCAAGGTGGTCCCCAATTTCTGCTTCACTTGCAGAAGAATTATGACTGAGGTATGGGTCTCATCTTGACTGAGAAAAATAAGCTTGAGTGTGCAAGAAATCACTTTTCAATATGACTGTGAGATAATAGAAAATATATATTGGTCTCTACCTCCAGTTACTGGCATAGAAACCCTCATAATTTCCTAAGTAATAAAAGTATTAGGAGCATCTTTTACTTTAATATTTGGGTTTTGACCCTGGTTTATGACACAGGCTCCTGAAACCCTTGGAATTTCCTGGGTGATAGGAGTGTCTTTTGTTTTAATTGGATGGGTTTCTGGATGGCTCCTGGATGGGAGCTGGTCACCAGAAAGACCAAGCCATGATAGAAACTTGGATAATTCATTCCTATACCCCATCCTCCTGAGAAGGGAAAGGTTGAAAATAGAGTTAATGATCCATCATGCCTTCATGACAAAGACTTCATTAAAATCCCCAAAGGACAAGGTTTCAGGAGCTTCCAGGTTAGTAAACACATCCACCTACTGGGAGATAGAAGCTCCTGCACTTAGGACTTTACTAGACCTACTCTTTGTATCTCTCATCTGTCTACTCATCTGTATCATTTGTCATATCCATTAATAAATGTAAGTAAGTGTTTCCATGAATTGTGTGAACTGCTCTAGCAAGTTAATGAAACCTGAGGAGAGGGTCATGGGAAACTTGGATTTGTAGCCAAACTGGAGAGAAATTTTGGGCAATCTGGGGACCTACTACTTGTGACTGACACCTGAAGCGAGGCAGAAGCAGTATTTTGAGACCGAGCCCTTAACCCGTGAGATCTGATACTATCTCCTGGCAGATAGTGTCATAGTTGAATTAAATCATAGAACACCCAGTTGGCATTGTGAATTTCTTGGTGTGGGAAAAACATCTCACATGTTTGGTGACCAGAAGTGTCGGAAGTGAAGTATTCTGTATAAAAGTTAAGGAGAAACACAGAGGAGGAGGAGGGTTGGGTTTTTACCTTCTCAGGAGGGAAAGATTAGGTTTTTCTAACACAGACTCCCATCAGGTCTGTGTCAATGGGTGAGCGCTGTGTGAGAGAACAGGAATTATGGAGCAGAGGGAGCTGGCCATATTAACTCCATGTTTGAGTCAAAGATTTGTTCTGGGACCTGTGCCTCTTCGAAACCTGTGCTTTCTTTTTTTGGATAAACAAGTGGATCGTATGATTCTGGTGGGGTTCTCTGAGACACTGGTTTTCTATGTGCATGTTTTCATCAATATATATATATCTTCTTCACAGACTTTACTTTGCCAACACAAGTCTTAACTCCTTTCTATCCAACTGCTCATCTTATTACAAAGACTGAGAGTCATCTTTGTGTTAACCCCTCCTCCATGGCCGCTGTAGATGAAATGAACCTGAGGCGCCTCCTAACCACCACACTTCCCCATAGATCCCTGGTGACTGCTGCAGGCTGTGACAACCTCTTTGAAAGAATTATGCATCTCATCCTAGATTGGTAGACCTGAGTGCCTCCTTTTGGTTTCATCTTGTCAGTCCAGATTTTCTATAGTTAATTGCTAATCCTCATAGAGCCTATGAAACCCTTCTTCCTGCATTTAACAGGCCCCTGGTCTGTTAAATGGCATCTCTATGGTATTAGAAATTTTCCTGGGCTCTGGTGTGGACTTGAGTCACAGCTTTGCTCTCCTGCACGTTTCCATTGCTGGAAAAGAAAAATGGCCTTGGAAAAGAAGAGTTAATTCCTATTTGGTAATATAGCTGTGTATGTGTGTGTTCTTTGATTATCCTTAAGTATATAAAACAAAGAAATATACCCACATAGACATTTCACATTATGATGTATAAGTTCCTGCAAATAACCTTCACATTGCATACACAAGAAATTCATACAACTTCAGTAGCATAGCTTCTCAGGAGTAAATGAGTGTCTCATGAGAGACCCTGATTTACATTTTATAGTACACTTTGATTGTCAGCCTTTGTGAACCCCATGCCCATCCTCCTTTCCTAATTTCTGTGGAAGGAAGGTAAATAGGGGAATATGGCCTGCTAGGAGAGTGCTGGGAGCATGGAATCGGTGGACAAAAAAGGAGCCATTACCATGTGTGGCTCCTTTGGACTTAATGATCTAGAAATCCACTGGAATAGCAGAGGCATAATTTCATGAGTACAAATGAATGATTCTATAAACCCTCTGGGCACATGTAAGTGCTTAAATGTGCCCACATTACTACATGATTATATGTATAGACACTTGAAGCTTATGAAAAAATAATCTTTTACTTTATAAAAAGATAATCTTAGCTATACCAAAAGCAATCTGGTATAAGTTGTTCTAATTACCCTAAGCTAGTAAATTTACTTCCGATTTATGGATATTTTTGATCACAAAATAATTTGCTGCATAGTTAACTCTCTAGTAGTCACCAAAATCATGTTTAATATCTTTCTTGACAGATAAAACAACTTTATACATAATCCATCAAACCAAGATCTTTTTCTGGAGCTGGGACTGAAATTCAAGTCTGATACTTTATTGCCTCATCATCAAATGATATAGGGACAGATTAAGAAACACATAGAAGCATATCAAGAAATGTGGTAGGCATACTGGGAAGTTATTTTAATTTATATTTAAAAACACATAGTACTTATGAAGTACCAGATATGGTTCTAAATATTTAAAAAATACTGACCATTTAATAGTTAATAGTTCAAATGTGGCATAGTGTATCTCTGTGATATCTGAAGCAAAAGGCAGCAATGCATGCATATCCAAGCCGAGAGTTCATTAACTGTAATTCAAAGTCCAGTTCTACAAAAACCTTTAAGAGAACTTCAGAGAACCATGTAAAGTAAATTTTCTCACACACATCATTCCACTTCTATTAAACCACTTCTTAGCATTTGGTTGGCAGCTAAATTGTTTATGGATATGTCTGACTTTTCCCCTAGATAGCGCATTTTTGGAGAGCAGGAACTATTTTGGATAGGCTCAAGCAACATGGAGGAATTTT
>CM053509.1:89382880-89432947 GCA_028627145.1 Eidolon dupreanum
AAAAGAAAAGAAAAAGAAAAAGAAATGAAAAATAATAGACACAAAAATCATTACAGAGAGTTTATTTTATAAAGGCAAGGTTGTTTTCATATTTAAAAAATAATCATTATTACACATCACATTAATAGAATAAAGTAGAAATACCAATGATTACCTTAATAGAAAAAGACAAAGAAATTGGTATAATTCAATTTCTTAAATGACTTATTTTCCTGTTGTGTCATATTCTTGATAATCCTAAGTTGGTTTACTTATATTTAACAAACTCCAAAACCTAATCCTGCTCAGTGCTTGTTCTAGGCTTACCATTCCATTTATTATGAAGCCCATAGCCCTCTTTTTAAAGACATCCCATAGTAGATTCCCTGCAGATTCTAGTGAGGACTACATATAAGCCACTATTTTCCAGGAAAGGGTTTAAGAAAATCTGTCTCCAAATCAGGGCATTACCAAGAATGCTAGCTGTCAGTTTTTCTTACAGATATAGCATGGGACCTCATGTTTCTGCTAAGGACCGCAGAAACTAAAGTAATAGCACTTTGATAACCTGTAGCTGCTCAGAGAAAGAGTCAGCTCTCCTGACTACCTGGCAAGCTCATCCCACAGGTTGGGAGCTACATACAAAGAAGCTGCCTTGGGGATTCAAAGGCCAGTTGGGGAGCTCTTTCTCCAAAAAAGGATGTTAGAGTAAGACTATAGACTGATTGGTGAGTCTTGGTTTCAGGTTGTCTTGCACAAGAGTTCTGGGACTGTCGGGCCCTCACAGCCAGCTTCTCAGCTCAGACATTTACCTCACTCAGTCCTCATGTATGTTTACTGAATTAGCTGGCCTTGCACCTCAGAGAAAATTTGATGTGGGCATGTGTTTTAAATGTAAATCAGTAAGAAGACTCTTCCAGAAAACCTAATCCAACTAGAATACTGTGTATAGTAGGGAGAAACTTCTGATAATAAATAAAGATACCCCCACGAATAATTTAGCAATATTACATTGGATTTTTTCCTTGACATATATGTTGATTTCTATCTCTGTAATAAAAAAAGACACAAGTGTAGGAGTGGCAGCTGCTCAGATATTAAGGTAAATTTCAGAAAGATTCCCTTTTCTCTCCTATTGAAGTATTGCTTATTTCAGTAGGATCTGGAGAAGCAATATGAAGGCTATTAATATATAGCACATTTTATTGCTTCCTTTTCCAATTCTAGTGATTCTGGTATCATTTAATGTTGTGTTAATATTTAATTGAACAAATAATTTCTCTGTTTTTTTTTTGACAAATAGTTTGAGTCCTCAGCAAACAGGATTTTCTTATTAATTCAAGTGGTTGACAGGTTATCCAATTCATTCAGGTCACATGCCCCATAGGATATCTTTCTAATTAACATTCTCTGGAGAATAAGATAAAAAGGGCTTTTCAAAGCTTAAATGTCATTGATCTTATTGGAATACATTTTTATGTTTGTTTGTTTTTTTTTTTTATCATAGAAGATGGTGCATTTCCATACTATTCAGCATCTATCAGGCGCATTAGGTACTAGGTTTTTCTTCAGGTAATTTCTCAAATCTATAATATAGTGTTAGGTTTATTCTCTCTGACTTGTTTTAATCTTTCAACCTCTTTGTGTCATAAATGCACATTGCTTTTTTCCCTAAGATCCTGGGAAGTATGCTCATTTGAAAAATTTTTATTTTTCACTGCCATTGATATTTTCTGTCCTCTCATGAGAGCTGATTGATGGGGAATGAGGGGTGCCTGAACATTTTCCTGTTTTCTTGTCTACATTTTATGGAAGTAACGTGAGCTTTCTGTTTCAGATAATTTGCTACTTTCTCCACTGAGGACACAGCAAGGAGTGAGCATATTTGCTGTAAGGCAAAGAACATGTGTTGGCTGAGTGGGTGTAAAACAAGCCAAGAACTATGGTCCTCGGGCATGTAATAGATTCTGTCTAGTGTTGGACAGATGGAAGTGATGCAAATAAAGAGAATAGAAATGACACTAAGAAATAATCTATTTTTATTTTTGTTAATGCCACCAGCCTGGATCAAAATACTTCAAAACACTTTGAACCAGGGAGTCAGAAATTATATTGTAATTATATATCCATTATTTTCATGTAAACCTTTGGATCATGTTTTACCAGGGATTTTTGTGAGATATCTTTATGTCTTTTCTCAAACCAACCAGAGAACTGAGGTTATAGAACAAACAATGAATGAATTCTAGAGAGTGACAAGCACACCTAGAGGGAAACAAGAACTAGGCATTTGTTTAGAAGACACAGATTGAGTAAATTGTAAGCCCAAACAAATATTAAATTAGAAAAATTGAGCAACAAAACAAACAACCAAGTACTGGATTATAACCCAAAGAATAAAAAAAAGTCCATGAATCCACACTAATATAAAAAATTGGCCATAAAAATAAATTACAGAAAATTTACAAATAATGTATATAAGTATGTAGATATTCCTGTCTCTGAGAGGTGGAATCTAATTCCCCTCCCCTTGAGTGTGCACTGAATTGAGTAATTGGCTTCTGACTAATAGGATTTGAAAGAGAAATAGTAACTTTACAGTAGAGAAACTTGGCAGCTACCACCTAAGCTAAGTGATCAAGCTAACATCCTTGATAATGTCATATTGATATCATGTACCCCTGATATACATAAAAATAAAAGCATGTACCTCTGTTCTACACTTCCACCAAACCATAACCTCAATCTACTCATGAGAAAATATCAGGAAAAACCCAAATGGGAAAACTTTGAAACTGAAAAAGTCATGTAAAACGGGAAAAAAACCAAGAAACTATCACAGATTTGGGAAAGCTAAACTGTTATATGACTAAACACAATGTGTTATTTTTATTTGATCTGGGAACAGAGAAAGGACATTAATGGAAAAACTGGTGAAATCAGAATAAAGTGTGTAGTTTAGTTAATAGTATAGTAGCAATGTTGATGTCTTACATCTGTATTAACAGATATATCATGGTTATAGAAGATATTAAGATTATGGGGAAAAACTTCCAGAAATCATCATTCCTATCCTTACATAAGAAAAATCTGAACAAACTGAAAATCAACAACTTTTATTGGACTCCGTCAGAGAACTAATTTTGCAAGGCTAACTGCCACCCTGAAATTTGGAGAGACAGGCACATCCAGAGAAATACAGGAGCTGAGTTCTGCTTACCTATAGCTCCATAGACCAGTAAAAAGACTTAAATGATAATTTTGACAAATTTCTGGAGGCTGAGTGTGACCAGTTGAGAGTGAGGACATCCTGGGGGCCACAGTCTTATGAGCTTTCCCTCCAGGAACCCCCACAGGTTCTCATCACGATGATGGAGAAAGGTGCCTTGGTGGCTCTGGAGTAGGGTGGGGAGAGGGAGTGACTGTGGAGGAATATGAAACTGTTTTGAAACATGCCCAGAGCTTTTTATATAACTGATGGATACTCTCAAGGACTTGGGCAGAGTGAAATTCTGAAATCTTATCCAAGCTAGAGGAAATAAATTCCCCTCCCACTTCATCCCCCTGCATTTTTTTCTCATGTGAGAGGTTAGTGGGAGGGACATATCAACAGGGGACAGGGCTAAAAGGAATAGATTGGAAATGCTGCAGCCAGGGAAAAAAATAGGAGCAGGAGAGAGAGGTATATCCCTAGAGGAGAGTCAGAAACACTTGTGAAGGCCACAGCCCAAAATATAGACCCATTAAAGACTGAGACTTTCTGAAAGATTACAGAATGCTTTCTTTTGCCTCACACTTCAGCATCACATCAACAGTTCTCCAGTATAGTAAGAGTGGGTCACAGACCAAAGAACTGCAAGACACAGACTCTCTGAGTAGGAGTACTTAGGGAAACTCCAAAGTCAGGAGGGGAGACACAAACAAGAACACTAGAGATATTTGAAGCCTCTGGCCACTATGTTACTGCAAACATTAAACATTAAAAAGATTAGAAAGTTGGATCTACTTAAAAGAGGAACTTCCAAAAAGGAATGAATGAAGGTAAAATGAAATCCTTTAGTTTTCTGATTCTTTTTTTTACAATATATTTTTCCAGCTTTATTTAAATATAATAGACAATTAGTTGCTTGTATTTACATTGTACAATTCAATGAGTTTTTTTTTTCAATTAGGGTTGGCATACAATACTGTACCAGTTTCAGTTGTATAGCATAGTGATCAAAGATCCACATAACATGCAAAGTGATCACCCCACTAAATCTAGTGCCACTCTTCCCCCTTACATATTTATTAAAATGTTATTAACCACCTTCCCCATGCTGTACTCTACATCTCCACGTCTAATCTGCAACTATCCATTTGTACCTCTTAATCCCTTCACCTTTGTTTTGCTATCCCCCAACTCTGTCCCATTTAGTAGCCCTAAAAATATTCTCTGTATCTACGAGTTTATTTACACTTTTGTTGTTGTTTTTGTTGATTTTGTTTTTTAGATTCCGCATGTATGTGAAAGCATGTGATATTACCTTTCTCCATCTGACCCATTTCATTCAGCACAATATCCTCAAGGTCAAACAAAGCAATATCTTTTTTTCATCCCCTTCCTTTTACTCCTTTTAGTCTATGTGTATCTTTTAATCTGAAGCGAGTCTCTCGTAGGCAGAATGTGTAGGGGTCTTGTTCTCTTATCCATTCAGCCACTCTGTCTTTTGGTTGGAGCACTTAATTCTTTTCCACTTGAGGTACTTGTTGATAAATATGTAGTTATTACCATTCTTTACTCCTGTTTTTGATTCTTTTGATGGTTTCTCTTCTTAAAGAAGTCCCTCCAACATTTCCTGTAATACTGGCTTGGTGCTGATAAATTCCTTTAACTTATTTTTGTCTGGAATGCTCTTTACCTGTCCTTTGACTCTAAATGATAGCTTGCTGGATAAAGTATACTTGGTTGTAGATCCTAGGTTTTCATCACATCGAATATTTTGTGCCAAGCCTTTCTGACCTGCGTAGTTTCTTTTGAAAAATCAGCTCCCGGTCTTATGGGTGCTCCCTTGTAGGTAACAAACTGCTTATCTCTTTCTGCTTTTAAGATTCTATGTATTTAATTGTGGTGTGTCTTTTAATTATGGTGTGTCTTTGTGTGGGCCTCTTGGTTTCTTGTGTTTTGAGATACTCTAAGCTTAATGGGGTTGTATGTTTACTTCCTTCACCAGGTGAGGGAAGTTTTCCATTATTATTTCTTCACATAACTCTTTAACATCTTGTTTTCCTTTCAGTACCCTTATGAGATGAATATTTTTACATTTAATTGTGTCCCATAGGCTCCTTATATTATCATAGTCTTGGCTTCTTTTTTCTTGCCATTCTGATTGAATGTCCTTGGTTTCCCCATCCTCTTTATAGGTCATTTGATCTTCTTCTTTATTCATTGTTTATTTTATTTAATATACTTTTCATCTCAGATAATGTGTTATTCATTTATAATTTCCATTTCTATTTTTATGGTTTTTTTTATCTCTTTGTTAAAGTTCTCACTGAATTCATCTACATTTCCCCTACATTCATTGAGCATCTTTATAATCAATGTTTTGAACTCTGCATCTCTTAGATTGCTTGACTGAATTATTCCCGTATCTCTGTTCTGTTCTCTCATGTTTTTTTCTGCTTCTTTGTCTTCCCATTTTGGCTGCCTTTTGTGTCTCTTTCTATGTACTAAGCAAAGCTCCTAAGTCTCCTGGTCTTATTAGTACAGCTTTGTGTAGTAGGTGTCCAGTGGCACAGTCCTGAGAGGGGTTCAGCTGCAGGCCAAATTTAGCCCAAGTGTGTGCCTCTCTGGAACCACCTATTAAGATTCAGCAAACAATCCATAGATTTTTATAGTTGCTACAAGAGACCACACCAGAAACTGTGGTCAGCTGCCACCAAGTGAGTCTAGGTGCTGTACAGCAAGGAGTACCTGATTCGCTGAGGTTACAACTAGATGTGGCTTGGATGAGGCTATGAGTGGGAGGTGGAATTTCAGGGAATCCTCTGTTATCCAGTTTGATGACATCTCATCTACGGCAGGACTGAGTCTGCACACTAAGAGCAGGGAGGGCTCAACAGAGGAACAATGGATACCGCCTGCACTTCTGTACAGAGTGAGCCTTGCTTCTGGCCTTCACTCCCACAACTCGGTGTCCCTCTATCTGTCCCTGGTGCCCCTGGAGCAGCTGATCCAATGCTGGTGCTCAGAGCGAGCAAAAGTCTGCTCGTGGACTCAGCCCCCTTAAGAGGCATCTGCAGCTGCCTGCTGCCCCACTGTAGCCTCTGTCCCACTCAGCCATTCTGGACCAGGCAGCCTCGTGTCCTCATCCTGTCCTACCTTATTTCGTTGCAGAGTGATTTTTTATTTCTCTTCCTAGTCGTATGGCTTGTTCCTCTAGATCCCAGGTGATTTTCCTTGCTGTTTGCTTGTTTCTGTTACAACTTTGATGTGGTCACATGAAGGAGGAACAAAGCTTCGCTCATATACATCATTTTTTTCTTTCCAGTTATCTAATTCTTAATCAGTCTAAAAGTTAACTGTTTAAAATGACAATAGCAACAATATGTTATATAGTTATAGCACATGGATAAGTGAAGTGAATGATAGCAATGCCATAGGAGCAAGAGGAAAGAAATGGGAACACTGTTGTAAGGTCCATGCACACTGAAAGGATGTAGAGTTATTTAAAGGTAGATTTAGATAATTAAAAAATGCATATTATAAATTCTAAGGAAACCACAAAAAATATAAAATGTAAGGATAGAAGCATTAAAAAACAAAATTCAACTTAGTAAATTTGAAGCTCTCATTGGCTTTATTAAGCAACTCATGAACCAGGCAGAATCTTATCTAGCAACTAGAAGGGCGCTCTGTAGAATTGTGTGAAATGAAAGTTTTTCACAGGAAGAAGGGTGGGGCAAGAAAACTATTATTGAAAGAAAAGGAAGAATAATTTTTGGGCTGGGACATCTTTTTAGGAGGAATAAACTGGGAAGGGATTTTATCAAGTGGGTTGCCCTTTCTTTCTATAGGGGATGGAGATGGCCTATGTGACAGATTTCCTTACTGGTGCTGCCAGAAATGAAAAGGAGAAAAATTAATGTAAAGTGTTATAACAAATAAAGAGACTGCCATCTCTCTGTACCATGTAAAAATTAGAACAACCATTACTGGGAGTCACCTGAGGTTTGGCTGAACAGAAGTCTTACCACTGGTGACATACATAAGAGGTCATCTCAAGACTGATTGGAGGGGCAGATATGTGAAATGAGCTGGTCCCACAACTGCTGTTGGCGATTGAGAATCAAGAGGTTTATCTTGGCTGCAGAAGTGTCCCTGAAGGAGCGAAAGGTTCCGGTTCCACACTGGGCTCCCCATATCAGGGTTTCAGTGCCAGGAAGAAAAGTCCCTACAACCTCTGACTGTGAAAACCAGTGGAGATTATGGCTGAGTGAGAGAGAGGGCTGCTGATGTCACAAATGTTCCTCTTACAGGGCCTGTACATGGATGGACTTGCTGTGTGATAGACTGTGGGCCCCAGGCCCAGCTAGTCCCAGGTCTGGGAGTGATCCAGGCTCATGGCTTAAGAATAGGACCTTGGATTTAGAATGTTACATTAGTATAGTAGGGCACCTGAGCCTAATATATGTAAGCATGATTCAGCTTATTGTATCATGCATGTGTGGCAGAATGTCACTATTGTTTTCTGACGTATAAAAATCCCATGTGGTCCCCTAGAGAGCAGAAGAAGAGCAGGAGCAGAAGCGTGTTCCCTGTGATAGAACTGCACTTTCTACAATAGAAGCGCACTCCCCACAATAAAGTTGGTGCCTGCCATTTCATTCTCATGTCAGCCCCTTGTGCATTCTTTCAACTGGGCATCTCACTGCTGAAATATTCTCTTCTCAGTCAGCTCAGTGCTGACACAGACACATTCACTCTGAGCTACAGTGCTAAGACAGATGCTTGTGGAGTGACAGGGACATATGGGGAAGGAACTGAGTTGTTTGGCTTCAGGATGGGGGCTGAAAGGTGAGCTTTTTCCCAGACAGAAATGCTGGCAGTACCACTCCTTTATTTCTTTGTTGAGCCCTATCTCCCCACTGTGCATGGGCTAGGTGGCTGCCATATCTAAGTCTCCATCAACCTGGTTAACACAGGTGGCTCTACCAAGGTGATTCCCTGAGACCCTGCTTCTCCCAACTTGCAGGCCCACTCAAGCTCTCTCCAGTGTGTCTTTTTTCCCTCATACAAATGGCCTGTCTTGGCTCATGTTGCAGACTATCTTAATCTCTCAAAGGCTCACAAAACACAAAGAAGCAGCAACTGGCCTTGGTGTGCCCCATACATCTTGCTGAGCAGCCGTAAGCCTGGCACTAGTGTCACCTGGCTTTGTTTACTACAAGCCCAGCATGGGTGGCAGCCACCTGTGGATTGCTTGGTAATTCTTATCAGGTGTCCCCAGAAGTGCATAGGCTGTAGCTGAACTTGGCTTGCAAGTGGGTCCCTCCCAGGATGCCCTTGGGTTGGCATACTTGGTAGCCTGCTTTGACAGGTGCTGGAGCTGAAGCACAATCCAGGATTGCACTGAAGGAGGACATACCTCAAGGGCAGACTGGGTATCACCAGAGCCCTGCTAAAGTGAATCATGCTCACTGGGATTGGTCTGTGACTGGTCAATCATCACAACCAATCAGCCCAAGTGTCAATTCCTCCCACTGATGTTCAAAAAGCAACCAAGGCTCAACTACATCAAGAGGGCACACACAATCCACACAAGGGACACATCTTGAGCACTTAATTCAAGTGACCAGGAAGAACTGCACCACTGGGACCCACAGGACAACTACTACATAAATCCACTCTACTAAAACTGGGAGACTTAGGAGCCCTACATTATACATAGAAACAAACATAGGGTGGCAGCCAAAATGGGGAAATAAAGAAAAATGTCCCACATGAAAGAATAGAACAAAGCTCCAGAAAAAGAACTTAACAAAAATGGAGACAAACAATCTACCAGATGCAGAGTTTAAAATACTGGTTATAAGAATTCTCAATGAACTTAGGGGAAGAGTAGATGAACTCAGTGAGAACTTTAACAAAGAGATAGAAAACATAAAAAAGGAGATAGAAAACAAAAAGAACCAGTTGGAAATGAAAAATATAATATCTGAGATAAAAAGTACATAAGAGGGAAACAAGAGATAGGATGAAGCAGAGGATCAAATAACTGATATAGAGTATGGGATAGTCCAGAACAGCAACAAGATAAAAAAAAATAGTTTAAGGGGCTTCTAGGAAAACATCAAGTGTAACAACAATTACATCATATGGGTACCAGAAAGAGAAGAGAGAGAGCAAGGAATTGAAACTTATTTGAAGAAATAATGACAGAAAACTTCCACAACTTGGTAAAGGAAAAACATACAGCCCCAGGAAGTTCAGAGTGTCCCAAACAAGATGAACCCAAAGAGGCCCACACCAAGACAAATTATAACTAAAACACTAAAAGTTAAGATAAGACAGAATCTTAAAAGCTGCAAGAGAAGAGCAATTAGTTTCCTACAAGAAATCTCCCATAAGACTGTCAGCTGATTTTTCAACAGAAAAATCAGGCCAGAGGGATTGGCAAGATATATTCAAAGTGATGAAAATATGGAGATACAACCAAGATAACTCTACCTAAAAAAGCTATCATTGAGAATTGAAGGACAGATAAAAAGCTTCCCAAATAAAAAAAGAGATAAAGGAGTTAATCACCACCAAGCCAATATTGCAAGAGATGTTGGAAGGACTTCTTTAAGAGGAAGAAAAAAATATGTATCAAAAAATCTGAACAATAAAATGGTAATAACTACAGACCTATCAACAAGTACTTCAAATTAAAATTAATTTAATGCTCCAGTAAAAAGATAGGTTGGTTAAATGTTTAAGAAAACAAGATCCTTATACATGCTGCTTATAAGATATTCACTTCAGATCAAAAGACACTCAAATTGAAAGTAAAGGGATTGAAAAAGACACTTCATGAAAATGGAATTAAAAAAAATATCTGGGGTAGCAACTTAAAACAAAGGCTATAATAAGAGACAAAGAGGACCCAGTAAAACCACTTCTAAGTATTTATCCAAAGAAACCCAAAATACTACTTTAAAGGGATATGCATATCCATATGTTCATTGCAGCATTATCTACAATAGTCAAGAAATGGCAGCAACCCAAATGTCCATCGATGGAGAAATGGGTAAAGAAGACATGGTACACATATATAATGGAATATTACTCAGCCATAAAAATAAATAAATAAGTATATAGGTAAATAAATAAATAAATAAATAAGAGAATGAAATCTTTCCACCTTAGTGACATGTATGGACTCAGAAGGTATTGTGCTGAGTGGAGTAAGTCAGCTAGAGAAAGTCAAATGCCGTACAATTTCACTTACATGTGGAATATAAAAAACAATATAAACAAAAAATACCCAGAAACAAACTCATAGTTATAGAGAACATTTTGAGGTTTACCAGATGTGAGAAGGTTTGCAGGGGTGGGCAAAAAAGGGGAAGGGATCAGAAGTACAAATTGTAGTTACAAATTGGTCATGGGGATTTAAAGTACACCAGAAGAAATATAGTAAATAATATTATAATAACTATGTACAGTGTCATATGGGTACTAGATTTATTGGAATGATCACTTCGTAAGTTATATAAATGTCTAATCACTACGTTGTACAGCTGAAACTCATATAATATTGTATGCCAACTATAATTGAAAAATAAAAAAAATATTTTTTAAAACTATAACTCTTCAACTGTTTCTCTTTGAAGAACTAGAACAATAATTAGCACGGTTTACAATATAAATAATTATGCAAATTTTCCATTTTCATACTTACTAGTTGTTTGGCCATGAGCAAGCACATGACATATTTATTAGTGTCTGAGGAATAAAAAGAACTTAATGAAAACACAGCTATTAAGATGAATCTAAAGAAATTTTTGGTATATAAATCTGAGAATGAAAGGATATCAGTGGAAGCACCATAGCACAATGAAAGCCAATTCATTTCACCAAAGTTATTTTATTGCCACTTAAAAATATCCATTTATGTCTTGTGAAAATAAAATCTTCTTGAATTACAAAAAAAAAAAAGATTACAGGCAAAAAGCATAAAAACTTAAAGTTATGCTTAGTAATCAATTTTCAGTATTTTATCTTATTTATAAATGATCTAGGTACCTAATGAACATCTATTAATTAACTCAATTTAGCATCAGTCTGAAGTTTTAATTTACCTAAAGAGGTTAGAAATGATTTTCATTCTACAAATCGTAGGTGTTACCAAGCAAGAGCCTGCTGCCTAACGTACATAGGAGCCAATACTATAGCACCTGCTTTTGAGAAAAGAAAAACCTTTTATTGCAAAGTTAACCAGCAAGGAGACAAAAGGTGAGGCTCAAATCTGTCTCCTCGGTCCAGAGTTTGGGGTGAGTTTTAAGGGGTTAAGGGAAACAGGCTGGTATGCAGAAGTCTGCTTTGATTGCAAGGCTTTGGGACTTGGCCAATGGATCTTCCTGGACAATGGACCCCTCATTTCTGAAAAGGTTTCAGTATTTAACTTCCAGTCATGGTTCTTTTGTTCTATAGGGGAAGATGAAACTTTAGTTTTGGGTGTAACTAGAGGTAGGTCAAAGTTCTCTCTTCTGTGCATGCTTTGCCTGAATGACTTGCAGTTTTGGACTGTTTTATCTGAGAAGCAACTTAATATCTTGTTAGAATCAGGATAGGACCAGTGTGAGCTGGTTCTGCAGTTACATAAGTGTTGTAGAAATAAGGTCAGTCCAAATAATTATTCAATTTGGGCAAAGACAAATGTTCATTTTCATAATTTGAAACATCTGGTAGATACAATGCTAGTTTATTGAATCAGAAAACCTTTAAAAGTTTAGGAAGAATAAAGTAGAATAAAAATGAATGCCTGTATTACACTTGACGTTGAAAACAGCTGTTTTTAGTAAACCAATAGTATTAAACTAGTCTTGTTTGCCAAATATTTACTTAAATTATGTAAACTTTAGTTTTAAAACCCTTTGAGTTAGTTTTGTTAAAAATATTCAACCAAGTGATTCAACCAGTTCTTGAATCAGACAGGATCCCATCTAGCAAATAAAGGGGACTCCACAGGTTGTACAAATTAGATGGTTTTTATAGGCAGAAAGAGAGATAGACTAAATTGAGTGGCTTATTTCAGGGAAGGTCACCTTCCCTTAGGGAAATTAGGGGGTCTTATCAGGCATATTACCTCACTAGTATTGATCAGGAAGTTCCAGCCTGATATGTTTAATATTACATTCCTGGGAGAGGCTGAAATTGTCACTAGATTGGTTATTAAGTTTGGTTTGGTGATGTGGCTTAGCAAAAGTGACTCCATTTTGGCTTATTGTTTCTTTTTTTAAACAGTTTCTACAAGAATACCTTTTTAAGTGTATGAAAATATTGGAAGTTCAATTTTCTTAATTTCTGGGAATTTTAGAACTATGCAATTTGTATAAGTGTTTATCTTTAAGCAAATCAGAATAGAAGTCCCTTCAAGAAATTTTATAGCCTAAGTTCATAATACCATCCCAAAGTAGGAAAATACTACCTACTCACAGACAAAAAGCATACAGACAGACACAAATAGAGCACTTCTAACTCTTCAGCCATGGGTCAGGCAAAAGCATAGAAATAAGAAAACTCCATGGGTCATATAAAAGAGCTAGTTCTCATTCTTGCCAAACCAATATACATGATGGAGATCTTCAATATTTTCTTTGCTCTGATGAATAACCTTATGGAGGCTGTGAGCTAAATTTTGGCAAGAGACTAAGGAGAGACCAGGTGGCTATCTGGGTGTCTCCAAAACACACCCAAGTGGCAAAATATTTAGCCTGTTTCCAATGAGCTTTTTCGGCCTCAGGTGTTAGCAGTTGTTGTGCCTTAGGTTTGTTAAGTGGAGTTTCTGTCTCTAAAGAAGGTTGAGCAGGGGAAGTATGAGGGTGGTAGAGGAAAAGTTTTCTTGGGTAGTTGCTATTTTAATGTATTTGTTCACCAAGGAGTTTCCTTGGTTTCGGGAGGTCTGACTTCTATTGTGAACTTTGATTTTGAGAAAGGTGATCCTTTGGTTTATAGTAAGTCTTCCAATAGGTTAGTGATGTGGGTTCCATTTTTGATGGGTGTCCCTGCAACTGTCATTGAACACTTTGTTTCCATTAAGGGGGTTCAAAGGTCTTGACAGGAGCAAGAAAAGTCAGGCAGTCAGGGCAAAGGTGCATAGGTGTGGGTCAGGGGTTGGGGGGTGAGGTGTGAGGAGAGCAAAGAATACTGACATTCCAAATGGAAAGTTATTCTCTTCCCAGAAGGTTGACTGTGGTCCTGTGGATAAGCATAAAACCATGGTGGGTAGTAAAAAGTTCTAGTGAGACAGAAAGAGGTTTAGAAAGAGGCACATCACATGATGGACAGCACAGATACATAACACCTCTAGAGTTCTCTGTACCTCCTTGGACTACTTGGCCTCTGTTAGAGAAGCCTTCTGTAGTGATTTACCTTTCTATGCTCCCACACAGATAGTCAAACCAATACTAAATGTAGTACCCTTACTTTAATTGACTAATTTTTTTTCTCTGCTTAATTCTGTTCTTGAGTCATTTTATCCTTTTCCTTTTGTATGTTAGAAAAACTGAACATTATAAACAAAATAAGAGATAAATAATGAATATCTTGGTTAAGCTTGGCCTCTTTTATATCGGTTCAGTTGCTGTGTTTTTCTGCTTTAATAAGATGTAGTATTAATAGGAATAAAGTCAATAAGATGAACAAGTCTGAGAGGTCTGAGAATCATATAATAAACACTGAAGGAAAGGACCGGTTTCCACAACTGTATGTCTGCATCACTGGGTCAGGGAGGGCAACCACTGTGTGTGAAGTTCTAAATAAATGATTAGTATGTGTTCATGCAGAAGAAACTCTATTCACAGTAAACCAATTAAGAATGCCTGAGGACAGAAACACAAAAGAAAATTACTGTACTTATAGATAGACAGAAAAAGGAGGCTACAGAATACTAATACGTGCCTCGGTGTTGGTATAATTTGTAAATATTAATAAATATTGTGAAGTTTTAAATTTGTTTATAAACAAAGCAAAGTCCTTTAAAATAGTCTCTCAGGTCAAGTCAATAATTATTTATTTCCTTTTGATATTATTAGAAAAATCACTGAGATATTCCTATATATCATAACTGATAGGTCAGCATATTGACCAGAAACCCATATTTATTCACCACATTTTGTTCTTATACAAACATTGGACTCTGCAAGCATCTTGATATCGCAAATTTAATAGATGTATTTTCTAAGTCAGGCAGCTGGGGAGGTACAGTTTTCAGCTCTTCCTTCAAAAGAGCCAGCCAATTGTGAAGGGTATGGGAAAGTGATAGCCTCTCTAAGGGCTGTTGTAACTTGCGGACCTTTGAGACTTGCTATAGCCTTTATACTCCAGGCCATGCTCTCTCCAGGCTGCTTCTAGCCAATGCATGAATGATGTAGCAGGCCTGCCCTGCCCATGTAGGATCCTCTGGCTGGCAGCCTTTGCTCTGGGTCTCACCATTGGCTTGGCCAAGACTTTTCCAGAGCTGCATTCAAGTCTGAGGCTCTTCTTCCACAGTCTTTCCTCTTTCCCTGTCCCCTTTTGCAGGTGTCAGAACTGCATCACGGTTTGAATGCTTGCCCCTCCTACTTCTACTCCACTGCTTCTTTACCCTCCATAGGCATTTCTCTGACAAATCACTTGAGAGTCTGATTCTATCTTGGCATTTGCTTTCCAGATAACCAAAGTAACCCACTAAGAAAAACAGGAAAAGTTTCCCTTGAGTTTCTCTTGTCCCTCTTGTCTCAATACAAACAACTGTCCATGGGAGACCTCCCCTGATCTTTTGTCTGAAATAGCCCCTTCCATTTTTTCCTTTGTGGTCTTTTTATTGTTTATGGAATTTATTACTAATTAAAATTGTTTTTCATTGTTTTTTGCTTAGTAATTAAGGAAATCCAAATTAAAACACAATGAGATACCATTTTCCAACCACCAAATTGGACACATTTAAAAAGGGTCACACTGTCAATTGTAAGTCATAATATGGAATTCCTAAATCTTTCAACTGTTCATAGGAATGTAAATTGGTACAAACTCTTTGAAAAACAGTTCATCATCACTTAGTAGATTTGAAGAGGTGCAAACTGTTTGACACAGCAATTCCACTGTATATGCCATAGAGAAATTTCAGCCCCTGTATCCAGAAAACCTATCTAGAATATTTGTATCTGTTTTATTATAATATCAAAAATGGAGAAAAATCAAATCAACTAAAATGGATATATTTACTTAATATAGCTTTATGATGAGATAAAATAAAGCAATGACAGACAGATAAGAATTATTACAAACATAATATTTATCAAAAATATTACAAACATAATATTTATCAAAAAAGCAAGTTGCAGAATATACATTATGCTTGTATTTATTTGAAGTTTAAAAATATGCAAATCAAAGCTACATCTTATCTAGCAGTATATTCATATCCATGACACTGTAAAGAAAAACAGTAAAATAATAAACAGGTAGGTATTAGAGAAGAAACAATAAAGGCCTTTGAAATTGTGGGTAAGTTTTCCTTCTTAGGCTGAGTGATTAAACAGGAGTGTACACCTTCTGTACAATTTACACACATAATTTGCAAGTTTTAAAGATAAAATAAAATAATAATGTCAACAAACAATTGGGAAAAAAGAATAGAGCGATAACAACACCAAAAACTGAGTCCAGTCTGCTAGAACGTGTAACATAGGATACAGAAAGACATATTTTTTTTGAGCTAAAGGTAATTTTAGCTTTAGGCTGAAGAGAACCTTCTGCTTCTCCCTTTAACTACGTAGAAGAACATGAATTAAGGGCCTTTCCCATAAGAGATTATCAGTGATAGACTCTTTTCAACCAACCTAAATGGCAAGGCAAATTTCTATTTACTAAACATCTGTTTTTCCTGTCATTCTGCAATGACCCTTTGAAACCCCTAAGGTACTTTACCTCATCCTTAGCTCAGAATGTCTTATATACCCATTTTCCTTTTCTATCTCTGAATCTCTCTCCTGCATTTGGTGTTTCTAACTTTTTCATGTATGCAGAGTTCCCATACACACACGTATATGTTAAATTTGGTAATTTTCTCTTGCTAATCTATCTCATGTTTCATTTGCTTATTAGATCAACCAGAAGAACCTTGAGGGTAGAGGAAAGTTTGCTCTTTCTCCACAATACAGTAGCCAAAGAAGGTACTTTTGAGGAGGTAAAACACACACTACTGAAAAGGATGAAAATTAGTATACATATATGGTCATACAAATTTAAATACAATTCTCATACATACACTTTTGCTTATATAGTTTTAATAAAATAATCCTGAATATACGTATGTATAACATGTTACTTTTTATAAGACAACCATGAAGATTGTAGGTACTTATATGGAATGCTCAGAATAATAGCATTTTGTAACTGGCATTGACACTCCCTTCCCCCCCCCACCTCACACAATGAATGAAAAAATGAATAATCAGAAAGATTAGGTCATTTATTTACAGTCAGGCACTGAGCTAGGATCACCATCTAGATTCTCCTGACTCAGTGCTTATTCCTTCCTCTTTACTGTACGGCCCTGTCAGAAAATGTTTAGAACTTGTGGCACTATGGTATATTGTATGTCATATCATCTTGTTCTCTGTGATTAATGCTATTATTTATGAAACTTACTCAAGGGTCCAGGATGCAATTTCCCACAATTTTTGAATGCCTGTACATCATTTACAAAATCCACAAGATGGCAAACTAAGAATATTCCTCAAACTCTGGACTTTAGTGGTAGAAATCCCAAGCCGTATAACACGTCCTGTTATAAAGAAGTTTTTATAATTTATACTTGACTGCTATGGCCTTGTTGGATCCCTACAATCTTATGTTCCATATTCTTAAAATTTTTTTTTAAATTATAGTTAACATACAATATACAATTTAATGTCTCCTCCACATATCTGCTATTACAATATTATTCACTATATTCCCTATACTGTACATTACATCCCCATGACTTATTCGTTTTATATCTGGATATTTGAACCTCTTATATCCCTTTACCTCCCCCCTATTTTTAATTTTTTTAGTTACAATGTACATTCAATATTATTTTATATTAGTTTCAGGCATATAGCATAGTCATTAGACATTTATATAATTTATAAAGTGATCCCCTGACTAGTCTAGTACCCACCTGACACCATACGTAGTTATTACCATGTTACTGACTATATTCCTCATATTTTACTTTACATCTCCATGACTGTTTCATAAATATCAATATGTACTTCTTAATCTTTTTACCTTTTTAACCCTGTCCCCAAATCCCTTCCCATCTGGCAATCATTAGCTTGTTCCCTGAATTTACAAGTCTGCTTCTGTTTTGTTTGTTTGTTTATTTTGTTCTTTAGAGTCCACATATAAGTGAGACCATTTGGTATTTTTCTTTCTCTGTCTGATTTATTTCATGTAGCATAGTACCTTCCTGGTCCATCCATGTTGTTGTAAACGGTAAGATTTCATTCATTTTTTTTTTATGGCTGAGTAGTAGTCCATTGTATATATGTCTTCCTAATGAAAGCCTCTGCAAAGCAGTTTAGAAACAGTGTAAAGATTTTTGTAAGTTAAGACAGTTTAGCAAAATCTTCAGTGTTTTTGTCCTTCCATTTTCTATTCATTGAATGTTCTTGCTGCAAATAAATCATATCCTTTTCTTTTGCTATGAATATCAATGCTATTCAAGAATTCTGGAATCAGATAATCCAGAAGTTTCTGACATCTTGCTATTGGCATCTAGTGAATGTTTTTTTCTCATATATGTTATAATTGTCTTGGTTCTTATTGTGATGAGTGATTTTCAACAAAAACCTGGATGTTTTGGGTATTGTGTTATGTGGCTCTGGGTCTTATTTAGACCTTCTGTTTAACTGGCTTCTTCTGACACTCTAGCAGGGGAAGAGCATGCCACTTCATTCCACTTGTCTGGTGGAAGTGGGAATCCAGGTCTTGGTCTCTAGGTTTTGGTTTTGTCTCTCTTGACACACAAGGGCAAGGGGCTCCTTGTTACTGTTCAGTGGGTTTGGGAGTCCTGGCTCACAAAAGGCATTCACTGATGCCACTCTGGTGGGAAGGGCAGGAGTGTCTTGTTCCTGTTCCCAATGTAACCTACTGTGACACCATGAGGAAAACTTGTTAAATCTAGATGATAATGAGAGTCTTGACTCTGAAACCACCTCAGCAGGGAAGGGTGGGTGCCTTGTTCCTGCTAGGTGTAGGTAGAAGTCTAGGGTTTCTGTAGTCTTCAGGGACACTGCCAGGAGGACTGCTGATTACCACCTGCATTAATACCTGAGGCTGAATATCATGGCTTTTTGCTCAAGTCTTCTCTGACACCAGGTATGCAGTGCTGGTGTTGGGCTGCCTTTTTATAGTCTGGTGAGGTTAGAAGTCTAAGTTTCCCACTTGGCCTTTATTGATGGGGCTGCTGTTTTTCTGTAATGTTTGGCTGGAACAGAGTAGTTACTGTGTAGAAATTTTCTGTCTCTTTAGGCCTCTCCTTTTCTGGTCCTTTAGGTGGAGAGAACAGGCTTTCTTTTTTTTTTCTTTGCTTAAACCAACTGGCATTTATGGGTGTTGACTTCTAAAGCACCAAGTCTGGCATATTAGAGACAAAAAGAAAAAAAAAAACCCAAGGTACTCACTGTCATCTATAAAATTCTAGCAATTTACCAATCCCAAGAGAATGTGACCCAAATATTACTTGCTGTCACAGTGATTTTCAATGCAGAAATATTTACTCTGAGTAAAAACAGCTTTATTCAGTATGCTCACAACCCCTTAGTCACTACTTAACATGTATGGTGGGGAAATTTCTATTTGTCAGGTACTAAAAGACATTTTAGAATACACCTTCCAGATGCTGCTATCTCAATTAGCAATATATCATTTATTGATAGCCCAGTGACCTATAGCAAATGTATGTGAATCATGGCTTGCAACCTCAAGTACCTCCAACCATTGGTAATTCACTGGAAAGACAAAAGAATTTGGGGAAGAGAAGGATTCAACTGGACAGAAGTCATTGAAGAGACTTTAAAGATAAGAAAATCACTAGCTTTTAAGCAAGTGTAGAGATCACATAAATGTAAGGAGGAAAACTAACATTCCATGTTGAAGAATAACATGAGCAGATATGTGGAGGAGACAAAGAGCATAATATGAGCGAGAAGCCAGAGGCCTCCCTGTCTATGATGGATATGGTATGTGTAGGAGCAGTAGGCAAACATTTGAATAAACAGAGATAGGCAAGAGCATGGAAGGTTTCAGGATCCAGTCATAAGCATTTCAAAGGGGTTCTTAAGGCAAAGGAAACTGTTATAACTATTGGAAATGAGACAAAACCAAGAGATCCATTATTAGGAATAAAAGAGAATCTAGAATCTATAAAAGTGGTAGATGATGAGATTAGGTTTAGTAGCAAGGTTAGTTAGAAGCAGAAGAATTTTGAAGAAAGAGCCAGGTGGAGCCTGGAAATAAAGTTGAGAAGGAATCAGGAAGCAGATCCTTGAATGGCCCTTTTTAGAGGTTCTTCTGTAAAATGTTACTCAAAGCCTCCTTCTTCAATTCAGTGGTGCTTCCTAAGACTCGGTCCTTACTGAGCAACTCCTGACATCTTGCTCCATGGTCTCTGCTTCTGTGGTGGTCTGGAAATGGTAAGGCTAGGGTAAACACAACCATAAAACTTAGGACAGTTGAAGAAAGGAGATGAGTATGGGGAAGGAGCCAAATGTCTCTATCCTAGAAATCCAGAAGAAAGGGCCTGTCTCTGACCATAACACAATGAGAATTGCAATACAGGGAGAAGAGAGAGATGGATTAAAGATGTCAAGCTGGAAGGGAGAGAAAAAAACCCCAGCCTAGAGCAAATAGAGCCTATATTTCAGAGACCATGGAAACTCCTTTATGACTGAATTGAAAGATATTAAGACGGGCTAGCAGGGCTGAATTTGGCAGATCAATCTGTGCAATACCTTTCCTACCTAGTTCCTCCTCCTCTATTTATTTATTTTTTCAGTTAACAATTTTATCAGATAGAAAAAGTTGTTCTTGCTGCATAGATTATAAAAAAATACTCAAAATATTTTCACTAACATGAAGAATATTTCGGAGGGACTCACAACCTCTCTGAGGAGAGAAAGAAAAATTGTCTTAATTCTCTCCTTTCCTTCCAGGACTATTCATAAAATCTCTGAGTCCTGAATCATCAGAATTAATCCCACACACCCTCATCCCTCTCTACATAAGACACTACTACCCTCCACATCCTTGAACTCAAGACAGGGATGTACCTAACCCTCATCTCCATTCTCTCTTGCCTCAAATCTTCTAAAACTCGGGGACAAGGAAAACTCCTAGACAGTACCACTTCTCTTAACAGGGGCAAAGAAATATTATTTTTGGACACACCTAATCATAAAGAATCATGGGTGTTATAAATGGGATTAAACTTACAAAAAAAAAAAAAAGGAAAAATATATATAGGTTTTAAATCTCCTATCCAAGCTTCTTCAATTTTGTTCTTCAATTTCAATATTTCTTGATGATGTGAAAAAAAAATACTTTAAAAACCTCATTTGCTGTCTTGTTTTTTTCTGCTAGATGCATGACCTCATGCTCAATTATACTTACTAGGCCAATTCTTCCTTCCAAATCTGGACTCTCAGTAAACAACACCTTTCACCGGGCTTGTGATGTGTTTTGATGATAACAAAGTGTCATTCTTGAAAACCTGTAAAATATCCAACTATTTTCTTGTGCAGGGGTTTTACAACTGGATTTATAAAATACATAGTAAAATTGCTTTCATCAATAAACTTTAATGATTTCTCTTAAGTTATAAATACAAATTATGAATAACCATTAATTAGCCCGGTAGTTTACTAACATCTAATCCTCAGCAGTAACAAAATCTAAGAATATAGACTCAGACATTAAATTTTGGTATCAATTTTTAGCCTGTCTTGAAGATTTTCTTGGTTCCATCACGAGGCCACATTTTGAAAACAAATGCTTTAGAGCAGAGCTTCTCAAACTTTAAAGAACATAAGAATTGCTAAAAGGGTTCCCAGCCCCAGAGATTCTGATCTAGTAGTTTTAAGGCTGGGGACAAAAAGTTTGCTTTTCTAAGAAAAGATGCTGCTGCTGCAGATTGTCAAACCACATTTTGAGTGGTGTTGCTTTATAAGATTCTCTGCTTATTTCTATCGTCATTATTGTTATGCCTTCCATACCTAATCATTAGAATTATTCTAGATAATATAAAGAGAGGTAAGTTATAAGAAATGTTGCTCCCTTTAATTACTTGACTTTAAATTGCATCTGTTGCTAAACTATTGGTCACAAGAATATAAAATAAATTCCTTAATTCTAGTAGTTAGAGTATCAAGAAATAAGAATGTGCAATTTGGACAAGCAAGAAATACTTGGTACCTCAATGCAGCCCTCAAGTAAAAAAAATGCCAGGTACTGCTTTCACGGCAGTGTCAGAGCTCACTCACTCCCTGCAGTGGTTAGTGCTCTGGCTGCTGAAAGCATTTTTCTCATCAATCCTTACCTGTAACATGTTTAGATAATAGAGGGATACTAAAATGATCTCACTCTCTCCTGGTTTGATCAACTTCTGCTTAATTAGTTTATCTAAAATCTATTGATTTAAAGGATATTTGTACTTTTTATGTATGTGTGAAGGAATCTTTTTTAAATAAAAAATTATTAGAGTTCTCTCTATATAAAATACCTGGGAATCGATTTAGCCAAGAAGGTAAAAGACCTGTTCTCAGAAAATTATGTCATTGAAAAAAGAAATTGAAGAAAATACAAATAAATGGAAGCATATACCCTGTTCATGGTTAGGAGGAATCAGCATCATTAAAATGGCCATACTGCTCAAAGCAATCTATAGATTCAGTGAAATCACTATAAAAATACCAATAGTATTTTTCAGAGAGCTAGAACAAATAATCCTAAAATTTATATGGAACCATAAAAGACCCCAAGTAGCACAGCAATCGTGAGAAAGAGGAACAAAGTTGGACTTATCACACTACCTGATATCAAATTATACTACAAGCCTACAGTAATCAAAGCAGCATGATACTGGCATAAAAACAGATACACTGATCAATGGAACAGAATAGAGAGCCCAGAAATAAATCCACGCCTGTATGGTCATTTAATATATGACAAAGGAGTTAAGAATATACAATGGGGTAAAGAAAGTCTCTCCAATAAATGGTGCTGGGAAAATTGAACAGATACATGCAAAAAAAAAAAGAAAAAAGAAAGAAAGAAGAAAGAAAGAAAGCAAGAAAGAAAGAAAGAAAGAAAGAAAGCAAGAAAGAAAGAAAGAAAGAAAGAAAGAAAGAAAGAAAGAAAGAAAGAAAAAGAAACTGTACCACCTCCTTATACTGTATACAAGAATAGACTCCAAGTGGATTAAAGACTTAAACGTAACACCTGAAACCATAAAACTTCTAGAAGAAAAAATAAGCAGTAAACTCTCTGATACTGCTAACAGTAATTTCTTTTCAGATATATCTCCCCAGGCAAGGGAAACAAAAGAAAAAGTAAACAAATGGGACTACATCAAACTAAAAAGTTTTTACACAGCAAAGGAAACCAACAACAAAACAAAAAGACAACTGTCTGATTGGAAGAAGATATTTGCTTATGATATATCTGATAAGAGGTTAATATCCAAAATATCTAAAGAACTCATACAACTCAACAACAAAAAGAAGCAAACAATCCAATTTAAAAATGAGCAGAAGATCTGAACAGATATTTCTCCAAAGAGGAAATACAGATGGCCAATAGACATATGAAAAGATGCTCAAGGTCACTAATCATCAGAAAATTGCAAATTAAAACTACAATGAGATATCGCCTCACACCTGTCAGAATGGCTATCATCAATAAATCAAAGAACAATAAGTGTTGGTGAGGATGCAGAGAAAAAGGAATCCTAATGCATTTTTGGTGAGATTGTAAATTGGTACAGCTTTAGAAAACAGTATGGAGGTTTCTCAAAATATTAAAAATGGGTATACCTTTAGGCCCAGCAGTTGCACTTCTGGGTAATTATCCAAAGAAATCAAAACAATAATTCGTAAAGACATGAACCCCAATATTCATGGCAGCACAGTTTACAATAGCCAAGATACTGAAGCAACCTAAATGCTTGTCAACAGACGATTGGATAAAGAAGTTATGGTTCATATATATATAATGAAACATTACTCAGCCATTAAAAAATTGAAATCCTACCGTTTGCAATGAAATGGATGGACCTAGACATTATTATGCTGAGTGAAATAAGTCAGACAAAGAAAGATAAACACCATACGATTTCACTTATATAAGGAATCTGAGGAACAAAAAGAACAAACTAATCAAAAATAGACTTACAAATATAGAGGATAGTCTGGTGATGGCCAGAGGGGAGGGGGGTTGGCAGGGTTGGGAGGATGGGTGAAGGGTTAAAGAACTACAAATTATTAGTTGATAGATGGTCACAGGGATAGGGGCATGGCATAGGGAATGCAGTTAGCATTAATATATTGGCTAGGTGGAAAACCAGATGATAGAAGGAGCAATTAAGGGGATTGTTTTATAAACTATATAAATGTCTAAGCAATGTACTGTATACTTGAAGCTAATAAAAAAAAAAAAACGAAAATGTTAAAAAAATTATTAGGGTGACATTGATTAACAAAATTAAATAAGTTTCAAGTGTATCAGTCAACAGAAAATGGTATATATGTTGCATTGTGTGTTCACCACCCAAAGTTCTATTTCCTTCTGTCACCAAATATATCAACTGTTTTATCCCTATCTACCTTGCCCACCCTTACCTCTGGTAACTACTAATCTACTGTCCGTGTCTGTGAGTCTTTGTTTTATTTGCCATGTTTGTTTGTTGATTTCAGTTTTTATATCCTACATATTAGTAAAATCATATGGTTTTCAACTTTTTATGTCTGACTTATTTTGCTTGGCATGATTATCTCATGATCCATCCATGTCGCACATGGCAATATTTCATCTTTTCTTATGGCTGAGTAATATTCCATTGAATATATGTACCACATCTTCTTTATCTAATCATCTATCATAGGACACTTTGGTTGCTTCCATGTCCAGGCCACCATGAATAATGCTGCTATGAACATCAGATGCGTATATCTACAGATAATAGTTTTCAAAATTTTTAGGTA
This sequence comes from Eidolon dupreanum, assembly GCA_028627145.1. NCBI lineage: Eukaryota > Metazoa > Chordata > Mammalia > Chiroptera > Pteropodidae > Eidolon > Eidolon dupreanum. The sequence continues at coordinate 89,407,337 of CM053509.1, forward strand.
AATATCCAGAAGAGAGACTACTGGATCATACGGCAATTCAATTCTTAGTTTTTTAAACTGCCATACTGTTTTTCGTAGTGATTGTACTAATTTGCATTCCCACCAGCAGTGTATGAGTGTTCATTTTGCCTATGACCTCTCCAACACTTGTTATTACTCATCCTGTTGATGATAGCTATTTTAATGGGTGTGAGGTGGTATCTCATTATGGCTTTGATATCATTTCCCTATTAGCTAGTGAAGTTGCACATTTTTTCACATATCTGTTGCTATTTGTGTGTCTTCTTGGGAGAAGGGTCTGTTCAGGTCCTCTGCCCATTTTTAAACTGGATTTTTTAAAAAAAATTTTAGTTTTATTTTTTATATATTTTGGATATTAGGCCCTTATTGGAGGCTTTGTTTGTAAATACATTCTCCTATTTGGTTGGCTGCCTCTTTGCCTCGTTTATAGTTTCTTTTGCTTTGCAGAAGCTTTTTAGTTTGATATAGTTACATTCATTTATTTTTGCTTTTACTTTCTTTGCTTTTGTGGTCAAATTCATAAAATCCTCTTTAAGTCCAAAGTCCATGAGTTCAATATCTATGTTATCTTCTATGCAGTTTTTGGTTCAGGTCTTATATTCAGGGCCTTGATTCATTTTGAGTTAATTTTGGTGTATGATGATAGACAATAGTCTAGTTTCATTATTTTGCAGGTGATTTTCCAGTTTTCCTAGAACCATTTGTTAAAGAGGCTTTCCTTTCTCCATTGTATGTTTTTGACTCGTCTGTCAAAAATTACTTGTGCATATATATAAGAGGGTTTACTACTGGACTCTCATTTTGTTCCATTGGTCTGTGTGTCTGTTTTTCTGCCAATACCATACTGTTTTCATTATTGTCACTTTGTAGTATAATTTGAAGTCAAACAGAGTGATACATTCAGCCTTGTTCTTTTTTTTCTCAGGATTGCTTTGACTATCTGGGGTCTTTTTTGCTTCCATACAAATCTGGTGATTTTTTTTTTTTGTTTAGTTTCTCTCAAAAATGCTGATGGTATTTTGATGTGACTGCACTGAATCTGTATAATGGTTTAGGTAATAAGGTGATTTTAACTATTTCAATTCTTCCAATCCAAGAACATAGAATGTCCTTCAATTTCTTTGTGTCTTTTTCAATTTCTTTTAATAGTGTTTTATGGTTTTCAGTGTACAGGTTCTTCACACGTTTCATTAGATTTATTAGGTAATTTATGCTTTTTATTGTAATTGCAAGAAGAATTTTTTAAAAATTTTTTCCTGAATTTTTAAAAAATTTCTTTTACTCATTATCAGAGTATAGGAATGCTTGGGTTTTCGTATATTGACTTTGTATCTTGAAACTTTACTGTATTTGTTTATTATTTCTAATAGTGCTTTAGTAGAATCTTTCAGGTTTTCAATATAGTCATTCATGTTACCTGCAAAAAGTGACGATTTGACTTCTTCATTCATACTTGGATATCTTTTATTTCTTTCTCTTGCTCGATTGCTCTCATTAGGACTTCCAAAATTATATTGAATAATAGTGTTGATAGTAGACAGCCTTGTCTCATTCCTAATCTTAGAAGGAAGGTTTTTAGCTTTTCACTATTAAGTATATTAGTTGAGGTTTGGTCATATATAACCTTTATTATGTTGAGGTGCTTTCCTTTTATGCCTATCTTATTAAGTGTTTTAATCATAAATGGATTGTCAAAGGCTTTTTCTGCATCTATTGATGTGGTCATATGATTCTTATTTTTTAATGTGTTTATGTGGTATATCACATTAATCTATTTGTGTATGTCAAACCATCCCTGTGCCCCTGGGATGAAGCCCACTTGATCATGGCGTATAATCTTTTTAATATATTGCTGTATTCGGTTTGCTAGTATCTTATTTAAGATTTCTGCATCTGTGTTCATGAGAGCTATTGGTCTGTAGTTCTCTTTTTTTGTGTTATCTTTACCAGGTTTTGGTATCAGAATAATACTGGCCTCATAAAATGTGTTGGGAAATATTGGCTTCTCTTCAACTTTTTGGAAGAGTTTAAGGAGAATAGGTATTAAATATTTGAATGTTTGGTAGAATTCCCTGGTGAAGCCAGCTGGTCCTGGACTCTTACTTTTTGTGAGGTTTTTGATGATTGTTTCAATTTTCTTACTGTTGATCAGTCTATTTAGATTTTTCAATCCTTCATTATTTAGTCTAGAAAGATTATATTTTTCTAAGAACTTGTCAATTTCTTCTAGGTTACTAAATTTGGTATCATATATTTTTTCATAATATTCTTGCATGATTCTTTGTTTTCAGTAGTATCTGTTGTAATTTCTCCTCTTTCATCTCCGATTTTGTTTATTTGTGTTCTTTCTTTTATTTCTTTAGTGAGTTTAGCCAAGGGCTTGTCAATTTTATTAAACTTCTAGAAGAATAATCTTTTTGTTACATTAGTTTTTTCTATTATCTTTTTGTTTTCAATTTAATTTAATTCCTCTCTAATTTTAGTTATTTCCTTCCTTCTGCTGACTTTGGGCTTCATTTGTTCTTCTTTTTATAGTTTTCTAAGATGTAATGTTAGGTTGTTTATTTGGGCTCATTCTTGTTTCTTGAGATAGGCCTTTAATGATATGAACTTTCCCCTTATTACTGTCTCTGCTGTGTCCCAAAAGTTTTGATGTATTGTGCTTTCATTCTCATTTGTTTCTATGTATCTTTGATTTCTGTTTTTATTTCTTCTATAACCCTGTCATTCTTCAGTAGCATTTTAATTCCCATAAACTTGTGGTTCTTCCTGCTTTTTTTTAACAATTAATCTCCATTTTCAAAGCATTATAATCAGAATATATTTGATATGATTTCATTCTTAAATATGTTGAGGCTAGTTTTGTGTCCCTACTTATGGTTTATCCTCACGAATGTTCCATGTACACTAGAAAAGAATGTATAAGCTGCTGCTTTGGCATGAAAGGCTCTGTAAATGTCGGTTATGTCCAATTGGTCTAATGTATCATTTAAGGATGTTATTTCCTTATTGATTTCCTATTTGGATGACCTATTCATCTCTAATTGTGGGATATTTAGGTCCCCTGCTATGATTGTCTTTTTGTCAGTTTCACCCTTTAGTTCTATTAGTAAACACTTTATATATTTTGGTGTTCCCTGATTGAGAGCATGGATATTAATAAGTGTTAAGTCTTCTTGATGTATGGTTCCCTTTATCATTATGAAGTGTTTATCACTGTCTCTCATTACCTTTTTTATCTTGAAGTCTATTTCATTAGATACAAGTATAGCTACACTGCTTTTCTTTGGATGTCATTTACTTAGAGTATCATTTTTCATTCATTCACTTTGTGTCTATATTGTCCTTGCAGCTGAGATGCATCTCTTGAAAGGAACATATAGTTGGGTTTTGTTTTTTGATCCAATCTGCTATTCTGTCCCTTTTTATTGGTGAGTTCAGTTCCTTTACATTTAGAGTGGTTATTGAAATATGAGGTTTCCTTACAGCCATTTTTTGTTTTGTTTTCTGGTAGCTCGGTGTCTCCATTGTTTTTTTTTTTTTTTTTGTCCTTGTGTTTCTATCTGTTCTTTTAATTTGGTTGGGCTTGGTGGATTTTCCTTCTATTCTCTCATGTTTTATGCTATGTGTCTCAGTTCTGGATTTATAGAGTATTGTTATCATTAAGTTTATGTAAAGGATAATTATATATAAACAGTAGTCCATTTTCTTCTGCATGTACCTTATCTCCATTACCATTTGAGAATTTGGATCATCCTCCACTTTTCTGTTTTCATTGTCTCAAATTCTCTGAACGTTCACAGAGGCTGAACATTCATTTTTAAGTTACAGTAGCTGTTATCTTCTCTTTTTAGAGTGTTTCTTTTTTCAGCCATTAACCATTATATAATATGTACGATTTTAATACCCTGTTCTTAATAAGGGCTGTACTTTCCTGCTTCTGTCTGCTCATTAGTCATCTTACTCATCCTTATGTATTTTTGTCCTTTTGTTTCAGGTAGAATGACCCTCTTCAGTATATCTTGTAATGCAGGTCTTGTATTGGAGTATTCCCTCAGCTTTTATATATCTAGAAAGGTCTTTATTTATCCTTCATATTTAAAGGAGAACTTGCTTGATATATTATTCTTGACTGGCAGTTTCCTTTTTCAATATTTTGAATATTTGGTTCCACCCCTTCCTTGCTTATAGGGTTTGTGCTGAGAAGTCTAAAAGTAGTTTAATGGTTTTTCCTTCATAAGTTCCTGTCATCTTTTCCATGGCTTCCTTGAGAATTCTTTCTTCATCATTAATTTTTGACAATTTTAATATAATGTGTCTTAGAGAAAACCTTTTTGGGTTGAGATAATTAGGTGTTCTTTTGGTTCTTGGATTTGAAAATTCAGCTTTTTCATTAGATTTGGGGAATTCTCATTGACCATTTATTTGAATATGCTCTCTGCTCCCTTCTCCCTCTCTTCTCTGTTTGGCATACCCATTATTCTCCACCCCCATCTTTATTGAAATATAATAGACAATTCATTGCTTGTATTTACATTGTACAACTCAATGAATTTTTTTCAATTAGAGTTGGTATACAATAATATACCAGTTTCAGTTGTATAGCATAGTGATGTGTTCTACATGACTCACAAAGTGATCATGGTACTAAATCAAGTATCCCTCTTCCCCCTTACATATTTATCAAAACATTATTAACCATCTTCCTCATGCTATACTCTACATCTCCGCATCAAATCAGCAACTATCCATTTGTACCTATTAATCCCTTTACCTCTTTTTTGCTGTCTTCCAACCCTGTCCCATTTAGTAGCCCTCAAAATATTCTCTGTATCTATGAGTTTATTTCTGCTTTCATTGTTGTTGTTATTTTGTTCTTTAGATTCCACATGTACATGAAATCATGTGATATTTGTCTTCCTCTGTCTGGCCCACTTCATTCAGTGCAATACCCTTGAGATCCAACAAGGCAATACCTTTTTCTGTTTCCTTCCTTTTAGTCTGTGTGTGTCTTTTAATCTGAAGTGAGTCTCTTATAGGCAGCACATGTAGGGGTTTTGTTTTATCTATTCAGCCACTCTGTCTTTTGGTTGGAGTACTTGGTTGATAGAAATGTAACTATTACCATTCTTTTAATTTTTTTTATACCTACAGCACCCGGTCTTCCTAGGTTCTCTCCCATCCAAGTACTAACCAGACCTGACCCTGTTTAGCTTCCAAGATCAGATGAGATTGGGAGTATTCAGGGAGGCATGGCCATAGACAGTTATTACCATTCTTTATTCCTGTGTTTGGTACATGTTTTTTTTTCTTCTTAAAGAAGTCCTTCCAACATTTCCTGTAATCCTGGCTTGGTGTTGATATTACTTTAGCTTATTTTTGTCTGGGAAGCTCTTTATCTGTCCTTTGACTCTAAATGATAGCTTTGTTGGATAAAGTATACTTGGTTGTAGATTCTGGGTTTTCATCATGTTGAATATTTTGTGCCAAGTTCTTCTGTCCTGCATAATTTCTTTTGAAAAATCAGCTCCTGGTCTTATGAATGCTCCCTTGTAGGTAACGAACTGCTTTTCTCTTGCTGCTTTTAAGATTCTTTGTATTTAACCTTTGACATTTTAATTATGATGTGTCTTGATGTGGGCCCCTTTGGGTTCTTGTTTTTTGGTACTCTCTGAGCTTCACGGGGTGGTATGTCTATTTCTTTCACCAGGTGAGAGAAGTTTTCCATCATCATTTCTTCAAATAGCTCTTCAACGTCTTGTTTTCCTCCTGGTACCCCTATGAGATGGATATGTACATTTAACAGTATCCCATAGGCTCCTTAAATTATTATTATAGTCTTGTCTTCCATTTTCTTGCCATTCTGATTGAGTGTTCTTGGCTTTCCCATCCTCTATACAGGTTGTTTGATCTTCTTTATTCACTCTGTTTATTCCATTTAATATACTTTTCATCTCAGATAATGTGTTATTCATTTCTGACTGGTTTCCTCTTATCATTTCCATGAGTTTATAATTTTTATGTGCTTTTTATCTCTTTATTAAAGCTCTCACTGAGTTCATCTATATTTCCCCTAAGTTCATTGAGCAACTTTATGAACAATGTTTTGAACTCTGCATCTTTTAAATTGCTTGACTGTATTATTCCTGAATCTCTGTTCTGTTCTTTCATATGGTTTCTGCTTTTTTGATTTCCCATTTTGGCTGCCTTTCTGTGTCTCTTTCTATGTACTCAGCAAAGCTCTTAAGTCCCCTGGTCTTATTAGTGCGGCTTTGTGCAGTAGGTGTTCAGTGGCACAATACTGAGAAAGTTTCAGCTGCAGGCCAAGTTTAGCCTCAGCCTGTGACCCTCTGTGGCCACCTGTTAAGATTCAGCAAGCCATCCACAGATACTGTGCTTATAGTTGCTTCAAGGGGCCATGCCAGACATCATGGGCTCCTGTCACCAGTGTGAGTCTTGGCTCTGCTCAGCAAGGAGCACCTGACTCGCCAAGGATACTCTTGAATGTGGCTTGTGTGGGGTGGTGAGTTGGGGGAGGTGGAATTTCAGGGAATCCTATTATCTGGTTTGCTGACGTCTCAGCTATGGTGGTGCTGAGTCTGCACACTGGGAGGGGGAGAGCTCAACAATGGGACAATGGATACTGCCTACATTTCTGTACAGAGTGAGCCTTGCCTCCAGCCCTCACTCCCACAACTCAGTGTTCCCCTGTAAGTTCCTAGTGCCCTTGTGCAGCCTACATGGCACTAGTGCTCAGAGTGAGCAGGTAAGTCACCACAAAAGTCTGCTCAGGGACATGGTACCTTTAAGAGGCATCTTCAGCTGCCTCTTGCCACTGCCACAGCCTCTGTTCTATTCAGCCACTTGGTACCAGACAGCATTGTGTCTTCACCCCCTCCTACCTTTTATAATTACAGATTGATTAATTTTTTCTCTCCTTAGTTGTAGTGCTTCTGTTCCTCTAGATTCCAGGTAACTTTCTTTGCTGTTTGCTACATGTTTCTGTCACAACTTTGATTTGGTTGCAAGAGGGATGAACAGAGTCTCTATCGTCTATGCCAATTTTATTTTTAACAAGCAGTATTGCTGTTTTGATTTCTGATTTTTCTTTGTCATCATTTTAACTTCTTAACTATTATGCAAGATTATTATCCTGAGAACAATCTTGTATGTATCCTAAAAAAACGGAGTAATAATCCATCATTTTTTTCAATATTTTTGTGTCATTTAGATAAAAAATGAGTATGAAGAATGTATATCATCCTCAACTGAAGGAATTATGTCCGTGATTTAGCTATACCTTATTATTTGAAAGTATTTTTCTTAAATTCTAATCCATAAACTAAAAGTTCATTTCTCTAAGTTTTTACTTTATAGTGAAACCAAATTATTTAATAGTATTTGCATCAATTGAGTCTTGGAAAGCCATTAATGTTTTTTAAAATTTGATAAGTCTCTTTTATAATGTTCATGTGAAATATAAAAAAAATCCTTTTAGCTTACAGTCTATAATTAGAAATTTAACCATGAAAAGAGAATAAAAACTGAAATCACAATAGCAAAATGAATTTCACAGGCTAATTAGAATCTTTGAGAGCTTCAAATTTTAATTAACACTTTACATTTGTAAATTAGCTGTTAAAAATTTGCGTTTTGTTGTCCTATCTGAAAAAAACATATTTTAAGTAGTGAATGTAAAGCCAAAAAAAGAAAAATTCCATCAGTTTTGAAAATATTTTGCTTTTCTTAATGTATTCTTGTGTCTCTTTCAGACTTTATGTGGCTTCTTTTCATTATTACAAGGTAATTCTCTACGAGTGTGGAAAAGCAGTAAGAAAACACCAGTAAAACCAAATTTTTGAAAACAATTTTAATGAGAAAAGTAACATTAAGTAACTAGAATTTTGTTTCATTACTTAGCTCATGTTAGACAAAGGCTGGAAATCATCATGTTCTTCAGATTTCAGAATATCCTATAATGGTGTTGGGAGCAGACAAAAAAATTCTCAATTTGCTGAAAATCTTTTTTTTTTGTTTTTTTGTTTTTGTTTTTATTTTACTTAGATAAACCCCAGGATCATCTGCAATTTTAAGAAGAAAGAAAATATGCTCCAAACATAACAATTCAGTAAGTCAAAGCAACAGGAAAATATACTACATTTTGGGAGGCAATGGGCAAAAATCAGAGCAATGTGCCCATTTAGGAGCAGGAAAAAAAAGAGAATGGAAATGAGGAGGAGATGTTTACTTCCTGGTGACACAAGGAGCATTCATGAGTTTAGTTCTGAAGCTCCCCTCAGAGAGGAAGAGGAGACCAGTGGGTCCTCAGTTCATTTGGTAACAATGACTTGCAGCAGCTATTCTCCACCCTCCCACCAGACCAAGGTCTATTCTAAGGAACTGTCTTGCAGGCTAACGCAATGTAAGAACATGTAATTCACCCTTTCTTCTGGGTGGTGGTACTGTCTCATTTTTTTTTTCTGGAAATTTATTGACCTATCTGTCTAGTGTTCTTTTTTAGGGAGAAACCTTCTACTCTACTCATCTGTGAATTTCCTGTTTTACTTTCTGCCACTCCTTTTATCTACATGATCTCCACAGAAGGTGTCATGTTTTTAGCTGATGCACTCTTAGCTGTATTATCCAGAGATGGGCATCTGACCCAGGGTGGGATGATTAGAATTCTTGCCTAGAGATTTGAAATGGAATGAAAATGTTTCCCATTCCCATCTTGTTTATGTCCTGGACAAAAACAGCAAAAAACAACATAAACTTAGATGGGCACATTCATTGAAGGAATAAGAAAGCCATTCCACCCAGAACGATAAATAATAAAGCACATTAGTAGATGAAAACAGAAAAAAAAAAAACCAATCTTTTTGTTTGCTTGTTTTAGCATGTTTAAGTTGGTTTTCTGAAATGTTTTTGATGAGATTATTACCTGACATATTTCTAATGCTAAGATTATAGTTGTAGTAAATGACCATTGGGCCCCTCTTTCTTGTAGATAGAAGATACTTTAAGTTTAAAACTTAAACTGTGTTCTCTTCATTTAAATATTCAAGCCAATTCCATGTTGAAGCACACACTTTCTTTTACTGCTATTGAGATGTTACATGGCCTCATTTGCTGAAGAACAAAGCTCTCAGAGAATGATTTTTGGACAAATGTCATACTTTGCAATGACAGATAACATTTAAAAAATCACTGGACATCAAATCTTTGTCATAAATTGAAGGAAGTCTTGCTTCCTTGCCCTTGCCAACCTGTATTTGACATATGTCAATAAAAAATAACCTTTGTTTAAACTGCTAAGATTTTTTTTAAACCTACAGCATAAACTTACTTCTCTTCACTGGCATGAATATTTATTTAGTTTTTGTATATTTTTGACTTTTAATTACGTGAAATTTATTTTATTAATGTTTTATATGAGTATATAAACTATGTGGCTTCATATGGCTATTTTAAATAAAATCGCATTTCATCACACAATTATGCAATGTGAAGTTGATTGGTTTTATTTATATATATCTCAAGAAGAATAAGAACAAAATTATGTTGAGATTTTCAGGAAATGCTATGTAACCTTAAGAACTATTTTTGGAAGAAAAGCAAGAATGTGAGAAAATTAATTAGAAACTGTATTAAATTGCAAGAAATAGTAGCCCCAAACAAATTAGATATTCGTTTTTTTCTCTCATGTATCCTGAATGTAAAAAGCCAGTGGTGGCAACCTATGGTAGGCTTTGTGCCCCATGATATGATTGAGTCTTTCTAACAACTCTTTTTCCAACTCAAAAACAAAGCAAAACTAGAACCACTATTTTTGCTATAATTTTCATATATATCTGTGATCTACAAATGTTATAGCTTAGGATCCTATAGTAGTTACATTAAACTTTTATATTTTATTTCATTTATTACTCTATCAATTGCACTCTATTTCATATCTTCTCCCAACTTCCATCAAAATGGACCACATATACTTTGTTCATGGATCAAACACAGTTGATACTGCTTTTATGGAATAGGAAGATTTATACCAAACTTTATCTTCAGGGATTTTCACATAGATGATTATTGATTGTAATATATATTATTGAATAACACATGGCTCTAGGCAAGATGATAACAGCCCTATTATGGGATAAAAGAAGAGAATTCTGTTACTTTGGAAGCAGAATGTTGTATACCACTTGTGGCTGTGTTTTGATTTGTGTATGTACATGGTCAGGTAGAATTTAAAGAGAAGGAGTAAATGAACTTGGTCTCAAAGTTGCTTATATACTCTTGTAAGTAAGTCTCATACAACTGACCTTGCATCAGAAAACAAAACCACAGCAACATTAACATTAGTAATAGATAGAACAATACAGTAAGATGCAATCAATGATATTGGAAACATTTTAAAACACCATTTAACTCCTTATTTAATAAAATGTTGAGAAATTGTAGGTTAAAAAGAAACCTATGGTGAGGATAGAAGTGGTATGTTATACCTCATAAGAAGGTCTAATCTGAGGAGAAACAGACAAGACCTGAAAGTCTGCTTTAGTGAATGGTCCAATTATATTAGCATCACATAACTGAGAAAACAATGTACAGCTATTCTGTATTCCACAGAGAGACTGAGAGAGGGAGAAATTAGAGTGTATACATCAGTGAAAATACAACAAGTTGGTAGAATGAGCTGGAGTCCAGGAAATAATAATAATAGAAGTAATTGGAAAATATGGTGTGAAAATATTAATAAACTTGTAGCAAAGATTCCTGAGAAAATCATAGAAACTCCTCAGGAGTCCATAAGTCTGATGTATAAGACAATGTCTATATGTTCTAAGTACTAAAATGAATTATGAAATTATTACTTTAGAAGTGAGACAAATCAAAAAGAAAATTCAGTGCTGGTTGCATAATGAGACAGAAGTTCTAATTTACTTGACAGAAAGGAAGGATCAGTTCAAATCACTGTGTGTATAACATGACCTTAAAATGACCCAAAACAGCCTAGAAGAGTTCACTCAGAAAATTTCAGCAAGAAAAAGATGCCCTAATACTATCCTGAATGGGCAAGCTCTGGACAAGTTTATCTTTTATTTTTTATTTTTGAAACTAATAGTTTTCTTGAAGTATAATTAACTGTAGTGTCCTACCAAAATTCACGTTCTTCTCAAACTTCAGAATGTGGCTGCACAGTATGACCTTATTTGGCAATAAGATCTTTGCAGATATAATTAAGGTAAGGATCAAGATGAGATCCTATTAGATTATATGGGCTGTAAATTAAATTAAATGAGATTGTTCTTATAAGAAACAGAAAAGGACACTCAGAGAGACACAAAGGAGAATGCTATGTGAAGACAGAGATATCTCTACCTTATATAAATGCCAAGGATTGCCAGCAACCATCAGAAAGGAGAGAGATATATATGGAACTAATAATCCCTCAGATCTTCCAGAAGGAACCAGCCCCTTCAAAACTTTGATTTTGGACTTCTGCTATTCTCTCCCCCTGCCAATTGTTGACAGAAGACATTTCTGTTGTTTTTAGCCACTGAGTTTGTGATAATTTATTATGGAAGCCTTGGGAAACAAATACAGATTTTGGTAGCAGTAACTGAGGTGCCACTGTAACAGATAACTAAAAATGTGGAAGTGACTATTTAATTGGGTAATGAGTAAAGGTTGGAATAGTTTTTAGGCTGATGGAAAGAAAGGCCTAGATTGTCTTGTTGAGAAGGTTGAAATATGAATGTTAAAGATGATTCTGGTAAGAGCTCAGAAAGAAATGAAAAGTACTATACAGAAAGTTTCTCATCATGAACTTTCTGTTGTTCATGAACAGAATCTTGGTAGAAATATTAATGTTAAAGGTAATTCTTGTGAGACCCTAAAAGGAAGTGAGGAACATATTATTTTAAATTAGAGAAAAGGTAACCTTTGTTATAAAGTGGCAGGAAATTTGGCTAGATATGTCTTTTTGTTTGGTGGTAAATAGAATTTACAAGTGATGAACTTGGATATTTAGTTGAGATTTCCAAGCAAAGTTCCCTACTACCTTAGTATAATGTATGAGGCAAGACCAAGTGAGAAAGGAGATACAAGGCAAAAAAAAAAAAAAATCCAACCCTTGATTATTTGGAATTCTGCAAGCCAATCCAGATTACAAAGGATGAAAAAATGAGAAAGTACACTATTAGGAAAGTGTGCTTGAGAGAGAAGGCCAAGGGTGTAGCTTTTGCTGAAGAGATTAGGTAGATGACTTATGGATCCACTCAACTATCTCAGCAGAGCCAGGAATAGAGATGGGTTGTGTAGAAAGGATCTGTGGAGAAGGCTTTGTCTAATGATGATGTATACAAAAGACCAAGAGGTTTTTGAGAATGTATCAGCAGAAACACTCTCAGTTTCTCAGTCTCTGAAAGGACAGAGAAAGGAAGAAATAAATAAAGGCTTTAAACTTCTGAGATTCTACAAGCAGAAAGTGGGCTGATAGAACTATTTGGCTATAAACATGAGCTATCTTTCGGTAAAAAGAAAGAAGAACTACAAAGATAAAGCTATGGCCAGAGAGATGGAGTTAGGGTCAGGAGTCAACAGGAGCACCACTGTGGGGTCCAGAGAACATAACCATTGAGAGCCCAGAAGACAGGGCATTAATACTCAGAGGATCTTCCCAGTCTTGAAATCCAATGAGATTTGCCCTGCTGGATTTAGATTTTTTTGGTGACCCCTTTAATCCTTCCAATTTCTCCCTATGGAAATACAAATGTCTATTCTACAACTATCTCATTATTCTATTCTGAAAGGAGATAAGGTGTTTTCTAGTTTCGCAGGTCCACAGATGGAAAATTTTCCTGGGCATGTACCATACCCAGAGTCTCACCCATGCCTGATTTAGATGATTTAGATGATGAGATTTGGGACTTTTTACATTGACAATATGTAGATGAGATTTTGGATTTAGAGTTGATACTGGAATGTGTTAAGACTTTTGGCAATATTGGGATGGGGTAAATGTATTTTTCACATGCGAGGGATGTGGATGTTTGTTTCCTGGTAGTTGTCAGTCTTTATTGTTCTCTTATTCAGAGTTTTACTTATTTTTTATTGTTTATTTTTCCATGCGAACTCTAGAATTGGCTTGAATACAGCATTTTACCATAAGCCAAAAAAAAAATTAAAAACAAAATTATTGATACTTCAATTAGGAGCACATTAAATGTATAAATTGACTTAGGAATAAATGATACTTTAATGATACTAAGTCTACTTAAGATCAATTGTTTAAGACTTATATTTACCTGGCCAATTTATTATTGATTGCCTTTTCCCTTCTACCCATATTCCTTGAAATCCTTCATTTATATGTCAAGTCTGTTTATTTATTATCTCAGTTCTAGGTATTCTAAAAGATACAAAGTGGAGTTAGACAGTGATTCTGCTCTCCAACTGTCTACAATTTCTTAATGAAGATATGATTTCTGAATTTATCATTCAAATCTGAGAGATAGAGTAGTAAGTGTCCAACAAAAACAGAAAAACTTCAGGCTCTAAATAACTTAGAAGGAAAAGTAAAGTTATACACTCTTTTTTCTGATTTACTGGACTATTTATTCGATTAATTCACTAATAGGCAGTGAAATTGTGAAGTGTATAAACTTTGGAACAGGTAGACCTGAATTCATTGCCTAGGGACAGGGCCCAGGTAGGGGAACCTGCCTCAAATTTTGAAACTAGCTTTCTTGCTTGCATAATGAAAATACTTATGTGTTCTTTTTTAGGTTCTTATGGAGATTAAAAGACATAGTCTTTGTAAAATATTTGTTAAATTATGCATGCCCTTTACATTGTACTGTCTCTTCTGATATACTTCTGGTCTAAAGTTCAATGAACCCATTAAATAGTGGAAACAACCCATCAAGGAAAAATATTTAACTGGAATGAATCTTGAAAGTTGTATATCTTATTTCAAGTTTATTACAAATGAGAATTGTATACCCTTCTTTAAAATGATTCAATGTTGCTTGAAATTTTAAAGGATTACATTTCATGACTAATAATCAATCAAATAAATAGAACAAAAAACTTATCTTGTATCAAATGCAAGTTTTCTTCATGTAGGTTTTATATATTTAAAAATTCTTTTCATGCTTTTTGATTTTTTTGCTAGTATTGTTATACAAAGGAGGTAATCTCTTCTATGCATCTTATCAATGATTTTTGATCGCAGATATATCTTTTTATAGTGCAATTCAGTCTAGAATAGAATTCTGCAAAACAGACAAAAGTGACACAATTATAAATGCAGATTTTCTTCTGCAGCTCAGCCTAAGTTTATGTGGATGATTAATCCATAATATCTAGAATATAATTATACTGCAACTCTGTTGATAATTATACAACTATCTCTCTTCATATTATCTTCCTAAATTTTTATGAATTTAACCATAAATCCACGGTTTTCCAAAAGAGAAATTATTTATTGCTGTGTAGTAACTCCATAATAAACCAATTCCAAGAACTTCAGAATTCTTGAGACTTGATTTGCTAAAGTGACAGATGGAAAAATAGCACATATTTTAAATATTACTTGCTAGTTGGAGAGGCAAGATTAAAACCATCATGTTTAACATGTGAGGGATAGGAGCTCTTATTAACAGCTTTATTGAGATATAATTCACATACCATAAAGTTCACCCACTTAAAGTGTACAATTAAATGTTTTCTGAGTACAATAACAGAGGGTGCTAACATCATGACAATTGAATTTTAGAACATTTTCATCACTCTCCCAAAGAAATCTATACTCATTAGCAACTACTCATATCTGTTGCTCCTTGTCCCACCTTGTCCCTATTACTACTAATTAGTAACAATAATATACTTTCTGTTTCTAGACATTTATATCTCCTGGAAATTTAATATATATGGAATCATATAATATGTGGTCTTTTGCAACTGGATTGATTCTTTTACTTAGCATAGTATTTTCAAGGGTACATCCATGTTGTAGGATATGTCAGTACTTTCTTCTTGTGCCAAATGTTTTATTGTATGACATCTTATTATTGATTGATCAGTTGAGAGACATTTGATTATTTTCATTTTTTGGCTTTTATAAATAATGCTGATATGAACATTCACATGTAAATTTTTTATAGACATATGTTCTCACTTCTCTTGGGAATATATTTATGGGTGTAATTTCTAGATCATATGATAACTCTGCATTTAACCTTTTTAGGAACTGCCAAACTATTTTCTAAAGCTGATGCATTATTTAACATTCTTGACAGCAATGTAAGAGAATTCCAATTTCTTCACAACCTCACCAAAACCTGCGTTTGTATGTCTTTTTATTTTAACCATGTTAGTGGGTATAAAGTGGTATCTCATGGTTTCAATTTGTATTTTCCTAATGACTAATGATTTTGAACATTTTTTTGTGTGCTATTTGCCATTTGTATGTTTTCTTTGGAGAATTGCCTTTACAAATCCTTAGCCCATTTTTCAATTGGGTTGTTTATCTTATTGAGTTATATGAGATCTTTATATACTTTGGATATGTCTCTTATCAGATCTATACTTTTTAAATATTTTCTCCCATTTTGTGGTTTGTTTCTTTACTTTTTTGATAGTATTAAATTTTTGGCACAAAGGTTTTTAATTTTGATGAAATCCAATTTATCTATTTTTTTCCATGTTTCTTTGGTGTCATAGCTAAGAAGTCATTGTCTAACTCAATGATGAAGATATACTTCAATGTTTTCTACAAGGATAAGAAACTCTTTTTGAAAAAAATAACCCAAAATTTATATGTAAATATTAAAACAAATAGCATTCAAATCTTATGATGAATATTTTTGAAGTAGGAATTTGAAGTTTACTGTTATTTGCTTAACATTTGTTGAGCAAAGTCAAATTTTCTATGTCTAAATTTAAAAAAGTTGTCCAAATTTTCTAATAAACTTAGGATGTGAAGTTATTCTTACTGATAAAGTAGACTGGTGAGAGGAATTACCAATATATAATTGACAACAGAAATAATATACTACATATAAATTTATTTGGAAAAGTCATTATAAGGAAGTCAAATTTGTAAAGGACTCTATCAATGTTACTCAAATCTTTATTTTATTAAAAATTTAAAATGTTTTCAATTATAGTTGACATACAATATAATATTAGTTTCAGGTGTACAACATAGTGATTAGACATTTATATAACTTACAAAATGATCACCCTGTTTAGTTTAGTACCCACCTGACACCATACATAGTTATTACATTGTTATTGGCTATATTCCCTATGCTGTACTTTACATCCCTGTGACCATTTTTATATCTGGCAATTTGTGCATCTTAATCCCTTTCCCCTTTTCACCTATCCCTCAAACCCCCTTTCATTTGGCAAACTTCAATTTGTTCTCTGTATCTGAGTTTGTTTCTGTTTCGCTGTGGTTTGTTTGTTTGTTTGTTTATTTCCATATATAAGTAAAATCATATAGTATTTGTCTTTGACTTATCTCTCTTAGCATAATACCCTCTAGGTTCATCCATGTTGTCACAAAGAGTAGGCTCTCATTCTTGTTATGGCTGTGTAGTTTTCCACTATATGTATGTGTGTATGTATGTATGTATGTATGTATGTATGTATGTATGTATATATCTTCTTTGTCCATTCATCTGTTGATGGACACTTAGGTAACTTCTTTATATTGACTATTGTAAATAATGCTTTAATGAACATAGAGGTACATGTCTTGCGAAACAGTGTTCTCATATTATTCAGATAGATATCCAGAAGAGAAATTTCTGGATCATATGGTAGTTCTATTTTTATTTTTTAAAGGAACCTCCATACTGTATTCCATAGTAGCTGTACCAATTTACAATCTCACCAACAGTGCACAAAGGTTCTCTTTTCTCTCCAACACTTATTATTTCTTGAATTTTTGATAATTTCCATTCTAACACATGCAAGTTGATATCTTATTGTGGTTTTGATTTGTATTTCCCTAGTAATTAGTGATGTTGAGCATCTTTTTATGTGCCTGTTGGCCATCTGTATGTCTATTTAGATCCTCTGCCATGTTTTAATCCAATTGTTTGTGAGCTTTTGTTCCTGAGTTGTTTGAATTTCTTATGTATTTTGAATATTAACCCCTCATCAGATGCATCATAAGCAAATATCATCTCCCATTCAGTAGATTGTTTGTTCATTTTGTTGATGGTCTCCTTTGTTATGCAAAACTTTTTAGTTTGATGTAGTCCCATTTATTATTTTTTCTTTTTTTTCTGTTGCCCAAAGAAACATATCCAAAAAAAAAAAAAAACCAAAACATTACTGAGAGTCATATCAGAGTTTACTGCCTCTGTTTTCTTCTAGGAGTTTTATAGTTTCAGGTCTTACATTTAAGTCTTTATCCATTTTGAGTTTATTCTTGTATATGATTTAAGAAAGTGATCCAGGTTCATTCCTTTACATGTTTCCAGTTTTCTCAACATCATTTATTGAAGAGACTGTCTTTACTCCATTGTAGTCTTGCCTTCTTTGTCATAGATTAACTGATCACATAGGCATGGGTTTATTTCTGGATTCTCTATTCTGTTTCAGTCTGTATGTGTCTTCCAGTCTTAAGTGGGTCTTTTGTAGGCAGCACATGTTTGGGTCTTGTTTTTTTTTTTTTTTTCATTTATTCATCTGCCCTATGCCTTTTGATTGGAACGTTTAGTCCATTTACATTTAAAGCAATTATTGATAGCTATGTAGTTATAGTGATTTTATTAATTATTTTCTGATTATTTTTGTAGCTCTCTATTTCTTTCTTATTCTCTTGTTCTCTACTCTCAGGGTAACACTGGTCTCATAAAATGGGTGGGAGTCTTCTATATAGTGCTGTGTTTGAATTTCTTTCTCTTTATTTTTTGTGTGTGTCTTGTAAATTTTTGGTGTGTGGTTACTATGTAATTCATATATACCAAGCTATGTTTATTTTAAGTTATTCATATTTTAAGTTGTCACTTAATTTCAAACACATACTAAAATCACTACAATTTTTACTCAGCCCACTCATGTTTATGTTTTCGCCTTTAGTTTTTGTTTCCTTTGTGCATGTTTGTGTATATCCTTTAATTTATTGTTGTAATTGCACACGATCTTCCTACTTTGAATTTTAACTTTTGTACTAGCTTTATAGTTGTTTGATACACTCCTGTTTTTATGTGTTTGCCTTTGTCAGTGAGGATTCTCTTCTTTCCTATATCTTCTTATTTATGTTTTTGATCTTTTTTTTTGTTCTTAAGTACCTTCAACATTTCTTGTAATAATGGTTTAGTGACGATAAACTCCTTTAGTTTCTCTTTACCTCTACTTCAATTTTAAATGATAGCCTTGCTGAGTAGAGTAAGTTTGGTTGTAAGTCCTTGTTTTTTATTTTTTTTTATCACTTTGAATATTGTATGCCAATCCCTTCTGGCCTGCAAAGTTTCTGTTGAGAAATCATCTGACAGTTTATGGGAGTTCCCTTGTAGGTAACTTATTGTTTTTCTCTCATTGCTTTTAAGAGTCTCTCTTTGTATTTGGCATTTTAATTATGATGTGCTTGTTGTAGACCTCTTTGGTTCCTCTTTTTTGAGACTCTCTGTGCTTCCTGGGCTTATATGTCTATTTCCTTCACAAGGCTAAGGAAGTTTTCTGTCATTATTTCTTCAAACAGGTTTTCAATACTTTGCTTCCTCTTTTTCCCTTCTGGTACCCTTATCATGCAAATATTGTTATACTTGATATTGCGCAAGAGGTCCTTTAAGTTATAATCATGAAAAAACCTTTATTTTTTGCTGCTCAGAATGTTTTCCACTACCTTGTCTTTCACATTGCTAATTCAACTCTCTGCTTTATCTAATCAACTGTTGATTCCTTCTAATGTATGCTTAATTTGTTATTATATTCTTCATTTTTGACTGGTTCTCTTTTATGTTTTCTATCTCTAATATTATAATTCTTATCTCTTTGTGTAAGTTCTCACTGAGTTCATCTATTTTTTTCCTAGGCTTATTTAACATCTTTATAACCATTGTTTTGAACTTTACCTCTGGTAAATTGTTAGTTTCCATTTTGTTTAGTTCTTTTTCCTGGAGTTTTATCCTCTACTTTCACTAGGAACATGTTTCTTTGTCTCCTCATTTTGGCTACTTCCCTGTGTTTGTTTATTAGATTAATTTTATTATTAGATTAAGTTTTGGCATGATGACCTTATGTGAAAGGTGTTCTTTGTGGCCCAGTACCACAGTTTCCCTGGTCACCTGAGCCAGGTGCTTCAGGGGTGTCTCTTGTGTGTGTTGTGTGTGCACTTTTGTAGTTGATCAGAGACTCCGAGATGAGAAAGATTTTGGAGGGGTATGAGGATCTTCATATTTCTCCATCGCTTTCTGCTCCTCTACCACCATTGCCTCCTGAGTATGAGCAAGACATAGAGAGAGAGGCTAGCAGAGATCAGCAGGCTAGGGGAGGAGAGGACAGTCACTAATGAACTTTGATGGGCTAAATCAGTACCTCCAGGGAAGTTATAAATACTGATGATGGAGAAATATGAGTATGTGTATGACCTCTGATCTATATTTGTCTGTGTTATATGTAATATGGTGTTTCAGTTAAGAATTATAATTATGATGGAAAGGAAAACATGTTTTCTGGTAACAGAAGGTATAAAATATGGAGATTTATTTTGAAAGAAATTAAAGGGAAGGTATTTGTCTTAAAGTTGGTTATTTCTGAATTAATGAAAAGAGGCAAACTGAAGGAATAGCAGATTTGTGGCGAAAAATCCTGAGAGGAAATTTTATGTGATTAAGCTAAAAAAAAATTGGAAATTTAAAAGCCAAAAGTAAGCTAATGCACAATTAAAGTTGTGTTTTTCATGTTGTCTGCCCCCGGGGCCCTTAGAATGGGCTTTCAGAGATTTTTATTCCCAGTAGGCAGGGATTACAGCCCCATCTCAGTTTTGAAGAAGTTACAGAAGACAGACCTTCCCTCGACATCCCCTTAAATTTTGGGAATACGATCTCTGAAAGAAAATAATTGTAGAGAGTGGATCTGTGTTGCAGATCCTGCAGATGAAGCATGTACAAAGCCATGCTTGACTATGTTGCACTCAGCCAAGGGCAGAGAAGCAAACAAAGAATAGATGGCTACTTGTAGTTTAGCACAGATAACCGGTGGGTACAGACAAGCCTTCAGGAGATTATTATTGCCGCAAGTTTCAATTCCCGAGAAAGAGACTCCCACCCCCTCCTTCTGCTACCCCTAACTCAGGAGAAGTTATCTGCAGCCCAGGAGTAGTTAAAGAAAAACTTGAGGCAGGGCATATTGAGCCTTTTATTAGTCCTTGGAATACTCCAGTTTTTGTCATTAAAAAGAAATCAGGGAACTGGAGGTTATTATAAAACCTCTGGACACTTAATTTGACTATGGAAATCATGGGTGCCACTCAACCTGGCCTCCCTACTCCGACTATGATTCCTTGGAATTTTTATCTTATTATTGCAGATTTGAAGGACTCTTTCTTTACTATATCATTAGATCCTGAACACAAGAACTTTGCTTTTAGCATTCCTTCACTTAATTTTAAGGAACCCATGAAGGGGTATCAGTGAAAGGTTCTTCTGCAAGGTATGGCAATACAAAAAACACAGGTCTATTGTATAGATCCCTCTATGCCTTTGTTACTAATAATCTGCCCAACTAAGCCTCTACCAACTGAGATTATTTGGCAGCGATCAGGCCCAATAGAGTGACTGCATTTACCAAATTTTGGTCCAAAGGTTCTTAACCCATATTATGAATTAATTATTATTTTTATAGTAAGGGTCAAACCTGGATGTGACAGCTTTTGGGAAGAGATCCTAATACTATAATTATTGCTTATAATCAAAAGCAGCGAGCGTGGTTACATCAATATTCTGATTCATGGTCGTTATCATTAGCTCAGTGTAAAGCAACCATTGATTGTCATTATCCACCTGATAAACTGATGCAGTTTTTGCTACAAACACCTGTAATATTTCCAAAGATGATTTCCCAGGTACCTATCCCTAAGGCCATTACTGTCTTCACAGATGGCTCCAGCAATGGTATTGCTGCGGTACATACTCCTACTCAGACTTATTCAAAACAGACTAACATGACATCGGGTCAGAGAACTGAATTATTGGCTTTAATATAGGCTTTAGAGCTGTTTCTGTAAAAACCTATAAAAATTTATTCAGACAGTGCTTATTTATATACTGTAAGTCAAGTTATTGAAACTGCCTTTATTGGACATATGGCAGATGAGAGCCTCTTCCATTTATTCATACAGCTTCAAGAGCTTATTCAAGCTAGGAAAGACCTATGCTTCATTTGACATATATGAGTACACTTGCAGCTCCCAGGGCCACTAGCTGAAGGAAATGAAAATGCTGATCACACTACCTGTGCTGATGGAGCTGTTCCTATTTACTATTTTTTGGTTGCTGCACTCTCTACCCCTACGCAGTTAGCTACAGAAAGTCATCAATTACACCATCAGAATGCATCTGCCCTATGGAAGCAATTTAGATTGACTTGGGAAAGTGCTTGTCAAATTGTTAAGCAATGTCATAAATGTCAAATTCATCTGCCTGTTCCTCATTATGGAGTGAATCCAAGAGGACCATTACCTAATCGCATATGTCAGATGGGTGTTAGTCATGTAGGATCCTTCTGCAAAACTCCCTATGTACATATTACTGTAGATACCAGTTCAGGATTTATTATCACCATCTCTCATTCCAGGGAAGGCACTAATCATGCAATTAGCCATTGCTATCAAATATTTGGAGTCCTAGGCCTTCCTAAGCAAATTAAGACTGACAATGGACGTGGGTATACTAGTAAGCCTTTTTAACAATTCTGTCATAAATTCCAGATCGCACATGTCACAGGTATACCCTATATTCCTCAAGGATAAGGCATTGTGGAATGAGCTCATTGCACCCTCAAAGTTCAAATACAAAAACAAAAAGGGGGAGTTAGCCTCAGGACTTCTCAAAATGTATTAAATTATGTACTTTGTACTTTAAATTTTTTAAATACAGATAATGATTGTTGAACAGCTGTACAAAGGTTTTGGTCGCCTTCAGGGAATCCATAAGCAGTAGTTCGTTGGAAAGATTCATTAATTAATGAATAGCATGTCCCGGACCCTGTTTAAGTATGGGGTCGGGGGCATGTGTGTGTTTTTCCTGAAGGTGCTGATGGACTTTGTTGGCTGCCAGAAAGTCTGGTTAGACATCGTGGATATGGTGAATAAATCAGACCCAGAGAAGCTCATCCCTCCCCTGAAGCATCTGAAGGTTACTCCTCCAGTAGCCCTTCCACAGTCCAGAGGGACTCGGAGGGCATGTAATCCCACATGGGGGGATATTAAACATTTGACATCAGAAGGACAGGACATGATTCAATGTCAGGGTTTGCCTGTCACACCTCACCGACTGTTTGTGGCCATGTTAGCTTTACTCACAGTACAAATAAGTATAGTTAAAGGAGAAAACTATTGGACATATTATCCCAATCCTCTTGTGTTACACAAGAAGATGTTAATGTACCTGTGTTTGTTAATGACATACGGGTTCTTGGAGGCCATCCTGATGGCCATACAAAGCCACAATGGGTGAATTTTAATTATTCAGGGGTATTATCAGTTGCACCACTGTATGTGGGGACTCATACTGGGGTTATAGGATGTTTGAGAATTGAATCTTACCTAAAGACTGCCATGGGAGTGCGGGGGGCTGGTATTGCTACTCCCACTGAACCACGGGGCATGTTTAAGTACTTACAGCAATTATTTATTCTTGGACTTTCTAACAATACTATGGTGGTGCCAGCAACATATCTTCCTGGGATACCTTATTGTCCCAATACTACATCAGTGGAATTGAAAGGATGAATGAATTGGCTAGAATGTGCTCATCCTCTACCTTCAGAACATAATACAACTGCATGGTCACAGACAGTGTATGATTGGTCTCATCGCCTTGTTGTCATAAAGACTGGATGACACCTGGAAGGCACATAACTTCTTTAATTTCCACCCCAAAGGGACACATTCAAAAGGACCTGTGGTGTGTCTTTGCAGCCTTGGACTTCTTTAATCTGTCTGATTCATCTACTGCAGATTTGATTGTTTTTTTTTTCTTTCAAACACTTACAGCACCTGGTATTCCTAAGTGGTCTCCCATCCAAATACTAACCAGGCCCGTCCCTGCTTAGTTTCTGAGATTGGACAAGATAGGGCATGTTCAGGGTGGCATGGCTATAGACTCATCTACTGCAGATTTGAATATCAAGCATAGCTATGAGGTTCGAACCTGCATTGCCACTCCCTATGTCTTTCTAGTTGGACAATTACAACCAAATGCATCGAATGGACTTCTTAATATATCTTGTATCAATTGTAATTTAACTAATTGTGTAAATCTTCACAACAAAATGTCATATCTATTGGTTTTGAATCAACCTAGTTTTATAATGTTACCAACAAAATTGGAAGAGCCTTGGTATGATGATGGCAGTGTTCAAACTCTGTTAGAAATAAAATTTGCCTTGAGTAGGGACAAAAGAATTATAGGACTGGTTATTGCTGATTTAGTAGCCTTTGTGTCTTTAGTAGCCATGGCAGTTACTAACTCAGTCACATTGTCACAAAGCATTCAGAATGCCAATTTTGTAAATGAATTAGCCCATAATACATCTATGGCTATGAAAAGTCAAGAGGATATTGATTTAAAATTTGAGGTAAAATTGAATGCTCTTGAATCAGTTGTTGTTCAGATTGGAAATGAGGTTGAGGCCTCGGAGAAGAGGATGAGTTTATGCTGTCATGCTTCCTATAAGGGATTGCTGCCTATAAGCCAATGTCTCACATTTCTGTTATTGTTTAGGCATGAGTACTGAGGAAAGGAGACTAAACACTGCCTGTAAAAACATAAAGCAAAGCTATATTTTAGAAATCAAGAGTGTCAGCCCTACACTGATCAATAAGTGCTGACCTCAAGAATGTTTAGCATTTAGAAATGATAAATTTTGTTTCAATAAATAAAGTGAATTGGCTGAATAAACATGAATTAGGCTCCCTGCATTGACTGCCCTGGATGCAGGTTTGCCATTGAGAGAAGACCCTCCAAGATAAGGTGATGAACCAGCCCTGTGATGGGAGCTACATCAATGGGGAGGAAAGCCTATTCACTGACAGGAGCAGAGGCAGGGGTGAAGTAGAAAAGAAGATGACTAGGCTGGTCACAGGTCAGAACCACCACTGGGCACAGCCTCAAATTTCATGAAGGAGGGATTTGAGGGCTACATCTGCTGACTCAACATTTGATGAGTAGCCTGAAAATTCCCTAATTATAATAATGTACTGGGACTCATCTTGGTAGTTTTCCCTTTAATATGCAACTGAAGCAAAAGCATTAGCAGTTTCATGTCAGTGGCAGGAAGTGCCCACCAAAGGGCCCAGAATATGAGAAGCAGGAGCTCAAGCATGCAGTGCCCCCACACCCTTCACTTCTTACTAGGTACTCAGTACACGGGTGTCTTCTTTGTACTCCAAGATGCTTAGGCAAGGGAGCATTGGGACAGTTGGTCTCCTGAATCCCTTTAGTTCTCCAGTTAACACAGAGGCCCACTAGCACAAAATCAAATCACTGATTCTTACTTTCCAAATGCTATCACATTCAGACTTTAGTGTTGTTGATTATGAATATGCTTCATATAGAAAGCTGTGTTAGAATGATGAAAAGAAATGAACCTGAAGCACTTTGAAAGTAAATGCACTAAAACATTAACCTCATTTATAGGTGTTGAGATTGCAAAGAACATCTATTTCCTTCTAAATAAATTTTTTATTTTCCAAAAATTAAAAGATTATTACATTTTAATAATTGTATTTAGTATGTAATATAGTATCTGTAATCAAATTATAGATACTAATTATAATTAGTATAATTAGAAAATATAAATTTTTAAAATGAATAGACAAGGAAATTCTATATTATTTAAAATTTCTGACCTTTTAGTATAGAATAACCCATGTGATCAAGTTTTCACCTAAGGCTGAATTAGGTGCACGTTTCAACATTTGCAACATTTCACCATTAATAGTCTTAAGTTCTACATTTTCCAAGATGGTATCATTAGTAAACTGCAAAACTGGAACTCAAGCCCCATCTTCTGATTCCAGATACCATTTGATAAGTTTTCCTGAGTCAATGCTTGTATCTTGACTCAAATATGTTTTATTTTTTTGTAGGAATAGACTGAATAAAACTGCTGCTGGTGATGGGAATTTATTTAATTACTTAGCAACATGCAGGCACCTGTGACTACAGACATTTTTGAGTCAGGAATAACTGAAAGTCAAGTGATGCTGGTATTCTATGAAGAACAAATGTACGAAATTGCTCTGTGTTGATTGCACCTTGTGGAGACACAGCTTGCTTTACAATTTCAAATTTCATTCATGTTTGCTGTTGCTGAAACAAGACTCCAGTTCTTTAGTGCTCT
>CM053509.1:89433447-89476922 GCA_028627145.1 Eidolon dupreanum
TGAAAAGACTGTATGATAATTAGAAACCATATGAAGATATAAAGATCTCTGATAAAAGTAAATACATGAACAAATATAAGTCATTATTATTGTAATTTTGGTTTGTAAGTCCACTTTTAATTTTCTACAGGACTTAAAAGACAAATGTATGAAAATAATTATAAATCCATGTTATTAGGCACACAAGAGGTAAGAATTTAATTTGATATCCAAAACATAAAGACGAGATAGACTGCATAGAATTAAAGCTTTCACATGTGATTGTAGTTAGTTTAAATTGCTATCAACTAAACAGATTGTTATAACTTTGGGATATTATATGCAATTCACATGGTAACAAAAATCTCTGGAATGTGCACAAAAAGAAATAAAAAGAGAATCAAAATATGTCACTACAAAAAATCAAGTAAAAACAAAGAAAGACAAGAATGGAGGAAATGGAGAAATAAAGAAACTATAATACATACAGAAAACAAAATTTGTAACTAAGTCCTTCCTTATCATTGATTATTTATATATAAATGAGTAAATTAATTAAATTTTCCAATCAAAAGAGAAATATTGACAGAATGGATTTAAAACCATGATCCAACTCTATGCTATCTACAAGAGATTCATTTTAGATATAAAGACACAAACGTTGAAATTTAAAAAATGAAAAATATATTCCATGTTAATAGTAACCAAAATAGACCTGGGATAACTATATTAATATCAGATAAAATACACTTTATGTTAGAATCTATTATAAGAGACAAAGAAATACATTATGCATTGACAAGAAGGTTAATTCACCAAGAAAGGATAATAATTATAAATGCATTAAACATCAGGGCCCCAAAACATATAAAGCAAACATTGAAAAACTGAAAAGGGAAATAGATAGTTCTACAATAATATCTGGAGACTTAAATACCCACTTTCAATAATGGAAAGAACAACCAGAAAGAGAAATAACTATATAGTGAATTTGAACAAACTGTAAACCAATTAGCTCTAACATATATATTATGTTATATATCATTTATTATATTATATTATATTATATTATATTATATTATATTATACTATATATACTATATATAGTATATTATATATAGTATATATAGTATAGTATATATTGTATAATATAATACATTATATATAACATTACACTATATTATATATTATATTACATATAATATATAAATATATAAAATACATTTATATATATATATAAATATATAAAACACGTCACCCCATACCAACAGAATACACACTTTCCTCAAGTGCTCACTGAATGTTCTTTAGGATAAACCATATATTAGGATACAGAATACATCTTAATAAATTTGAAAGATAGAAATTATGTAAAATATTTCCAAGTACAATGAAATGAAACAAGAAATCAATAACAGAAGAAAATAGAAAAAGTCACAAATATGTAGACATTAAACAACACATTTTTAAAATGAAATTTATTGGGGTGATATTGGTTAATAAAATTATATAGGTTTCAAGGATACATACAGTTCAATAAGACATCACATGTATATTCATTGTGTATTCACCACCCAAAGTTAGGTTTCCTTCTGGTAAACAACATACTCTTAACCCATGGGTCAAAGATGCAATTACAAAGAAAATTGGAAAATATATTCAGACAAAAATGAAAATACAACATGAATACAACATATCCAGACCCATGCAATTCAGGAAAAGCAGTGCTAAGCAAAAAAATGTATAGCTATAAATTCATTAACAAACAAAGATCTCAAATCAACAATGTAAATTTTTACCTTAAGAAATTAGAAAAAGAAGAAAAAATAATCCCAAATCAAGCAAAAGGAACACAATTTAATGAAGATTGGAACAGAGATAAATAAAATAGAGATTAGAAAAACAAGATAAAATCAGCAAAACCAAGAGATGTTTCTTTGAAAAGGTTGAAGAAAATTGTCAAACATTTAGCTAAATACTAAGAATAAAAAGAGAAGACTCCAATTATTAAAATCAGAAATGAAAACAGGATATATTAATACTAATTTTACAGAAATAGAAAAGAGAATACTATAAACAACTGTACATAAAACAAATTGGAAAATGGAATAAATGGACATATTTCTAGAAACATGTAACTAACAAAAGGGAGCCATGAAGAAATAGAAAAACTGAATAGATCTATAAAAGTAAGGAGATAGGAGCAGTCATCAAAAACCTTCAAACAAAGAAAAGCCCTAGCTAGACTAGATGGCTTCACTGGTGAATTCTACCAAACATTTAAAGAAGAATTAACATCAATCATTTTCAAATTATTCCAAAAAAAAAAATAGAAGTAAAGAACTATTTCTATTTGGCTAATATTACCCTGATAACAGAGACACTACTAGAATACTACAGACAGACATCCTTTCTGAATATTGAAGTAAAATTTTCAAGAAAACATTAGCAAAGTGAATTCTGCACATATTAAAAGGGCTAACTGAGATTTATCCCCAGATTTCAAAGATGGTTCTATTTTCTCTAAGTTTGAGTGTAATACATCACATTAACAGGACGAAAGAAAAAAATGCATGGTTATTTCAATTGATGCAGATTTTTTTAAAACAAAATTGAACATTCATCAAAAAACACAATAAACAAAGTAGAAGGAAGAAGGAAAAAATTCTCAACATAATAAAAGCTGTATATGAAAAATGCACAGTTAATATCATACTCAATGGTGAAAGAGTAAAAGATTTACCCTTAATATTAGCAATAAGACCTGGATGCTCACTATTTTCTTTTACCTGTTTTACAGCTTCATTGAAATATAATAGACAATTAGCTGTTCACATTTACAGTGTACAATTCAATAAATTTTTTTCCAATTATAGTTGACATATATTAGTTTCACTGTACAGCATAGTGATTAGGGATCTATATAGCTAACAAAGTGATCACCCCACAAAATCTAGCATCCCTCTTCCCCTTATATATTTATTATAACATTACTGACTATTTTCTTTAATACTTTATATCTCCATGATTATTTTGTAATTGTCCATTTTTACTTCTTAATCCTTTTGCCTTTTTCACCAACCTCCCCAATCCCTCTCCCATCTAGTAGTCTTCAAATTATTCTCTGTATCTATGAGTTTTTTTCTGTTTTAGTTGTTGTTGTTGCTTATTTTGTTCTTTAGATTATACACGTATGTGAAATCATGTGGCACAATACCCTCTGGGTCCATCATGGCAGTATCTTTTTCCATCCCCTTCCTTTTAGTCTGTGTGTGTCTTTTAATCTGAAGTGTCTCTTGTAGGCAGCATATGTAGGGGTCTTGTTTTCTTATCCATTCAGCCACACTATCTTTTGGTTGGAGCACTTAATTGTTTTCCATTTGAGGTACTTGTTTATAGATAGGTAATTATTACCATTCTTTATTCATGTTTTTGACATATGTTTTTTATTATTCTTAAAGAAGACCTTCCAACATTTCCTGTAATGTTGGTTTGGTGATAATGAACTCCTTTAGCTTTTTCTTGTCTAAGGAACTCTTTATCTGTCCTTTGACTCTAAATGATAGCTTTGCTGGATAAAGTAATCTTGGTTGTTTTCATCACATTGGATATTTTATGCCAAGCCCTCTGTCCTGCAAAGTTTCTTTTAAGAAATTAGTTGTCAGCCTTGTGGGTGTTCCCTTGCAGGTAACTAAGTGCTTTCTCTGTTGCTGCCTTTAAGACTCTCTCTTTGTCTTTAAGCTTTGGCATTTGAATTATGATGTGTCTTGGTGTGGGCCCCTTTGGGTCCATTTTTCTTGGGACTCTCTGAGCTTCCTGGGGTTGTATGTCTATTTCCTTTACCAGGTTAGGAAAGTTTTCTGTCATTATTTCTTCAAATACATTTTCAACTTCTTGCTCTCTCTCTTCTCCTTCAGGCACTCCATGATGCAGATATTGTTACATTTAATTTTGTCCCATAGGCTCCTTAAATAATTTTTATATTTTTGGATTCTTTTTTCTTGTTGCCATTATGATTGGGTGTCCTCTGCTACTCCATCCTCTGTGCTGGTGATTCAATCTTCCACTTCATCCACTCTGTTGATTCCCTCTAATATACTCTTCAACTTAGATAATATAGTCTTAATTTTTGATTGATTATCTTTTATAATTTCCATTTCAATTTTTATGTATTTTATCTCTTTGTTAAAGTTCTTACTGAGTTCACTTACTCTTCCCATAAGTTCACTGAGCATTTTTATAACCAGTGTTTTGAGTTCTGCCTCTGGTAGGTTGCTTGACTCCAGCTCAGTTCTGTTCTTTCATATGGGACTTGCTTCTTTGTCTTCCCATTTGGGCTGCTTTTCTGTGTCTGTTTCTACCTATTAAGCAAAGATCTTAAGTCTCTCAGTCTTATTAGTGTGGCTTTGTGTAGTAGCTGTCCAGTGGCACAGTCCTGAGAGGGTTCAGCTGTAGGCCAAGTTTAACCTCAGCCTGTGCCCCTCTGGGGCCACCTGGTAAGATTCAACAAGTAATCCACAGATGTTGTGCTTATAGTTGCCTCAAGTGGCCACACCAGAAACTGAGGCCAGGTGCCACCAGTGTGGGACTTGGAGCTGCTCAGCAATGGGCATGGGACGCACCGAGGACACAACTAGGTTTTGCTTGGGAGAGGCAGAGTTTCAGGGAATCCTCTGGGAGGAGCAACCTCTGTTATCCAGTTCCATGATGTCGGCTATGGCAGCGCTGTATCTGCACACTGGGAGGGAGAAGGGCTCAACAGAGTACAATGGCTACTGCCAGCCCTTCTTTTTGGGAGAAAGCCTTATCTCTGTCCCTCGCTCCAACAGCTCAGTGCCCCCTGTAAGTCTCTGGTGCCCCTGAGCAGCCGACCTGGTGCTGGTACTCAGGGTGAGCGAGTCCATCACTGTGAAAGTTTGATGGTGGACACAGTCCCTTTAGAGGCATCTGAAGCAGGTGCTGCTGCAGCCTCTGTCCCACTCAGCCACTAGAATTGGATGCCTCATGTCTTTGTCCCCTCCTACTTCCTAACATTGCAGGGTGATTTCTTATTTCTCTTCTTGGTTGTAGAGTTTCTGTTTATTTAGACCCCAGGTGACTCTGCTTGCTGTTTGCTCTGTGTTTCTGTCACAACTTTGGTGTAGTTGCAATAAGATATGTACAAAGACTCTATCATCTATACCATTTTGCCCATTCTCTGAATGCTCACTTTCATTGCTTCTATCAACATAGTATTAGAAATTCTGGCCATAACAAACAAGAAAAAGAAATAAAACGCTCAAATAGAAAATAAAAAAAGTATAGTAATCTCTGTTCGTAATTGATATGATCTTATATTTAGAAAGTCCAAAAGTTTCTACAAAAGAAAATTAGAATAAATAAATTCAAGAAAGTTACAGATAAAAAATCAACATACAAAAATCAGTTGCATATCTATACATTAACAATAAATAATAAGAAAAAGAAATTAAGAAGATAATTCCATTTGCAGTGCATCAAAAAGAATAAAATAATTAAAAACATGCTTAAACATAAAGGCAGTGTTGTACACTGAAAACTATAAATACTCCTGAAAGAAATAAAATAAGATATAAATGGAAAGACATCCCATGTTCATGGATTAAAAAGATAATTTTGTTAAGATGTCACTACTACTCAAAGTAATTCACATATTCAATGGAATTTTTATCACAGTCTCAGTGATGAATTTTTAAAGAAATAGAAAAACTTATCCTAGAGCTCATATAGAATAACAGTAAAACCAGAAAAGCCAAAATAATCCAGAAAAAAGAAAAACATGATTTGAGGATTAACATTTCCTGATTTTAAAACTTACTACAAGTCCACAGTAATCTAAATAGTATGGGATTTGCATAAAGACAGAAATGTAAACAAATGGAATAGAGAGCTTAAAAATAAAGCCTTACCTATATGGTCAAATAAGTTTCTACAGGGTGCCATGATCATTCAATGGGGGAAAGAACAGCCTTTTCAATAAACAGTTCTGTGAAAACTGAATATCCACCTGCAAAAGAATGATGTTGAACTTTTATATTACATCATATACAAAATAAACTCAAAATATATCAAAGACTTGAATGTAAGAACTAAAACTACAAAACTCATAAAAGAAAACATAAGAGAGATCCTTCATCACATTAGATTTGATGAATACTTCATGGATATGACACAGAAAACACAGGTAACAAAATGATTGAACGTCATCAAAATTAAAAACTTTGCGTATCAAATAACATTGGCAAGAGAATGGAAAAATAACCCACAAAATGGGAGAAAATATTTGCAAATTATGTATCAGATAAAGGGTTCTAATATCCAAAATACACATGTACTACAATTCAACAAGATAAAATCCAAGTGCCCAAATCAAAGGCAAAGTACTTGAAAAGATATTTCACCAACGAAGATGACACAAATAGGCAATAAACACACAAAAAAGGCTCACTATTACTCTCCATTAGGGAAATGTAAGCAAACCTCAATGAGACACCACTTCACATGGTGTGGCTATTATCAGAAAACCTGAAAACATACTCAGCCAAAAACAAACAAACAAACAGATGAAATATTGTCATTTGAAAAAACATGGATGGATCTTAGAGTATTTATGCTAAGTGAAATAAGTCAGACAGAAAAATACAAGAACTGTATGATTTCACTCATATGTGGGATATAAAACAAGAAGCAACATGTGAACAAACAAAACAAACATACAAACAAAGAAAAAACAAATTCATAGATACAGACAATGGAATGGTGGTTACCAGAGGTAAAGCAGGGTGGGGGAGAATGGAGAGGAGAAAGGTGGTCAAATGTGTTGTGACACTAGATTTCTGGTGGTGGTGACTCATAATAGATTATAAGGATGTCATATTATAAAGTTGTACACCGGAAATTCATAATGTAATTAAACAATGTTACCCCCCCAAATTTAAAAACCTGAAAATAATAAGTGTTGGTGAAGACATGAAGAAATTGAAATCCTTGTGAATTTTTTTTAATTAAAATTATGGGGGATGAACACTGGGTAATAAAATCAAATAATTTTCGAGTGTACAATTTAATAATATGTTATATGTATATTGCATTATATGTTCACCAACCCAAAGTTAAATTTCCTTCTGTCATTATATATTTGACCCCCTTTACCCTTATCTACCTCCCTCACCCTTCCCTCTGGTGACCTCTAATCCATTGTTCGTGTCCATAAGTCTCTTGTTTGTCATTTTTTTGTTGCTTTCAATTTTGTATTCCATATTGTGGTGGAAAATTCACTCAGCTTTTTTATGGCTGAAAAGGTCTTTATTTCTCCTTCATATTTAAAGAAGAACTTTTCTGGATATATTATTTTTGAGTGGTGATTTCTCTCTTTTAACAGTTTGAATATTTGGTTCCTAGCTTGTGAAGTTTGTGCTATAAAGTCCGATGATAATCTAATGGGTTTTCCTTTATAAATTATCATTTTCTTTTCCTTGGGTGCCTTGAGAATTCTTCCTTCGTCATTGTGTTTTGACAACTTTACTATAATGTATCTTAGAGAAAGCGTTTTTTGGGTTGAGATAATTAGGAGTTCTCTTTGCTTCTTGGATTTGAAGATCCAGTTTTTTCCATAGGTTTGAGAAATTCTTGTTGACTATTTGTTTGAATAGGGTCTTTGTTCCCTTTCCCTTTCTTTTCTTCCTGGTATACTCATTATTCTTATATTGTTTTTCTAATGGCATCAGATAGTTCTTGTAGAGAACTTTCTTTTTTTAAAATTTTTTTTTATTGTCTCAAGTCTCTCTCTTCTTCCAATTGCATCATTTCCAGGTTTCTGACTTCAATATCACTAATTCTTTCCTTCATCTGGTCAGCTCTATTTCCCAAGCTTGCTATTTCATTCTTCATCATTTTTAATGTGTTCTTTATCTCCGAAAGTTTTATTTGGTTCTTTTTTAGCTTTTCAGTTTCCTAGAAAAGTATTCCTGTTGTTCATGATTTTGTTTCTAAGTTCTTTAGACTGTTGGTCAGAGTTTTCTTGCATCTCGTTGAGTTTTTTTCAGAAGTGCAATCTTGAATTCTCAGTCATTTAAATCACAGATTTCTATATTTTTAAGCTTATTTTCTGGAGATTTTAAGTTTTCTTTCTGAGCTGCCTTGTCACCTGGTTGTTCATGGTATTTAATGGACTATTTCTCTACTTGGGCATTAATGGGAATGTACTCTACTTTTTTTTTTTTTTTGAGATAATTTATTATACAGTGACCTCTCTTTGGCAGGTTGATAAGAGGTTTTTCTTTTAATTTCCAGCAGGTGGTGCCTACACCTTCTGGATCTCTGCTTTGAGTTTAAAAATGCCTTTTATTATCTGGGGTGGAGTGTGTCTTTTCTGTGACCAGGTCGCCAGGATGCCAGGGATCCAGCCCCATGGGAGGATGTTAAGGGGCATGGGGGTCCAAGCCTCTGAAAAGGCCCTGAAGTCCCATTACTGCCCCAACAGTCAGATGCAATACTCCACTGCTTCCTTCTGAATTAGTGTAATTGGGTATGGGTAGGGTGGATTGGGAAAGGCAGCAGTGCCTGGAGCTGTTTTTCTTCTGGTAATACTATCCCTCAGGTTTCAGCTGTCTTGCATCTATATTACCTCCCCTGTTACCGAGACTGGCTGCAGTGTATGTTTCAGTACTGTTCGTGCAGAGTCCCCTGGTGCTGGTTTCTAGCTGTGGGAAGACATGGGGTGGGGGAGGGTGGAGGGCACTCTCTGGGTTGGTGAGGGGGCGTGGCCAGGCTCCATGACTCAGCTTTCTGCCTGGCAATGGTGGTTGCTAAGACACAATTTTGCCCCTCCACTCTCAGTTTCTGCCCTTCTCTCCACCCTCATTGCTCTAATCGCTTCCCTGTGTAAAATATGCTGATCACTGTTTGGGGCTTCAAAGAGCCAAGAAACCACTGCATAATTCCCCCGTTCCCTCAAATAGCAAGGAGCTTTGCGCTGCCACATTTTCTAGCATCTTTGTTCCTCTTTCCTATTCTACCTCCCTGACTTGCACGATTGGCCCACTTTCAGATGCTCTAATGCACAGATCTCTCAGACATGCTTGTATGCAGGTTGGGAATTATTTGTTGGATTGTAGGTGTTCAACTCATTGCATTTTCAAAGGGAAGAGATCACGGGAGCTCCTTCTGGCCGCCATGGTTCTGACATCACCCTAATTCCTTGTGCATTTA
Source organism: Eidolon dupreanum (assembly GCA_028627145.1). NCBI lineage: Eukaryota > Metazoa > Chordata > Mammalia > Chiroptera > Pteropodidae > Eidolon > Eidolon dupreanum. The sequence goes on from CM053509.1 coordinate 89,442,655, forward strand.
AAAAAGGTGCAGCTGCTGTGGAAAATAGTTTGCAGTTCCTCAAAAAGCAACTATAATATTATCCAACAATTTTACTTTCAAGTATCTATCCCAAAGAATTGAAAGCACTGATTCAAACAGATACTTGTATACCATGATTCATAGTAGCATTATTCACATTATTGAAAAGGTGAAAACAACTCAAATGTCCATCAACAAATGAATAGATAAAATGTGACATACAAATAAAAGGGAATATCATTCAGCCTTAAAAAGAAATGAAATTTTGACATGTTATATGTATGAACCTTGAGAATATTGTTCTAAGTGAAGTAAGCCAAACACAAACGGACAAATATTGTGTGATGGGGAGTGGGTCCTTTGGAGATATCTGCCTGGGTGCCAACATCGTTCCTGGTGAAGAAGTTACCATCAAGCTCCAGTGTGTGAAAATGAAGCACCCCCAGCTGCACATGGAGAGCAAGTTCTACAAGACCATGAGGGGGAGAGTGGGAATCCCATCCATCAAGTGTTGCGAGGCCAAGGATGTTTACAGCATCATCGTCATAGAGCTGCTGGGGCCCAGCCTGGAGGACCTCTTCAACTTCTGCTCCCGCAAGTTCAGCCTCAAGACAGTACTGTTCCTGGCTGACCAGATGATCAGCCACATTAAGTATATCCACTCCAAGAACTTCATACACCGGGATATCAAGCCTGACAACTTTCTCATGGGGTTGGGGAAGAAGGGCGACCTGGTGTACATCATCGACTTTGGCCTGGTCAAGAAGTACCAGTATGCCCACACCCACCAGCACATTCTCTACCTCTACGCCTCCATAAACACCCACCTGGGCATTGAGCAAAGTCGTCGAGACGACCTGGAGAGTCTGGGCTACGTGCTCATGTACTTTCAACCTGGGTTTGCTGCCCTGGCAGGGCCTCAGAGAGGCCACCAAGCGCCAGAAGCATGAGCGTATCAGTGAGAAAATGTCAACGCCCATCGAGGTCCTCTGAAAGGCTACCCCTCTGAGTTCTCAACATACTTCAACTTCAGCTGCTCCCTGCAGTTCGATGACAAACCCAACTATTCGTACCTGCGCCTGCTCTTCCACAACCTCTTCCACCCGCAGGGATTCTCCTACGACTACGTCTTTGACAAACATGCTCAAATTCGATGCAGCCCAGAATCCCGAGGACATGGGCAGGGAGTGGCGATAGCACGAGCGCGAGGAGAGGATGGGGCAGCTCCAAGGGTCCACGACCCGAGACCTGCCCCTCGGCCAGTCCCCCGGGGCCACTGCCGACCGGCTCCACAATGCTGCCAAGTCTGTGGCTTCTACTCCAGCCTTCCGCATCCAGCAAACTGGCAATACTTCTCCCAGAGCGATCTCACGGGCCGACAAGGAGAGGAAGGTGAGTAGGAGGCTACATAGCGGAGCTCCCGCCAATGTTTTGTCCTCCGACCACACCGGGAGGTCTCCCAGATTTCAGATGAGCATGCCATTTGACCAACTTGGGAAGTGAAGAGGAGCCACCATTGGACCAGTATTTGCTTAGTGTCTGGGAGGAGCCTGGGTCAGGGCTGGGTACCAGGGATTTAGTCATTCCTCCCAGTTAACACCTGTTTTTACTTTATTTTTGTTTGTTTTCTCTGTGTGTGTATTTCCTAATTTATTTACTTTTGTTTCCCTTTTTTATTTTTATTTTTTTTTAAAGAGCAAAGCTTTTTATTACTTTTAATTTAAAAAAACAAAAAAAAATACTGAAGAACTTTGGGGGGAATTTTGTACTTTCTTCCTGTGTAAATATTGGACTTTTTTGAGAAAAAAAAGTAGAATAGAGGTTACCTGAGGCTGTTGGAAGGGAGAAATGGTGAGTACCTATTTGAAGGTACCTGTTCAATAGGTACAGAGCACCTATCTGAAATGATGAGAAAGCTTGGGAAATGGATTGTGGTGATTACTAGTCAACATTGTAAATGTTAATCTTTTTAAATTGTACAATTAAAATTGGTTAAGATAGTAAATTTCATGTTATGTATATTTTACCACAATAAAAATGTACATGATTTAGATAGATATATAGGATTTACATTTCTATAAAATTCAAGCAAAATTAATGCTTATTATTTTATTTAACAGAAAAATCAGTTTTGCATAATAGATCAAATAATGCTGGTGTTTGTTTGCAACATTTCTTGAAAATAGCATTTCTATTTTATTATTACTAAAGCTGTAAGCTTTCTTTTTCTTGAATTCAGAAGAATATTTTCTATTATCAAATCAGATGATAGTCATTTAGAAAAAAATTGAAATGTCTATCATGAAAACATGATAATAACTGCATTTAAAACTTTTATCTATTTACTAGTAAATATTATGATTGAAGTAATCAACGAACCCCCAAACTGACAGTGATAAATTGGATGTAAGTAAAAATATGGTTGAAGAATCACATAGCTTCAAAATATTGAAAAACAGCAATAATACAAACATTACACTTGGTAGAAATAATTAGTACAAAATAATATTGACAACAGGTGAAACTTTACATGGTAAGATTTTTATTTTGTAAAATACTGACAAAATTAAATTTTTCTAACAAAGTTTAAATGTTTAAGATCTTGAATAATTGTGTTTAGTTATGTAAACAACTATAGACAAAACATTGCACATTGACATAAGACTGACTTAGTAAATTTTGATTACTCTTCTACTTCAGGGCCATTATTAAGTAAAGGGTTACTTGAACACAAGCACTGCGATACCATGACAGTCAATCTGATAAAGACGGCTGTTAAGTGACTAATGGGCGAGTAGAGTATACAGCCTAGAGACGTTGCACACAGTGATGATTTATATCCTCTGCAGGATGGAGAAAGATGATGCAATATTTCATCATGCTACTTGGAATAGCATGAAATTTAAAACTTATAACTTGTTTATTTCTGGAATTTTTTATTTAATATTTTTGGATCACAGTTGACTGTGGGTAACTAAAACCATGAAATAAACTTCAGATAAGGGGAGATGATAGTATTTTTAATGAAAATGTCTCAGTTTTGAGATAATTTTGATTATAGTTTTATATTCTTATGATAAATGTGAAAGTATCAGGGTCAAAATATGAATTAAATCAAATAGTAGGAACCAGCTATGGAATCAAGACATTTTATAACATCAAGATGTTACAAATGTTTTAGTCTTTTGCTTTTAATTTTGGAAGGCTTACATCCTTCTCTGAGAAACAAACAATACACTTAATTTTGAATAATAGAACTAACTCTGAGGACATAAAAAGCATTTCATTTCAGATGAACCAACACATTTTACTAATTTCTTTACCCTCTAACAATCTTTTCAGTTCTCAAGCGATTTACATCATTTATTTTACTTTTAATAAGTTATTGTGAAATGGTCTCATAATTTTTGTATATTTGTCAAAGTTTGAGGAAATCTAGTTGTATAATATGGTATTATCGAAATGACAAAATCAGACTTATTTGAAAAGGTAAATACCATATGCTCTTGAGCAGTTATTAAAACTGTTTGAATCTCTATTTCTTCATCTGTAGTACAGATTGAATATACTAAAAAGATTAAATAGAACATTCCATTTAGGTCACTTGGCATGTAAATAATATTTGATAAATTATTTGTTTTCCTTCTAATAATTGTGAAACAAAACTGTTCATAAATTCTTTATTTTGGTAAACTTTTATTCAGTTTTGCATTCAAACATCTTTATATTTATATTCCAAATTGAATACTTAACTCATAGTTTCCATTATGAAGTTCATGGTAACTGTCATGTTTAACCTTAAGGCAGGTGGGTTCTTTGAATTGTAAGGAGTTAGGTCAGTCTTGCCACTTCAGTGGGCATTGGTTGTAATGTAGGCATGTGTCCAGGAGGGAGACAAGACTCATGCCAACAGGAAGAAAACTTGTCTGCATGGAGGTTGGTTGTTAAATTAGGAAACTGTGGTGATCCAACACGGATTGAAAGACTTGGGTCATCTCATTGTAAAAGATCATTTCTGTAGTTTACAGTCTTAATTTCCACATAGTCATGTAATAAACTATTATCATGATTGTTTAACCCACATGTACTTAATGTATAATATGTACTATATAATGTGATAGGCTGAAATAAAGAGAGAAATGGGTTTTTCTCTTCGATTTTTTTTGTATGTGTGTTATTTCAAAATTTCTCAGACTAAGATAGAATACATGGAAAAATATGAGAGGCGGGAAATAAGGTTCTCACACCTTTTTGGAAAAACATTTTCTTATGAGAGAGTTGTGTGGACATGATAACTCTTTCTTTTGAGTGGCAAGATGGTAGATGTTGTTTAAAAGTAGCTTCAAAACATCAAGCATTGATAAAAATTGGTATTGATGAGAGAACCACCATGTTAAATACTTCTTTTTTTATTGTTCCAAAAAAACTGTTAGTTGCAGCACACTTCAAAATAGACTATTTTAACAACACTTTATAGCTCTGAAATGATAAATTATGGTGACGAAATTTAGGGGAAAGAGCAAGGAAAATGAAATCTAGAGACTGGAGTTTTGTTTTTAGCTGTATGATCTTAAGCAAGTCTCTTAAACATACCAGCAAATTATTTTTGGTTTGCAAACTTAGATAATTTCAAGTTGGTAATGTAAATTGATAGTTTTTTGACAGTCAAAATGAATTTTCACAATTATAGACAGAGCCTATTGTTATACCTATGTTGGGAGTTGAAAATAGTTGGCTGTGGTTAGGTTGGTGTTTGGATAGCCAAAATACATTTAGGTGTGTGTGTGTGTGTGTGTGTGTGTGTGTGTGTGTGTGTGTGTTACTAATTCAAATATCTTCAGGGGCATAGCATTTTATGATGACATACTTTTTGGCATAAATTCAGTGTTTAATATTCTATGATTTTTGTAATTTTATTTCTAACTTAAGCATCATAATCAGAGAAGCTTTTAAGCTGACTTCTGTTTCTGATTTCACAACATGTAGTCTTTCGGGATTTTGCATTTTTCATAAAAACGATAAACAACAAGCAAATATTACACAAATCTTGGAAAAGCTGTATCCAAATCATGCTGGTGCTTTATCTCTTTATCTAGAAAAAAATCAGGATCAATGTTAATACTGCTACGCCTGACTCTATTTCATTCTCTAGGAATTAATTTTAATAGATTTATTGAGATAATTTATATGCTATAAAATTCTCCTGTTTAATGCACACATTTAGTGAAATTTTAGTATATTAACAGAGTTGTGCATTATAACCACTATCTCATTTTGGGATATTTTCATTACTTCTAAAAGAAACCACAAGATTGCATCCGTGAGTAGTCATTCTCTATGCCCCACCACTACCCAGCCTCTGGCAAACACTAATCTACTTTTTGTCTTTATAGATTTGCCTATTCCAGAAATTTCATATAAATAGAATCATACAATATGTGACCTCTTGCGTCTAGCTTCTTTCACTTAGCATAATGTTTTCAAGGTCCATCTATGTTGTTGCATGTATCAGTACATTATTCATTTTTATTGTAGAATAGTATTCCTCTATATGGCTATGTCATATTTTATTTATTTATTCATTACTGTATGGGATTTGGGCTGTTTCCACCTTTTAGCTATATAAGTAATGCTATAATGAACATTCATGTACAAATTTTTGTGTGGATGTATGTTTTCATGTCTCTTGAGTATATGCCTAGTTGTAGAATTGTTGAATCACATAGTAACTCTATGTGCGATATTTGAAGAAATTGCCAGACTCTTTTCCGAAGTGGCTATACCATTTTACAATCCAATCAGCAATATATGAGGCTTCCAAATTTCTCCTCATCTTTGCTAACACTTGTTATTGTCTTTCTTTTTTATATTAGCCTTCTAGTGAGTTTCTCATTGTGCTTTTCTTTTGCCTTTTCCAGATAATTAATGATGTTTAAATCTTTTCATGTAGCTGTTGGTTATTTGTATATCTCCTTTGGAGAAATGCCTATTCAGATCCTTTGTCCATTTAAAAAATAGTTTTTTTTAAAAAAAATATAATTGTTGAGATTAAGTTTTTAAATGTCAATTAGAGTAAATGCAAATAACAATCATGATCATTTGTGTAGATACTCTTCTTTATGTACATTTATCTTTTCAAAAATACTAAATTATTACAAAATCAGAATCTTTAATAGTCAGCACATATGCATATGAAATGCATGTGGTTTCATTCATAAAGTGAGAATCATTTGTTTATTGATTTTTAAGAATGTTTGGAATGGGTACATTTTTCTACTGTACATCAAAGAAAATGGACTCATTCAGCTCAGGTTCTCCTGTAATCTCCCTACCTTATTCAGAATCTTGCCCAAGTTTATGTGCATGCTATAGCCAAAAAATAAGCCAGTCCCTGTGGCAAACTATGTTTTCTGCAAAATGAGCAGTCTGAGTGAATTTTAGTAGGCATTCAAATATTATCATTTTATAATAATAGTAATAAAATAAATACATATTTGCTCTTTTATTTTTATACTTTTTACTTCCATATAAAAGCAAGAGACTTTTGGTTAGGGACATAATTAAATTCGCATGCAGAAAATAAAAAACAAAGCTCATATCAAATGATGTTAAAGATATATACCCCGAAAAATGGAGAGTGACATCAGAAACATAGCAGAGTGAGATACATCCCCAGATCTCTCCCCTTGAAACAACAATAAGCTGAACATCTAAAACTCAACAAAAAACACCCAAACTACACACCAGCACTTCTGAGAGTGGGATCTGCACATAAGAAACTACCACAGACAGGGATCTAAGAAGCTTAGACGCCACCTACTGGAAACCAAAAGAAAAGCAGCAGGCTGAAGGGAGATCTTTATATAATACATCTTTCTGGAAAAAAAGCAGAGAACACTTCCATTAATGCCCAGGCAGAGAAATAGTCCATTAAACACCATGAACAACCAATGTGACAAGCCATCTCAGAAAGAAAGAGAAAAATCTTCAGAAAATAAGCTTGCAGACATAGAAATATACAACTTAAATGACATTATAATGATACTTCTGAAAAAACTCAGTGTGTTACGAAATGAGACATATCAACAATTTCAAGAACTGAAAAAAAAACAACTAGCTGAGCAGGCTGAGCGAAGCAAGGAGATTGGAAACCTCAAGGAGAACAGAATAGATCTTCTGGAGATAAAAAACACAATGCAAGAGTTAAAAAATGAATAGCAAACTTGGGAAATAGAGTCGATCAAAAAGAGGAAAGGGTCAGTGATATTGAAAACAAAAATCTAGAAATAAACCAGAAGGAAGAAGAGAAAAGCCAAAGAATGAAAAATAATGAAAGAGAAATAGAAGAACTAGCTGATACCATCAGGAGAGGAAACATAAGAATATGGGCATTCTCAAAGGGGAGGAAAAGGAGCAAGGATTAGAAAGCATTTTCAGACAAATAGTTGACAAGAATTTCCTAAATCTAAGGAATAAGCTTGAGCTTGGAATTCAAGAAGTCAACAGAACACTCAATTATCTCAACCTAAAAAGACCTTCTCCAAGACATATTATATTAAAATTATCAAAAATCAATGACAAAGAGAGATTTCTCAGGGTAGCCAGGGAAAAAAAGATGATAACCTATAAAGAAAAACCCATTAGATTATTGTTGGACTTCTCAGCACAAACCTTACAACCAGAAAAGAATGGAATTAACTATTCAGACTATTAAATGAAAAGAACTACTAGCCAAGAATAATGTATCCAGCAAAGCGCTCCTTTAGATATGAGAGAGAAATAAAGACCTTTCCAGACATACATTTCAAAAGTGTGAATCTATCAAACTAAACCTGTTTCTAATTCCATAAATTGTAACACAGCATAGCTGATTTTCCTTCATGTGTATTGAATTAGTGTTTTCTCAACTTCTTCAAAAATATTCTCACCTGTTTCATGCATCCTATTCAAAGAGGCTAATTCTCCAGTCACTTCAAACATTGGCTCAAATAAACAGGAACAAATGAACAGTATCCTGAAACCTGTCAATTTATTAAGAGCCAAGGAAAACCACTCAAAATAATTCACCTTCACTAAATAATTTAAATTGACTGTTGATGTTGTTCCCAGTGGTCTCAACACTTTAAGCAGCTGTTCTTACCCAAAGGCTAATGGTCTTAAACAGGTTTATTTTTTCTAGATACATTTTTTAGCTGATGTAATCAATCAATGTTAAATTTCTTGCATGGCTAGCAAATGAGCCACTTGGACATGTACTTGGGTTGCAGCCTCATTTCCTTCATTTTCTTTTCTTTCTTCTTTTTTTGTGAAGAAATTTTACAATGATGAGATATAGCTTTTAATTTTTGTAACTTTTCTGAAATTTATTTTGTGATTTGGTAATATTGTGATGAGTTTTTGGTATGATAATGTCATATATTCTATTCTTATCACACAGATACAGGTTCATTGTATAATAAACATAATGCTTTGCCATCTAATTTGATAACAAGATAATCCACACTTCATTGTACCTTAAAAATGGAATATTCTGAGTCCACTTTTTTTTTTTGTTTTCATTTAACAGGTATATCCTGGTAATAAAACAATAAAATGTCCCAGTATGGTGATCTGCATGGCACTTGAAATGCTGTCAGTAAAAATGTGTTACTGTGATTTCTAGTGTGTAGCAGCAGTGTGAAGTGATAAAAATGCCACATATGGTCTCAGTTGTGAACACTCTCTTGTTGTAGTGTAAAAGCAGCCATAGACAATAGAGAAATAAATATGGCTATATTCTAATAAAATTTTATTTAGATACACTCAAAAAAAAGATTTATACCCTAATATTATGGATACAATTTCTAAATATGTATTTTCACTTTAAGATTATCTAATAATTTTTTGTTATTAAAATCAACTTTATTAAATCATAATTTATATAAAATGAAATTCCTTTATTTTAAGTGTATGTATAGATTAATTTTGATAAGTATATGCACCTATTAACCAGTTTTACAGCCAAGATATAGAACACATCTAACATTACAGAATATTCTTTATGACCTGTTTCAACCAAATCCCTCACCGTGGAAATAGAACTATTTAGTGTGTGTAGATATTTGTCTAGCCTTTTTATGCTCCATATGATGTTTTTTTTAAGAAAAATCCATGTTGTTACATATGTTAGAACTTTTGCTCCTGAAAAATAGAAAAGCAGAAAATTAGAATTTATGATTATATGACATCATTAGAAACATTTGTTTCTGCATTCAAGCATGTAATATCTGGAATAAATGACTAGATTATAAACTGGAGTTAAGTACAATATGGACTATTTAGTCAATGGCGTTCTTGAACACAGATCCTGAAAAATGAGTTTAGAAAGACCATCATACAGAGATTCCTTGGAGTTTCTATTATGTATTAGGCATAAAAGGCAGATTAGTGTGCAAAAAAAGTAGTCACAGCCTTATTCTCTTGTGTCTATAAACTTGTGGGTAGCAGAGCCAACAAGTAAGTAAAAAAGGAATATACAGACTGACAAACAAATGTGAGACAAAGTGCTTCGAAAGAAGCAAGCAAAATTTAAAAGAGAATAATTGAAAGATCTCACTTCATTGTTATTCAAGAGGGAGCCAAGTTATTCAAAGGATGAAAGAATAGCATTCCAGATAGAGTGCATGAATGGCAGTGGAGAGATGCATCACTGGAAAGAGCTTGATTTCTTTATGAAATTGAAAAATGTCATCTGTGACAATAGCAGAGTAAAAAAGGAGGGAAATAGCTCAGGTCAATGACAAGGAAGATATCTGTATTACATCTCAAATCAAATGATAAACTTTTGAAGGGTTCTTGACAGGGAATGGAACTATCTTGTTTACATTTTAAGTAATCTACCTGTTCTTATTAAACCAATTAGGGGGATATGAAAGGAAGACTAGAGAGAAGTTAGAAATCTATTGCAATTGTCAAGTGAGAAATGAGAATGAATCTGATTCTAGATGAGCCAGTAGATATGGGAAGGTGCAGAAGGAAATGAGCTTTGTTTTGGATTTTGGGAAAGATTTTCACAGCAGTGGTCCTTAATGACCTTAATGAACCATGCTTTACCTCTGTCCACACTCTTGTGTGGCCCTTCTCACACTGACTCTGGACATGGCTAGATGACATGTTTTGACCAAAGGATATTAACAAATGTGATATAAGTAATGACTTAAAAAGTTATCTGCACAATGGGGTTTGCCATTTTCTTCTGTCCTTAGACCACAATATGAAGAAGCTTAGGCCAACTTAATGGAGAATTAGACCACATGTAGTGGAGACAAGCATGTCATAACAGTTAAGGCCTCCAGACCAACTGGCCACCAGTCAACCTCCCAGCTAATGCTGCCACTTGAGTGAATTAAGTGAGACCAAGAGAAGAACCATACAGTTGTATCTGGCCCAAATTGCTGACCCACAACTAATAAAATGTTTGTTTTAAGCAACTAAGTTTTGTGGTTATTTGTGTCACAGCAATAGATAACTGATAACTGAGACAGAATTAACTAATGGAATGAATAAATTTGGAAAAACAATGAGCCAGATATGTTACAAAGGTTTCTGCTTGAGTAACAGGGTTGATGGTTTTAACATCTTAGAAGAGGACTTAAGAAGATCAAGTATATGGATTTAGATATGTTAATTTTCATAGAGTTGAAGTCTACAGATATAAATTAGGAAACTAACAAGATAAAGTTGGCACAATACACAGACTTTATGTTTTTGTAAGCCAATACATTTAAAAATGTATTTTAGAAGAGAAACTTTTTACTTTTTTGGGGGATATCGATGAGTTTCTTGTGAACAGCAGTGTTTAATTTGGAAAATGTCGAGCAGTCTGATCCCTTTACTTTATAAAGGATTACCAATGCCAAGGAAGTGAAATAACTTGTTTGAGGCCACAGAGCTGATTACTGGAGGTCCTCATGCACAAACTGGAGTCTCTTGACTTAATCATTGTCCATGGCCCTTTCATCATGATATAGTCTCTTTTTTAAAGATATTTTATGCATTAGAAAATCATATCATTCCTAGGGGAAGATGCGTAATATCAGTGAGAGAATAGAGATGATAAATACAACACACACAAGATGCTCAACGTTAGTGTTTGGTACATGGTGGGAATGGGGTTGTGATATGGCATGATGGAAAATCTAATGCACCATACTACAGAGGCAGCATCTGATCACTTCTAATCAACTGTCAGCCAGCTAGGCAGATTTTATTACTATTTTTTCTAGTAATAAGAAACTGAAATCTAGAATTTTGTAAAAAAATCTTATTTTTAAATGCATAAGTGCATTTAAATGCAACAAAAAATTTATTGTAACGAACAACAAAACAGAACATGGAATGGATTCAGTCTCTGGGCTACCAATTGTCAAACTCTGGAGTGATGTAGACCTAGGAACATTTGGATCCAGTAGTGATTGGAGATCATTGGATCATGGTAGACATGGGTCCATCCACGTAAGGACCACCTGGAGGTCTGCATCAGTACCTGCAGATGTCATTGGATAATCTGAGTTACTTTTGCATCCCAAGGATACTACATTTTCTAAAAGTGAGAGGTTTGACAATAATCCATTACATATGGAAGTCTATGACCCTCAGAACTCTTAAATTGAAAACTTGAAGTTCTTAGGTGTTAATAATCCTTCTAGAAGTAACTTTCTTTATCCAAAACAAAATATGTTATCTAATAAAGTACGTGAATTAGGTATCCTGTAAGATTAAAAAAAAAAAACCCACTAAAGTCTAGTTACTGTATGTTCTTTAGTACTATGTCAAGTTTATAAGAGAAGACATTGATATTTTGGGTTACTAGAACATTGCTGATAACTTTACAATATCTCACGAATAAAGATGCCCAACAGATGTCTTATGTATGTAAACAAAGTCAGTTTAACACTTACTGAGTGCTTATTGTGCATGAGGCATTGCAATACATTGTCAGAACAGCTGAATCCCACTTGTAAAATTCAATGCAGTAGATTCAAAATGAATAGATTGATTATTTTTGTTATATTTTATTACTAACTTGGTTTAAAATATGTCTTTCTCATATTAAAAAATTCTAAAACAGTTCTATAATGTTGAACATACATAATGTTCACCACAATGTCATTAGTAACAGCGAAGAGTTGAAGCATCCAGCAAAGAGTAGAAGACTTGAAAGTTAAAATCTGATTCATGACAGCCCTGCAACACCATAAAGCAGTCATAAGTAATGCAGTAGCATGAACTGCTTTAAAAATCATCATGTTAATGAAAAAGCATGAAACAAATGCAATTATTAGCAAAATGCAATGATATTTTTCACTCTAAAGCACACATACAACTTTGGGTATTGAGGAAGTATATGTATGCATGGAAGGTGAGCTAGAAGAACCCACTCGTTACATGGTCATTAAGACTGAAGTGACTAGATTAGGGTGTTAAGGGAAAATTAAAAAAAAAAAAACTCCAAAAAACAAAAAAAAGAATCCTGTCCAGGTCAATGATGGTCTTTATGCTATAAATTAGGGGTGTGATCATCTTCAGTTTCGCACCTAAGTCACTACAAAAACCTTGCAGTTCCATATTATATGGATGGTATTTGGGAAACTTTTGTCGGACCCTTTTCAGTTTCCTTTCTCTCAACCAACCCCTGACAAACTCCTCAGTCTCAGGGATTCTAAACATCTATCTCTGAAACTGGGGAATTTGTTTCAGGGCTTTGCTTCCTAGCCTCAGCTATGAACCTCCTCACTTGCCTCTGATTAGCTTGATTTCTCTTCCATTGCATGTTATCTCACCCTAGCCTCCTCTATGGGATGTCTTGGGAGGACAGTCTGGCTGGACTCTGATCTACCACATACCCTCTCCCAAAATTGCCTTTATTGTTTTCCTCATGCTGAAGCTCAGATGTCAGTTGATGGGTCAACTCCACTTGGGCTGGGTTCCTGGAAGTCACTTGTCCTGTCTGAGGGCATAGGGTCAATCCTGTCAACAAGGGGGTCCTGAATACCTGCTCTTCAAATCTGCTGAGGAAAACACTTGATGAGGGAACAGGCTTAAACTCATATAAATCATTATGTAGTGATTGGCAATGAATTGTATTATGACAGAACTTCATACCTTTGTTAGGCTAATAGCACAAAATAATGGACAGGTGTGTGTTCTGGTTTAATTGTATTTCAGCTCTGCTGAGAGTAGAGAAGGTTCTAGACTGCTTATCAATGGGCAATGCCTGGCAAATATACGTCAGATGCCAAAGTGCATTGGGCTTATGTATCCTGAGAAACCCAAATAAAAAATAAAAGGCCAAAACTAAGAGGAACACATTTTAGAGAAGGAAAAACCACCATTTAAAAGATGAAGCTACTGCTAAATTCTAAGATGTCCTCAGAAAACAAGGGTATGAACAAGATGCCACCTGAGTAGGTGAACTGAAGTCACCCCACTAGAATGAACAATTTTTCAGACAAACTTGATAAAGTAAGAAGAAAAATAACCTTGCAGACTCAGAAGAAAAACAGAAAGGTAGGGTGATATAGGCAGGAAATATCTAAAAGATGAAGCCTCAAGGATCAGTGATCTAGACAAATAATATGAAGCCAAAGATCAGAGTCAGGATGAGGGACAGAACCCCAACAACTGCCAGGAGGAATATTCCATCTTCTTTGGCCTGGTAGTACTCCACAAGTTCACAGGCAGGTCACTAGACTAGAGAAAGAGGAAGAGATGAACCACTGATGACGTTCACAGTCATCTTTATATTATTGAATCATGGGCACAGCCACAGCTACAAAGACATGACCAGGAACCACATCTAATCCTCTTAACCAGGAACTGGATTTGGGTTTAAAACTATCAGAAGAAAACTCTATCCTTGCGGGGTTAATTTAAACATAGCCCCTCCACATACACAGAAGACAAAGAGGACTGCTTGGTCAGTAGCCCCAAGCATGACAGTGAACAGTTTCCTGGGCTGTGCTTACCCCCAGGGACACTTCCTGCTGCTTCCACGGGCACTATCTGCCCTTTGGCCATTCCTATGGACATTATCTCCCTGCTCCACTAGTGGCTGGTCCGGTCCTCCCCAATGCTAGCTGGGCAGCACAAACCTTTGTTCCCCTGGATGAGGTAATCCTCCTCTCCTCTGCTTGCCTATAAAATAATGCCTGCTCTTGGCTGGATGCCTTTTCCTGTAGCTCCAACAACAAAGTGCTGAAGCCTTGCTGTATTGTGAGTAATGAACAGCATGTTTCACTTCACTGATCCTCGTGGTGTTTTTTTTTTTTTTTTTTTTTTGGAATATCAAAGGCCCAGGTGCAGGGTCCTGGCCTGGAACTCCTGCTTTACAGCCCTCTACCTCCATGGTCACATCTAATTGATTGGCAAGTTCTAAGGCTATTAACCCTTATTGTCTCCCAAATCAAATCTCTGCTTCAAACCCATGTTGTATCTCTTATTTGCATTATTTACCTTGGGCATTCATCACTTTTATGAGTTTAATTATAGTTTAAAAAAATATAAGACCAATATCTCATTAGTTCAGAGGAAAAAGAAGATATAGCAAATGTCTAACATTTTTATGTTTGATCCATTCAGAAATTATATTGGATAAAAGAGAGAGCCTTTTAAAACATAGAGCCATTAAAAGTAGAGCAATTTCACTTGCTCTTTTACTTGTTTCTAAAGGTTATTCATTGAACTGAGTCTGCAAGTGACATTTCTGTTCATTGGCTATAACACATATATTTTAGGACGTGCTCTTTCTCAGAATTTGAGAAGGTTAAAGCTAAAGCATGTCATCAATCTGTTATGTGTCTGCCAAAAATCCAAGTGCAATTGAAGTTTGTGTGGTCAAAGGAAAACATCAGAGCAATAACTCTGGCATGTGTAGGCACTTAAACATTGAGTTTTTCAAATGGACAAAAAATGTGCTGTTTGGCAAATCTAGTTAAGTCAAGAAAAAAAATTAAACAGAATTTAATGTATAAGTATAATTTTCTTGACTTACCATCACAAGTATATATGTTTTACATTATTTTTTTTGTGGGGGATGAAGTCTTAATTTTGTTTCCTGGTCATTCCTTCAGAACCAATTCTAAGGGTTTAAGAAATACTTCCTTATGTCATTGGGTCTTTGCACATACTGTCGCCGCTCCCTGAAATACCCCTTCCATCCTCTCATTCACTAATTATTTAGATCTCCATCTTTTCCAGGAGCAGTTCTGAAGCTTCTCCTACCTCCTTGCCCTGGCAAGTTCCCTTCTGTTGGGCATTTTCTAAGCTCTAGGTCTTCATTTCAATTATCACAAAGTATAGAGATTTTATTTTGTGATGATTTGTCCTCTCCCTTCCTTGACCATAAGCTCCATTAGGGTAATGACCACTTTTTGCTGATTATTGTATTCTTCATATCTGTTTCAATAACTCTTTACTAGAGGAATGAATGTATGTAATGCTTATGTCTGCATATATATGTACAATGTCTATGTCTGTATAATGTAAATGCCTGTGTGCATAGTGTGCATCTCTGCAATGTGTATACATGTGCGCAATGTGCATGTTTGTATGTGTGCATGTACATGTTCTTTCCAGAGTGATGCACAGGAGACTAGAGTACTGCAGGAAGAATGAAAGGGCACATCCTCTGTAGAAAAGAACTCGAAGGGGGCACAGTGCAGTGTCAGAGCCTTCTCTGGACTTTCCTACTAGACTTGGACAATCTAAACTTGGGCCGTTCTGCAAGAGCACATCTCTGGGATGATTTTAGAGTAAAAAGCTAAGACTGAAGGAGAACATCAGTGAAGAATGAATGTGTCAAAGTATACTGTGGTGATAGGAGGAAGAGGGTATTCAGGCTTAGATCAATGCCTATGTAAAGAGGTTTCAGTTTTCCTAAAGATGAATGAAAAGACAAACTGGGAGTGTGGAGGTTTGACTCTTAGGGACATGAGATAAATCTCCAGGGAGAATAGCAGGGATGCCAATAAAGAACATCATAGGAAACCCTTCATCATTTTTCTCTACATGAAATCTTGAAACAGCCAAGTTTATATCAAGTTTCAAGCTTTGTTCACTGTATCATAATTTCTGCTAGATATCCAACCCCATTGGTGACAGATGTTACAATCACTTATCTTTATGTTTGTGGTCATTTGAAGAATTGATGGCTGGGGTTGTAAAGTGTTGTAGCAGCACTGGTTTGAGGAAGCAGCAGTCCTGAATTCTTTGGATGCAAAATAAAGTGAAAAGATTCTCAAGGGATACCTGAGAGTAAGTGAGAAAAGCATCTACAAAGCACGTGAATAGAGCAGCTGATGGGAAAGAAACTTTCATTTTCCCAATACTACAGGAGGAATTTGATCTCTGTAAAGGAAAGGTGGAGGGTAAACCCTTAGTTGTAGATGGAATATTAGGGAATAGAGGGGCGGAGAAGAGGATGCAAATAGTTGTGGGAAGACAAGGGACACCCTCGATAAGTAGGACCAGGTCTTGAAGGAAAGACTAGAGAGTTTTTAGAGGTTTCTGAGCATTGGCCCAACCAAGTCAGATCTGCGGTCATCTTGACAACTCAGGTGTCTATGTGGAATATGAAAGTGAGTAGAAAATTGTGTAAGGATGAGACCAGCTGAAATGATCAGAACATCAGCCTATTAAAAACAAATGCTGATTTAAAAAAAAAATAGCTACTTATCAACAATCTATTTTTAAAAATTAACTATATATTATTTTTTTAAAAAAGAAAAATACAACTTAGTAGATGAGCCAGAAAGGCAGAGAGGTGATTCCCGTATGTCCAGAAAACACCAAAGGACATTACCTGCAGTCAGTGCAAGCTTATATGACTGAAGCAAGTGGATATCCTACCCATGATTGCATTGCACAGAACTGGATTACCAGGAAATGTGGAATGCTTTTTTTGTGTGTGTATTTAATAAATGTGTGTTTAGAGGAAAAAGTGAATTAAAGAATACATATACACCTTGATCAGAATCTGTTTTCTCTACCAGACTCATCCTCATAATTTGCAAATATAGACTCTATAAACAATAAAATCCATTTTATGATTTGTGAGATCTTACTGATAAGAGTTCTGTCAGAATTAAGGGCTAGATCAGCTAGATCAGCACTTATTGAATTTGGCCATATGATAGATTATATGTAATTTATATTACATAAGCTCCATAAACTTAGGAAACAGGTTAATGTTGTATCAAAAGTGGATTAATTTCTTTAATATTTTCCAGCTTTACTATAATCTCTAGTATACAACATAATTGATTTCATCTCATCTTTTCAGTTGCTCTCAATATAAAGAGAACTAAGTAACCAAAAAATACAAATTCCTTTGATAGGTTTTTAGAGTTATGGTAGTAGAGCTCTTAATGCTTAGAGATTTTTATTATTTTTATTTGATATTTACTTTCATATATATTTTTACCTACTGTTGTGATTGCTAATTGGTAAAGTTGAGAAAATACTATGCCATGTTTAAGCCCCCAAATTATTTGTTTAGAGGAAATACAGAAAATCAGTATGAAGTGTCAGGAGGGCTTTCTAAATTAGAACCTGACATTATTCTCCTTATACAGATTAGGAGAATGTAACACCTTTAAATCACTCAGCTAGAAATTGGTATATCCAGACCTGAATTCAAGCCCATCTGACCATAAAGCCCATGTTCTTAACCTCTGTGATACACTGCCTCTCTACAAAACAAAGCGATGCAATATTTAGGCACTTCATTCTTCCTTTATTTATGAACTTTGTTGGATGTCAGAATAATAAAGATAAAAAAGCCAAAGTCTTTGTCCCAATGAATTTCTATATATATATATATGTATATATATACATATATATATAGACATTAAAATAAAGATTAAACTATACATAAATATTTGTTTCAGATTTTTTTTAGCATTTACTTGACAACCAATGGTGTTAGTGCAGAGGACATAGACAGCTATTAAATAAGATTTTTTTTTTTAAAAAGCGGAGTCAGATTCAGAATGTGAAGAGAAATCAGATACTTTGTACACATTACTTATTACATCCAATTCTATATATAAAACTTATAAATGGTTGGTTACTAAAAAAATGTTATTTCCAAACTAACAATCCATTTTCCCATTAAGAATAGTATTCTAAAAATTAGTTGATATTTCAATTCAAAAACATATCAAAATCATGTGTGAAAATGGTTAAAAAATAAAGAGAACTTATCCTGGACCTTGCTGAATTTCAGACACTGTTTGAGCAGCTCTATTCCCTAAGCTCTCTCTCTTGCATGATCTCTCTAGTAGTTTCATTCTCCAAAGTTTCCTTACTGGTAGAGAAGGACCACAACAGTTCCAAGCCCCACAACCACACTCAAGACTAGAAAAGGAGATAATAAAAATTGTCCTTTTGGGTTATAAAATTTTAGATAAGTAGGCTAACATTTCTAAAGTATTCAAAAGACAACTTAAAATGTGTAATCAGCCTTTTACCTCATTTTCAAAATAGTATCAGAGAAAAAAAGTTTCTGAAAGACTGATATCTTAACAAAAATATATTAATGGAAGTTTAGAAATACTAAATTAAAATAATCTGGCACTTCCTATATAACACATTTGATATTTTGAAGTTGCATTTTTATAAATGTTATTTGTTAAATTGAATGATTTTAACCACAGTTGGAATAATAAATCTTGCAGTAAATGAATGACAGTAGAACCAAGGACTCACTAAGATACTTGATATCATCTGTCTTAAAAAATTTTGACCAATTGGTATACTTTAGTAGAGCTCTGATAACAAAGAAAGATCCACGTTCAAGAATTCAAGGGATTCAAAGAAGATTAGGAGAGTTTTGTTGAGTGAAGAAAGGCAGTGATTAAGTGATGCATCGGACTCATAGAACAGGAATAGAGTTTAGAGATTTCGAAGCTGTGAGTATTCTGAGTAAAGACCCTTTTCAGTATTTCTTGTAGTGCAGACCTCACAGTGGAGAATTCCCTCAATTTTTGTTATGTCTAGAAAGATCTTTATTTCTGCTTCATATTTAAAGCAGAGCTTAGCTGGATACATCATTCTTGGCTGGTAGTTCCTTTTGTTTAATAGTTTGAATATTTGATTTCACTCTTTTCTGATTATAAAGTTTGTGCTGATAAGTCCGATGATAATCTAATTGGTTTTTCTTTATTAGTTACCATCTTCTTTTCCCTGGCTGTCCTGTGAATTCTTTGACATTGATTTTTCATAATTTTAATACAATGTGACTTGGAGAAGGCTTTTTTTTGGATTGAGATAATTGAGTGTTCTGTTGACTTCTTGAATTCTAAGCTCAAGCTCATTGTTTAGATTTGGAAATTCTCATCAACTATTTGTCTGAAAATGCCTTCTAATCCCTGTTTTTTTTCCTCACCTTTGATAATGCCCATTATTCTTATGTTTCCTCTCCTGATAGTATCAGCTAGCTCTTGAATTTCTCTTTCACTATTTTTCATTTTTCGGTTTCTCTCTTCTTCCTTCTGATTTATTTCTAGATTTCTGTCTTTGATATCAGTGATCCTTTCTTCCATTTGGTTGACTCTATTTCCCAAGCTTGCTATTTCATTTTTCGACTCTTACAGTGTGTTCTTCATTTCCAGAAGTTCTATTTGGTTCTTTTTGAGGGTTCCAGTCTCTTTGCTCTGCTCACCTAGTTGTTTTTTCAATTCTGAAATTGTTGATTTGAGTTGTTTTAGATCTCATTGAGTTTCTTCCGAAGGACCATCCTGAATTCTCTGTCATTTAAGTCACATATTTCTATGTTTGTAAGCTTATTTTCTGGAGATTTTTCTCTTTCTTTCTGAGATGCCTTGTCACCTTGGTTGTTCATGGTGTTTAATGGACTATTTCTCTGCCTGGGAATTAATGGAAATATGTTCTGCCTTTTTTTTCCAGAAAGATTTATTATATAAAAGTCTCTCTTTAGCCTGCTGCAAAGAAGGCACTTTTCTTTTGGTTTCCAGTAGGTGGCATCTAAGCCTCTTGGATTCCTGCTTTATATAAAGTCTTAATAACACTTTTTAAATTTTCTTGTAGGTATTTAATCACGCTCCCTACTCTCAGTTTCAGTTTCTGTCAGTATCAGCGAGAGTCTTGGCAATGTTTGCTCAGATTCCCTTGGGGCCTGTGGTGATCGCTCTTGGAGGGGATGGGTGTAGGGGCCCTCTGGGTTGGGGTTTGGTGGCTGTGGCTCAGCCTCGGTTTGCAGCCATGGCTGGCAAAATTCAGCTGTTATTCTTCTATGTTTCCATTTTGTTTCTCTACTTTCTGTCTTGATGACTGGGCCCTGTAAATTTTCCAAGCCAGCTGTTTGGGAACTCGTTGCAGGAACTCACTGCTCCTTCTCTCCTCCCCCTCCTCCTGCAGTATGTTCAGCAACTGCTAGAGGCAGCTTCTTTATTACTCCCAGTCCACCGCCCAACACCTGGTGTTCTGACCTGTGGTAGCTTATGTGCAGATCCCATGCTCAGACGTGCTGGTGTACAGTTTGGGTGTTTTTTTTTGTTGTTGTTGAGTTTTATATGTTCAGCTTATTTTTGTTTCAAGGGGAGAGATCTGGCGATCTTTCTCACTTCACCACGTTTCCAGAAAATTTTGTAAGAAGTTAATGTTATTGTCCGTCAAAGATATAGAACCCACTAAAAAAAAAAAATCAGAAAATCACCCAATGATTCTTTAAATACGAGGCACAGGATTTTAGGAATTTACAGAATTAGTCATGATATAGGCCTGAGATGTATCCTGAAGAAAGCTTTTTCATTTGTTAGAGGAGGATGTTCCAGGAAGCAGGAACAAGATTAACAAAAGCATAGAAAGTGGAAGCACAGGAAAGAGTGAGGTGACCGTGGAAACTGGGGTGGAATATTCCATTAAATGGGAACTTCAAAATTAAGATGTAAAGAAGGAATACAATGTAAGTTATAAATTGCAAGGACCAAGGCTCTCATGTTTATATCATCAAATTCTCATGAAAATATCTTAGAGTTTCTTGGTTAGCTACATTAGCATTTCAGTTCCAGCCCTTTTTGCAATCATCATTCTATTTATTTGTTTAATAAGTTAGCAGTTGAAATTGAGGAAAATAACCTTAGAAATATGAGCTGAATCAGGTTTGTCATCAGATTCTAGTCTACATAATTTCTTTGTTAACATTTTCTCATCAGTGCCATTTTTATTTTACTAAAGTAAATTTCTCTAAAAGACAATTACTAAAGTTATACTAACCATCTCTTTCAAAACGACAGGCAGATATTTGCTGTTTCCAACATTGTAAACAGTTTACAGGATAAATTACTTATCATTTAACCTTTTCTGAAGCATTAATGTTAGGTAAAAGTGGTTGAGGTTAACATGAGTTGATATTTATTTTTACGACTGAAAATATTAGGACTCTTGGTAGTGAAAATAATATGCCTTTATATGCTTCTCAACATATATGTTCATTTCCTAGGCCTATTATAACAAGTTATCACGGACTTGGGTAAATTAAAATAATAGATGAATTCCCCATTGTTCCGGAGGCAAAAAATTTAAAATCAGGATATTGGCAGAGCCATGCTCCCTCTGAAGTCTCCAGGGGAGATTTTTCCTGCCTCTTCCTGGCTTTTGCTGCTTGCCAGCAGTCCTTGGCATTTCTTGGCTTGTCAATGCTTCACTCCAATCTTTGTCTCTGTCTTCATATGTTCTCCTCTGTGTGTCCCTTCTTATTTTAAAGACACCAAGCATACAGGGTCCAATCTATTGTGTATGACCTCATCTTAACTAGTTATATTTGCTATGACCCTATTTCTAAGTAAGGTCACATTCTGAGGTCCCTGAGGTTAGGACTTCAGTATCTATCTGGCAGTGGGGGACATAGTTCAACCCATAATATTATATTTATGCATTTCGTATATATTTTTCCTTCTCTAAGCACGTGTTAGTAGATCTAAAGATATTGTTTAAATGACATACAGGATAATATTGTTGCCTTGTGTGACCATTCTATCTTGCAGTTGGTATTATGTTTTCACTATAGAGATCAAAATAAGACCATCTGCCTTCATCACCTTCTTTCCTGGCATAGATTTAAGTTGTAGCTGAGCCACATGTTTTAGCTTTATTGTAGTAACCTCCTTCTCCCAGAAGAACAGAGTTCTTGCTTAGGAGGCCTATTTCTTTTACTTTCATAAGGACATAATAAGAACTCATTTTCCAGCTTTCTGTGATTTCTGATGTTCTCCTTATCCTATTTTTGGAAATGACTTTAGTAATTGTCTGAGTCTGACCACCACCTATGTTAATGTTGACTCTTATTGAAGGCCCACATCCTTTACTCCAATTCTGAATTACAGAACATTCTGAAAGAAACAAGGACTGTTATATTGTCAAAACCTGGCTGGACCTGAACTCAATAAACAGTAAAGCCTCACCTAATTGATGATATTTATTAATTCTTAACCTATTTAATGTGAATACTCATAAGTCCTTTGAAGAATTGTAATATATGTGATTAGTACATAGCAATCAATATGAGGTATATACACAATGTGATCTTTCTAACCCTGAATTCTGAATTACATCTGGAACCAAGGACTGCCAATTACCAAAAGTTGGTTGTCCAAATGGATTATTTTCAGTCTCTATTACTTATTAATATAAGCTTTATAGTGGCTGCTTTCATGGCAGTTAATGTAAAGCATTACATTACATGGTTATGAATGCTATTTTCAAAAGAGACACCCTTTTATTAAGCAAGAATTTCTGATTTTTTTCTTAATTACTCAAAAGCTTTACTACCTATTACATTTCAGGCAACAGTATGTTACCTCCATGTCACATTCTTATGACACGTGCATGGTAAATAACCTCAGTTAAGTATCATGCATGCCATTATTCAAGCAACATAGAACTGCTCTTTATGCTAAGAAGAAAGGCAGATGTGTGGGAGATGCATGCAATTGTGTTTTTGCTTATTGTTTGTTTAAGAAACCATTTGCCTAATAATACCAGATGTTCAGAAGCAGCATCAGGATAAAAGATTACTTAGAAATCCAGCCTAAAGATGATAGATTAATGGCCTAGAATCATGCTAAGGGATGATCCAAAGACATCTACTGACCAAAATAGCAGTTTGATGATCACTGACAAGTTACTCTCCTTGATAATCTAGTTTCTAAAAATTTTGGTAAGAATTAAGAATCAGAATCTCCAGAGAAATACATGACTCCTTGATTCATTGTGAAAATTTCTTGAGGCTACCCTGATATACCAGTAGACTTAAAGCTAAGTTCATTATTGTCCATTTTAAAAGGGGCTATTGTGAGCTGGGGCCTGAGCTCCCCCTGCAGAGCTCCAGAACTGTCATCAGATACTATATCTGCTCCTGCTAAGGAGCCTGGCAGCTGCCAAAACACATTGGTAGAAAACAGGCATTTAGTAGCTACAGACCAGGCCTTGACAGTATTTTAAGGTGGGCTGTTTCCTCCAGCCCCTCCATGTCTTCCTCAGCACATCTCTCTACCCTCTTGGTTCTACTACTCTTTTTGCCATGGTGCTGGGAGCTGTTCTAGTTAGAGTCCACATACTCTGAATTGCTTTCTTCTTCATTTCCAGAAGCAGTGGGCTAACACTCAAAGGACAATCTGCAGGGATGGCCACAGTTGATGGCGTCCACTGCACTGAAGCTCTATCAGCAAGGTGCATCTGGCCCAGAGATCATTTAGTCCCTACTCTACCATGGAGACTGTTCTCTAATAATGCCTGGTTATCTTTTCTTCTCTTTTTATTTTACATTTGCTTTCTTCTTCCTTAATATTTTTTTCTCTTCTGACCTTCTCTTACTTGCTATGTTATATACTGCTGCATAACAATGTTACCATAAACTTAGCAGCTTAAAACAATACATGTTTATTATATAATGAAGTACAGGCATGGCTTAACTGGGTTCTGTACAAGGCTACAGCCAAGGTGTCAGGCAAGGCTGGGTTCTTACATGGAGGATGGACTAGGATTCACTTCCAGGCTTACTTGGATGTTGGTAGAATTAATTTTTTTGTAGCTGTAGAACCGTTGGCCATGGCTTTATGCTAGTGGTTGGCCAGAGGTTGCCTTAGCTCCTAGAGGCTGCCCATAGTTCCTCACCATGTAGGGCTCACCCAAATAGTTGCATGTTTCATCAAAGTCTGCAAGAGAGAGTCTTCAGTGAGACAGGTTATTATTTTATGTAAGTTCGTTCTGCATATATAATCACACATATCTTCCACTTTTGCTGTATTCTACAGAGTAGAAGCAAGTCACATGTTCCTTCTACACTCAAGTATAGGAAGCTCTACAAGGGCATGTTAGAAGACAGGAATTATGGAGCCACCTTACAAGTTTATCTGCCACAGTCTGCTCTGATGATTCATGTCCTTCCCAGATGTAAAATACATTCATCCTATCCTAAATTCCCCAAGAACTTCATCACATGATAACATCTATTCAAAGTCCAGAATCTCATTTAGTAGATCAGTTCCAGGTGAGGTTGAAATGCTGTATAAAGTTCGTTTTGATCTGTTGATTTTTAAATCTGCAAAGCTAGCAGCCAGTTTTAAACTAAAGTTATCTGTACCCAACATGCAGAGGTGGGATAGCTGTCAATAACATCTTTAAACATTTCCATTCTACAAAGGGGAAAATGGAAAGTACAAAAGAGTAAGAGGCCTATATCTGTTCTGAAACCAGCCAGGTGAATGTTGGGTATATATTAGGTTTCGAAGACTGGGAATAATTTTCCATAGTTCTTGTCTACCACTCTGGGTTCTTGGCTCAGTCATGTGAATCATCTTCCCTTTCCCATGCGGGCGATACATGTTTGTCAGCCTGTTTCCTGTCAGTATACTTTTAGGGTTTTGACTACTCTTTTTCATTTTGTACTCTCTTTAGTCCTTTTATTCTTAGCTGGCAATGTTTATGCTGATATAATTTTATTAAGAACTTGTGGGTCTCTTATGGATTTCCTGGGGTTCACAACTGTAGACTAAGCCACACCTCCACATCTTTTCTTTACCTTGAGTTCCGGCTGAGAAGACTGAGGGCCAACATTTTAGAGCTTCTTTGAAGCCCTCTGGTGTTATTGAGAGGATCTGTGAGGAGACCTTGATCACCTGAAAAGCCCTTCTGGATTCGTTGACCATTTGATCTTTCTGAGGTTTAACAAAATTTTACTTAAACCCTTGGCTTTTTCTCTCTGTCATCTGGAGAAGATGAGAATTTTCAAAATCACTAAAACATAGCTCCTTTTTATTTAACAGTTCTTCCCCCAATTGTTGTCTCTCCTCTTACATTTTACAAATAGCAAGAACAAACTAGAAGATACCTACATCTTTTCTTGGACATTTCCTTAGCTATAAAACCAAGTTCATTACTTATGAGTTCTACTTTTCAAATAACTGCAGGAGACAATTTCCGTAAGCTCTTGAAACTATATAACAAGGATCCCACTTCTTTTGGTTTCCAATCACATGCTCTTCACTTCCTTTAAAGCTTCACCAGCAACATCCTCAATACCAAAATTTCTACTCACAGTCTGATTCAGGCAATTTAGATTTTCTCTCTCATGCTCCCTAAAATTTCTCTACCCTCTACCCATGTTTAAATCCATAGTCACACTCATATTTGTAGGTAGACCTGCTCCTTCTATTCTTGACACTTTTCTTTAGATTAGTCCTGGAAATTTTTTCAAGGCTCAGACATTTTTGCAATCAAAATCCTCCTTGATAGTTCTTCCTGGTGTGGGCCCCAAGAAGAAAGATTCATTTCATGTGAACCTCGAGAAGGAATTTATCTACTGAGACAGACTTTCCATGGTCAGCCGAGGGCCCTCATTTTATGACTAATAACCTAGGGAACATTTACTGAGGGGGCTCTTTGCATTCTCTGTACACCAGGAAGAACCTCAGATTGAACTGTTGGCTTCACATGCACTATCCCCTGTGTGTTTATGCCATCCTGTCAATCGCTGTAGATAAACCTTTGTTTCTCTTTCTACCAACAGAAAAGAAACCTACTCTGTCCAATCAGAACTGCTGTGTAACAACCAATCAGAATGTGTAATACTGACAAATCAGGACAACTTGATTCAGATCAATCAGGACCATATGGATTTGGAAAATTCTTTTACGTAAAATGGACCTAATCAGAAATCTGGGTAGAAACTTTCTGTTAAAAAGTAAGCTACCCCTTTGTCTCAGTGGAGCACACTTTTGGTTTCCACCAGAGGCTATGTTTCCTCAGTCTACAAACTGTTTTATCTGAATAAAAGTTTTTTCTTTCTGCACCTCTCTGGGTATTTTGGTTTATACTGGATAAGACAAAATTGATGTTTAGTACCATTAGGATGAGATAAATCTTAACTATATATTGCTCTTATAAACAAAACGTTGGCTTTTAAACAGTCACCATCTCTGCCTTAAAAAGTGGTGACTCTAGAGATTTTTTATACTTTTTTTGTCCATAATTTATTTCTAGACATTCCTGTATGAAGTAGTTCCAAGGTAAGTTCATTAAATTTTGTTTTAAACATATACTATGTGACACGAGGAGGTCCCTTGAACACTCTGTGATCACTGACTGACTATAGCAGATCAATAAATTAAATTGGAATTTAATTGCATTTAAACACTTCTGGGCATACTTGCATTTTAAAAAAGCTAATTATATAACCATGATGGTTAATTTTATGTATCAGTTTGACTGGGCCAGGGGGTGCCCTGATTAAACATGATGCTGGGTGTGTTGTGAGGGTGTTTCCAGATGACATTAGCATTTGAATCAGCACACTCAGTAAAGCCGATGGCTCTCCCCAGTGTGGGTGGGCATCATCTAATCCACTGAGGGCATAAATAGAACAAAAAGATAGAAGAAGATTGAATTCTCTATCTTCCTGTGGAGCTGATGCACTGATCTTCTCCTGCCCTTTGACTGAGACTTCTACCATTGGTTTTCCTGGTTCTCAGACCTTTGGACTCCAACTGGAACTTCACCATTGGCTCTCTTGGGTCTGCAGCTCACAGACTGCAGATCATGGGACTTCTCAGCCTCCATAATCACATGAGCCAATTCTTCATAATCAATCAATCAATCAATCAATCTCTCTCTCTCTCTCTCTCTCTCTTACACACACACACACACACACACACACACACACACACACACATGACTCTGGATGTGTCTGTGACGGTGTCCAATTGCTTCTGTTTCTCCGGACCCTGACTAATACAATATACAATAATTATGCATGAGGTTGGCTTCTCAGTGAGATTAAACGGTAAAAGGAAAAGGGAACAGTAATTAAAAAATAAAGAAGATTTCAGTAACATTAAAATATGAGAGTTTTGATTGTTCCTGTTCTGGGCAACTACATAAGCCCTGCAGAGTTGTATGGGACTTCCTAAATAAGTTTCCCTTTGAATCTCAGTGATTCAGTGCTTTTCCCGACTATGTCAGTCACTATGAGAGACTATGTCTCACATAGAGACTATGTCTCTCCCAGCTCTCTCTTCGCCATGAGCTTAAAAATATCCCCCTTTTCTCCATTTGAAATCTTCTCAACTGTGAATATTTCTCCTCTGGTACATGCTCCTTTCAGTTTATTCTTTCAGATTCATACCTGTCTGGGTTTCATAGACCCTAGGAGATAGCTAATTGTGTAGTCTGTAACAATCTCATTTTGACTGGTGTATCTTCGCAAGAATCCGAGCATAGCCAAGCTTTTCAGTAAGAATGGGCCTTAGTGTGTACATCTATAGAAAATGCCCCTATAGAAAATGCACTCAATACATTTCTTTGACTGGATTAAAAAAAATCTTTACTGAGTGTTTTAATCTTTTAGTATTTTTGATAGAGTGATAGATTTAAAAACTGATTTGGTTTAAGATCAATATTTGTGATTTTTCAAAGTATCACAGAAAAGTAAATGCACAGTTTTTGGACTAAATTAATGCCTGGGCTGAGATTTGAAAACTGGCTTTGAAAATAAGAACCAGTTATTAACTGTGTATTTGGGCAATTCAACTTTTGCAAACTCCAATTTCCTCATTTATAAAATGAACATATTTTTTGTGTGGATTAAATGAGAAAATCCATGCTCAATACTTGGCACACAGTAAGAGTCTTCAATGTTGTTGTTCTTCTTTTTATGAGCATCTTGGTGTGTGGTGATAGACAATAGTCTAGTTTCATTCCTTTGCAAGTGGATTTCCAGTTTTCCCAGCACCATTTATTGAAAAGACTTTCCTTTCTCCACTGTATGTTTTTGGCTCTTTTGCCAAAAATTATTTACTCATATAAACATGGGTTTACTTCTGGACTTGCCAATACTTGAAAACACATATATTTGCACACTGATGTTCATAGCAGCATTATTCATGGTGGCCAGAACATGGAAGTAACTGAAGTGTCCTACGATATAAGATTGAATAAAGAAGCTGCGGTACATATATACAATGGAATATTACTCAGCCATAAGAAGAGATACTGTCATTTGCGACAACATGGATGGACCTTGAGATAATCATGCCAAGTGAAATAAGCCAGACAGAAAAAGTTGAAAACCACGCGATACACTTATGTGTGGGATATAAACCTAAAAGCAACAAAAGACTCATGGACAAGGACAATACACTAGTGGTTACCAGAGGGGAGCAGAGAGGGGGAAGGTAGGTGGGGTGAAAGGGGTCAATCAAATATGTGGTGGCAGAAAGAAATCTAACTATGGATGATGCATACACAATGCAATGTTTATATATGCCTTACTGTTGAATTGTACACTTGAAAATTACTGTCACCATAATAAAAATAAATAAACAGAATAAAATTTAAAAAAAGGAAAAATGGACATCTTTTCTTATCTAACAGTTGGTTTGTATTACCTCTACCTAGTTTTGCTCACATATGCACAAATATATACATTTTGTAATGAAACTAATGTAATATAAATTGTTGATGTCTCATTTCCTCCAAACCTATTAGTCTTGAGAAAGCAAATTAAAAAGAAATTTTAGACACAAAAGCCAAAGCAAAAATGAGATTGTGTTTGACACCCTCTCATGAATAAATCCACATCTAAGGACTTGTTGCAATTCATCATTCAGAAGTGATAAAATGTCTTAAAACTTATGTCTCATGTGATATTAGCAGTATAATTCTACTTTCCTCATTCCTTCTTTATGCCACTCTAAGGTCCAAGACCTCAATTTCTGACTTTTCTTATAACTTGACCCCAGAGGAGATGAACTTGGAGTTTCCTTTATTCTGGTCACAATAACCTCTTTTTAAAATATTATTCAAATATTTTAAACCTCCTTCCTAAGTCTGTTCTTACTTTCCCAAGTTATCAAGCACATTCAATTCGAAGAGGGAATAAAGCAAGAAGCATAAACATTAAAAGAAAAAAAATTATCACTATTTGCTTCTTGAAAATGCAAGACAATATCTTGAAAAATGATAAACATTAAGAGTATTTAGTAAAGTCCCTCCCTAAAAAAATGTCAAAAATGATTTTTTACTTATGTAATTAGTTTAAAATAATAAAATACCAACACTAATTTAAATGAAATATGAAACAGAATTAACAAGAAATATTTCTAGATCTCAATAAATAAATATTAAAAATACCATTGAAGGGCAAAATAGATTTTTAAAAATTCCTCCTTGGATATCAGGACTTAATATATAAAGATGTTAATTCTCCCTAAATTAACACCTAAGTAAACTGAGATCATTTCATTTTTGCCTTAAAATGTTATATGCAAATACACTCAAGGCAATTAATAGAAGTAATAGTAATAAGAAGAATTAGTCTACAAGTATAGGAAAATAAATTATAAGCTTGGCTCTAGCTGTGAGATAATAGCATATCAATACTGAAACCAGTGAAGAAACATAATAGGGGCCATTAAAAATTCAAATACATGCACAGATTTAGCATAAAATAAATGTAGCAATTCAGTTCAGGGAAGAAAATTGAATTATTCAAACAGCCATCTAGAAATACATAAATCAAGTTAGATCCATTCTATATATATTATATTGAATTAATCTATGATAGAGTAAAGATTTAAAATAAAACAAATAGAGAAATGATGAGACAAAATCAGTGAAAATGATTGTGTACATAGTGCTGGAGTGGTCATGTACTTTATTTTTGCAATTTATGACAGCATTTTTATTCATTATTTATTTTCTTATTTTAGTTTTTATTTTTCAATTACAGCTGACATTCAATATTATATTAGTTTCAGATGTACAACATAGTGGTTAGAAATTTATATAACTTACAAAGTGATCCCCCAATACAATCAGTACCCATTTAACACCTTACATAGTTATTACAATATTGTTGATAACATTCTCTATGGAGTACTTTACATTCCATATTTTGGGACTATTTTGTAACTGCCAATTTGTACTTATTAATCCCTTCATTTTTCTCACCCAGCCCCCTCAACCATTCTCAGCTGGCAACCATCAATTTGTTCTCTGTACCTATCTATGAGTTTGTTTCCGTTTTGATTGTTCATTTGTTTTATTTTTTAGATTCCACATATAAGTGCAATCATAGGGCATTTGTTTTCCTGTGTCTAATTTATTTCACTTAGCATTATACCCTCAAGGTCCATCCATACTGTCTCAAATGGCAAGATCTCATTCTTTTTTTATGGCTGAGTAATATTCTACTGTATATATGTATCACTTCATTATCACTAGGCACTTGAGGTTGCTTCCATATCTTGGCTATTGTATAGGAAATGTCCTCCTTTGTCTCTTGTTATAGCCTTTGTTTGTTTGTTTGTTTGTTTATTTATTTTTAACATAATGATTAAACATTTATATACCTTACAAGGTGATCACCACAATAAGTCCAGTGCACATCTAGTACCATATATAATTATTACAACATTATTGATTATATTCCCTATGCTGTACTTTATATTCCATAAATATTTTTATAACTGGCAGTTTGTACTTATTTTTTTAAAAACCTTATTTTAAATTTAAAGAAAGTTAGACACTTATACAATCTATGAAGTGATCCCCCTGACTACTCTAGCATCCATCTGGCACTGCATACAACCATTATAATCATATTAACTATATACCCTACGCTATACTCTAAATCCTGGTGAGTGTTTTGGAACTACTAATTTGTACTTCTTCATCCCTTCACCTTTTTTAATCCAGCCCACCTATCCCTCTTCCCTCTGGCAATCACCATATTGTTTTTTGTATTTGTGAGACCATTTTTGTTTAGTTTGTTCATTTTTTTGTTCCTTAGATTCCACATATAAGTGAAATCATATGGTATTTATCTTTCTTTGTCTGACTTATTTCATTCAACATAATACCATCTAGTTCCATTCATGTCATTGTAAATGGTAAAATTTCCTTTTTTAATAGCTCAGTAATACTCCATTGCATATATGTACCATAAATTCTTTACCCAATCATTTATTTATGGGCACTTAGATTGTTTCTACATCTTGGCTATTGTGAATAGTGCTTCCATGAGCATAGGGGTGCATAGATATTTACAAACTAGCATAAAAACAGACATATAGATAAATGGAACAGAATAGAGAGCCCAGAAATAAGTCCACAGTTATATGGTCTTTTAATCTTTGACAAAGGAAGCAACAATATACAATGGGGTATAAAGATAGTCTCTTCAACAAATGGTGTTGGGAAAACTGGACAGATATTGCAAAAAAATGAAACTAGGTCACTTTCTTACACCATATACAAGAATAAACTCAAAATGGATTAGACTTAAATGTAATACTTGAAGCCATAAAACTTCTAGAAGAAAACATAGATAGTGAACTCTCTTTAATTGCTATTAGTATTTTTTTTCTGATGTTTCCTTCGACCATGGGAACAAAAGAAAAAAATAAACACATAGGACTACATCAAACTAAAACGTTTTTTCAAAGCAAAGGAAACCATCAACAAAACGAAGGACGACCTATTGATTATATTTGCCGATGATATATCTGACAAGTGGTTACTATCCAAAATTTATAAAGGACTCATACAACTCAAAAACAAAAAGACAAACAATGCAATTAAAAAAAATGGGCAGAAGACCTAGATAGGTATTTCTCCAAAGAGGACATACAGATGGCCAATCCACATCCACTCCAACACTTGTTATTACCAGTCCTATTGATAATAGTAATTTTAACAGATGATGAGATGATATCTCATTGTGGTTTTGATTGGCATTTCCATACTAGTTAGTGAAGTTGAGCATCCTTTCATACGTCTGTTGGCCATTTGTATGTCTTCTTGGGAGAAGTGTCTGTCCAGATCCTCTGCCAATTTTTAATTAGATTTTGTTGTTGATGTTGTTGTTATTGATTTGTGTGAGTTCTTTGTATATTTTGGATATTGGGCCATTATCAAAAAAGTTGATTGCAAATATAATTTCCCATTCAGATGGGAAATTTTTTCATTCAGATGGTCTCTCTTTGCCTTGTTGATAGTTTTTTTGCTGTGCAGAGCTTCTCAATTTAATACAGTCCCATTAATTTACTTTTTCTTTTATTTCCCTTGCCTTTGAAGTCAAATTCATAAACTTCTCTTTAAGTCCAGGGTCCATGAGTTTAGTTCCTATATTTTCTTCTATGTTATTTATTGTTTCAGGTCTTATATTCAGGTCCTTAATCCATTTTGAGTTAGTTTTGGTATGTTGTGATGGGTAACAGTGTAGTTTCATTCTTTTGTAAGTGGATTTTTGTTTTCTCAACGTCATTTATTGAAGAGGCTTCCCTTTCTCCATTGTATGTTTTTGGCTCCTTTGTCACAAATAATTTGCCCATATAAAAGGAGCTTTATTCCTGGACTCTTGATTCTGTTCCATTGGTCTGTGTGTCTGTTTTTGGCCAATACCATGCTGTTTTGATTATTGTCACTTTCTAGTATAATTTGAAGTCAGGCAGAATGATGCCTCTAGTCTCGTTCTTTTTTCTCAGGATGACTTTGGCAATTCAGAGTCTTTTGTGCTTCCATAAAAATCTGATAATTTTTTAAAATTATATTTCTTTAAAAAATGCCGATAAGATTTAGATGAGGATTGCATTAAATCTGTATAATGCTTTAGGTAATATGGTCATTTTAACTATGTTGATTTTTCCAATTCAAGAACATGGAATATCTTTCCATTTCTTTGTATCTTCTTCAATTCTTGTTAATACAGTCTTTTAGTTTTCATTACATAGGTCCTTCACATATTTCTTTAGATTTATTCCTAGGTATTTTATTCTTTTGTTGCAACTGCAAAAGGAATTATTTTTTCCATTTCTTTATTTAACACTTCATTATCAGAGTATAGGAACATCAAGGATTTTTGAATGTTGATTTTGTGAACAGAGACTACTGAATTTGCTCATTGTTTCTAGCAGTGTTCTTGTGAGTCTTTAGGGTTTTCTGTAGAGAGAAGTATGTCATCCACAAAAAGTGACAATTTGACTTCTTTATTTCCTGTTTGGATGCCTTTTATATCTTTATTTTGCCTGATTGCACTTGCTAGGACCTCCAATGTTATATTGAATAACAGTGGCAATAGTAGACAGCCTGGCTTTGTTCCTAATCTTAGAGGGAAGGTTTTTAGTTTCTCACCATTAAGTATAATGTTGGCTGAGGGTTTGTTATATATGGTCTTTATTACGTTAGGTACTTTCCTTCTATACCGATATTGTTAAGTGTTTTTATCATGAATTGATGCTGTATCTTGTCGAAGGCTTTTTCTGCATCTATTGATATGATCACATAATTCTTATTTTTTAATTTGTTTATGTGGTGTATCACATTAATTGATTTGCGTGTGTTGAACCATCCATGTGCCTCTGGGATGAAGCCCCATTCATCGTGATGTATGATCTCTTTAATATGTTGCTGTATTTGGTTCGCTAGTATCTTATTTAGGATTTTTGCATCTGTGTTCATGCGAGATCTTGGTCTGTAGTTTTGTGTGTGTGTGTGTGTGTGTGTGTGTGTGTGTGTGTGTGTGTGTTATCTTCACCAGGTTTTGGTATCAGAGTAATATTGGCCTCATAAAATGAGTTGGGAAGTATTGCCTCCTCATTGATTTTTTGGAAGATTTTGAGGAAAATAGGTATTAAATTTTCTTTGAATGTTTGGTAGAATTCACTGGTGAAGCCATTGGGTCCTGGACTTTTACTTTTTGGTAGGTTTTT